>VXAA01001119.1:132183-194168 GCA_013399115.1 Anseranas semipalmata
ACGCCCCGCTCCCGCCCGGCTGCGGCCCCTGCCAGGCACGGCCCGGCCCGGCCCGGCCGCCCCCGCGGGTTTCCAGCCGCGCACCTCGGGCTGCTCGGTGCCCCGAGACCCCCGGCCGCAGGCAGAGCCGAGCTTCTGCGCCCGAGCCCTGCCCGTGCCGTACGCCGACCCAACGCAGCGGGTATCCCGTTATCCTTGTCCTCCGGAGTTGCTCAGTCTGCAGCCACACCGCGCTGCACCCCCGTTATATGCACCAAGTCTGAAAGTCCGTGTGTAACACCCGTACGCGCTATTGCTGTTACGCTTTATTCCCTGAACTCCTCTAATCCTGTCAAACTCCCCGTTGTCTCTGCACAACCACCTGCAACGCGAACTGCCTATCAGTGCATCAGAGCCGTACACACACGCACCCCCACACCACTTCCACAAAGCGCTGTAAAAATCCCACAATTTCACCGTCCCCACCCTGAGCATAGCAAGCACCATCTCTGCTATAATTAAGATGCTAACATTAAGACACGTGAAGAGCTGTCTGTGCTTCTTTCAGTCCAGCCTGTCCCAGAGAACACCAAGACCACTGATGCTATTCTGTGTTTTCACCAGGCACCCAAAAGACCGCATGCTGCCACCCGTTACCTGGCAATGCAGCTGCACGATGCCGTGCTGAAAGAGCCAGGCTGGGGCTTTTGCAAATCCCAGTGTCCTGCCACCGTTGCTCTGTGGTCAGACCAAGTGCCTTGCTTTGCTGCTGCCAGGCAGGTCTCTGTGCTGCTGGGAATTTCTAGTGGCGGGTACACAGAGCAAGATAAATTAAAATCAGCTCAGGAGTGCTTTACTCGTGGCACACTTGCAGCTCAGCTGTGCTCACATCAGCTCACATACTAACCCAACCCCACTTGGGTAGCACTCGCGGTCTGAGGCACCCTGTGCACACCAGCCCGTCCCCTCACACAAGAAGCTAGGGGGGCATTATCAGCCCCCAGCCATCAAATACAGATGAAAAAAGTGACTAAAATCAGCAGTTTGAAGTTAGTGCTGGCTCTGCCTGCTTCTGTTTGGGCAAGCGTGGCTGCAAAGTGCCTCGTGCCTCCCTCCAGCACGAATGTGGAGCTGCAGCAGCTTGGGCTGCTGGGCACCACCACAAGATATGCTTACTGAGGCTTTGCCTCAGCTTCTAAAATGGGTTGTGGCTTGCTTGCTTACCCCCTGTAGTCAGTGGTGGCCACACAGCAATGGGGACAGCCTGCGATGCCCTGTTCTTTTTGAGAAGCATGGCAATACTGCGCTGCATTCCAAGCGAGTTGGAGAAGGTCTCCTACATCTCCTCTGTACAAACAGAGACTCAGGTGCTTGCTATATTGTGATGCCATCAGATATCAAGGCTCTCCCCCATTCAGGGTATGTATTTACCCTTTTTTTATAGGCACATCGAAAAAATTCACCATGCCTTCCTTGGCTCTATGGAATTGCTCAGCATGAGTCTCTAGTCTGCTGCTGCTTTTTAGATAGCACCCAGAGGTGTAAGAGTGGCAACTGTCGCTTGGCGCACCGAGGTAGCTGCAGAATCCCAGCCCAGAGGTCTGACCTCTCCTCCAGAGGTTTAACCAGCAAGGGATCCCCCCTACCACGCTGTGATCCCCCCAAGGACACTGTTACCCCATAAAAGTGCACCACAAGCTCCTAAGTCTTTCCTTGTTTTCACTTTTCCTTCATATCATATTTCAAAGAAATCATACATCATTTTTGCACAAGTGCAAAACACTTAAGAACTTTGTTCTTAAATTTAGGCCGACAGTTAGCTTTCACTGAAAGAGTTACCTGAAAAGCTTTTAGCACATCGGTGCCTCAGAACCTGCTTTTGTCAGACACAAGGCCACCTTCTGGGCACCTTTGGTTTTGCTGCCAATACGGAGCAAAGCGTTGTTCAAACCTTGTTTGGTGGCTTTCCACGTTTCTTCGTGTTTCAGCTCCCATGCAGCATTTGAACCCCATCCCGTTCCCCTGGGTGTTCGGGGCTGTTTTCAGACTGTTCCGGCCTATTCTGCGCAGATAGGCCGGGGGAGTGTCCCTGCAGCGCTGCAAGTTTCCTTAGCGACTCATTAAAGAACATACTTGGTAAGCTTGGTCCTCCTGTACATGAAGTTTGTACGAATGCATTGTTATCTCTCTCCAGCCCCTCTGCAACTCGCTCTCTCTTTAGTCTGTTCCCTTAGCACCTTTCAATTTTATCTTGATTTCCACCTTCAATGATTTATTGATGATAGTATTTATTATTGGTTGAATTTCACATGCTTCATATCAAGATCCTACCAAACAAAAGGGATCCTTTTTCCATGTGCAAAAAGCAAACCCAGCCCTTTTATCAAGAGACTGTGTTATTTCACCCCTGGGGAGATCCACACCGTACGAGACCCTAGCACAATTCTCTCCCATGTTTTATCTGATGGTTGCTTGATGTCAGACAAGGAAACCATACTTGGAAATAGCAGTTGGATGACGTGGTGGGATCCAAGGTGAGTGTGCTAAAGAGGAGGACGTGGGATGAGCGAGTCCACTGGTCCCCCAGCTCCACCCTGGATCTGTCTTGGCATGGTGGCTAAGCTGCGGGGCAGGTGATATGGGACCTGAACAAGGCACATCTCCCGCGGGTGGGGAGGGAGAGCCGGCCCGCTCTGGGGTTCCTGCTTCATTTCTGAACCCACCGCCCCGCCTAGGGCACACGGCTGCCCTCACCCTTGCTGTGGCTCCTCCAGCAGCTGCACATTAAAGCAGGCAAACGAGCCCTTTGGAGAGAGGCAGCCTGTGGGATGCGCTGTGGGGCTGCTGTTTTCCTCCGGCCGGGCCCGGGAAGGATGTGCTGCCTGCGCCTGTGCCTTGTTCCTGCATCAGGGGAAATCACCCAGAAAGGCGAAATAAACGGGAGGAAGGAGCGAGGCACCTGCCGCAGGGAGCAGCTCCCAGAGCAGGACAGCCCTGGGCAGGGGCCAAACCTGCTGCAGGGACAGGACAGTTATTCCCGGTCCCCTACGTACTGCTCAGATTCGCTGCATCGAACTTCCCAGCAGAAGGCAGTTGCTGTCCCTCCTGATCTCCTTGTGACGCCAATGAAAAGCAGGGTTGTCCTATGGAGATGTCACATCTCTTATAGCTCCCCTGAGGCTACAGATGAATTGGAGCAGCAGGTGGCTCTTGAAGTATGCTAATAAAGGACTGGGGATGGGGAGGAGTGATGCAACACGTAATTACCAAATGATGGAGGTGATCAGTAGAGCCTACAGAAATTTACAAGCTGCATAAGCAATCTAAGGGGCATGGGCTTAGTAGCTGAGAACACGGGTGCTAATTGCGCATTGCTCCACCACACCAGAAAGCAGCAGCTCCTTGTTCACAGACCTGCTTCTGTGCCAGCTCTGAGGGTCCAGAAATTAACTCTAGGGGGCAAAGCTCAGCACAGGGTGTCCTTGCTCTGCCATCCAAGCGGTGGCGATGCTGACACCAGTTGAATCTCTCACAAGCCCAAAGCAGGGTTGCTATATCAACGCTTACCACAATATCCTTAAACATTTTGTGCAAGGGAGCATCCAGTTTCCAAGTGGCTGTGGGTTTCTCCCTCCCCCCACGAACTTTCTACATCCTTTTTGAGGTGGCATTGCTTGGATCCTCCATCCCCTGTGGCACGCCATTACGACACTTTCCTTGGCCCTGAGGAACGCGAGGCGTGGGACCGCCTGACCTTAGCACTTCCCCCCAGATCTGCAAATGCTCTCACTGCCCCTGCAGATGTAGCCGTGCTGCCCTGGCATTTTGCAAGAAGAGAGAGGAAAGGAGGCAGAGAGGGAAGGCAGCCTGCCCGCCCCGAATCGGTGCTGGGAGGCTGTGCAGGTAACGCTGCTGAGGAGAGGGGCAGAGCGGAGGCACAGAACAGCGCGAGGAATGCAGCAGCATTCGGGGCCACCCTTCTGGGATCACTCGTACTGCACAGATCTGAGAACTGTGGAACTGGAATAGCAGTGGGGGACTGAAGCCTGGTGCAAATGTCCCAAGCCCTGGTGGCAGAGTCCCGATAGACGCTTGTGCAATATCACCTCTAAGTTGAAGTCAGGCCCAAATTCATCCCTGAAATAATACCTTTCACTTATACCACCATTTAATTTGCCCAAGTGCTACCAGAAAGCTGCTCAACAGTTGGATTTCTCTGGTGTGCATCAACTGCTTAGGTGTGGCCGTGAATGTGCCATGGTCCTGAAAGCACTCTCTTGGAATAAAATTAACCATCATCTTGCTGGCAGGAGAAAAAATGACTTGGGTCACACCATGGTCCTGGAAAAGAATCAATCCTCCTTTAACACAGCACTTTCAAGAGCAAGAAGTAAAGCATAAGAACAAGACAAGTGGCAAGCCAGACTCCAGAGACCTCAGCTCATCCTCAAGAAGGGAGCAATGGTACTTTGTGAGTTAATTTGGGATGCACAGGGGTAAAGCACATCTGAAGTATTACATACATTGCCTTAGACAGCTGTGCTTTCTCAGTTGGAATCAAGTCTTCAGGCAGAGACATTTCCTATTCCCTCCAAACCACAAGGATAACTGTTCCCTTGACAAAGGAAGCCGCTGTCCCCTTGCCAGACCCTACAGCTCTAATAGTGATGAATTCTCCTAAGCCTGCATGGCCTGCCCTGTTTGCAGGTGGCCTTTGAGGAAGACAGCATCAGAGCAAACGAGCACACAAATGGGCTCCCAGCAAAAATGATTGGGAGGTTAATTTTAGTAAAGTCTTAAAATGTGAGGAATTTCAAGCCTGACTCCTTGAAGTTTGGGGATTTAACAAGCACACCCTGGTGGTGACCTCTCTTCTCTGCTCTGTGCAGCCTCCTGGCTGTTTTATTCAGTTACTTCAAACCCTCCTCTGATGTTAAAGCCTTTGAGACAACTTCATTCAGCCCCTTAACACTCTCAACCAAGGTCTCCTCTCCATTTTCAGCTACCAATTCCTCTGTCACCAATCTTGCCTTTTCCCTAGAATACACTTTAAAAGAGTATTCTTAAAGTTTGCCATCACTTGACCCTCTCTGAGCAATATTACATTTTCAATTATTCTATCCTGAGTAATGCACCAAACTTGCTTCCTGTTTCCTTTACCCAGGGCTCTACCATTTTTATTTTTTTTAAAAGACCTCCTCCGCCTCCCTTCTGAATTACTTCCCCCCCTCTCTCTGTGTGGGCAGGATGAATGATTTTTTTTCCCTCTGTTTGGTTCTTATTCTATAATGAGATATTTTTGCCTGATTTTCTGATGTCACCCATCCATCCTAAGGCTGTGAAAAAGCATCCTCTTCTCACTGTCTGGATTGTGGTAACACCATACCCCATCAATCCCAAAACATCAGAGAGCATCCTACACATCAGAGAATGGAGCCAGATACAGGATTTACAGGAAAAACTGGGATGGCAGGTTGACACTGAGCTTTATTTGCACAGTGCCAGTTTTGGGTACTTCCGTAGTACATCCCTATGAATCACATGCTGATATAATTTGGCTCCTCCCAGCACAACCCTCTCTGCACAACTTTGCCCAGAGGCAAGCTGAGGACTGAGAAAATAGTGACAGTGGTGAAACAGGAAGGGCTGGAGGGAAGACGAAGGAAATTTGGTTTGCATGAGTAGAATGAAACGATTTCTCCAGCCTCTCCAGCAGCCCACCTGCTATTTTTGCCCCACGTAGCACACCCGCCTCCTCCTCAGACACTGTGTGCTCCAGACACCTCGCCACAGCCACCACCACCACAGCTGGTGTCCCTCCCCTGGCTTCCTGACACAGCCCTTGCAGAGAGGTGATCTCCTCTCCAGCCAGGGCATCCTGGGACATCGTCACAGCTGTGCCACCTGCTGGTGAGACATTGCTCTGCTCTGCCTCGGAGATGGACAGACTTCACACAGTGACAGCAGGACTCTCAGATCAAAGTGAGGTTTGCAAGAGGGAAGAAGTTATTTTATAATTAACTCGAGGCGCCTGAACCCAAGATGAAGAGCGCTTTTTAACCAGAGGCCAGACAGCTCTACAGTCTCTGCTCCTTAAACAGCCTATCAACTTTTCATCCCAGAGACTGTCAATCAAACAGCAGGCCCTGGAAATTATCTTACCATCTCTCCAGCAAGGTATTTTTGTATATAGGACTTGCTGATGCGTTCAGCAAGCTTTGTACAAGTAGTTTCATGGACTACAACCAAACTTGCTTCACTAAGGAATACAGGACACAGACCCCTTTTCCATGCTCTGCATACAAAACACCTCTCTAGTGTTGCAGTATTAAGATTCCCTCCCACTTCTTCCCTGAAATAAAATACAAAATGAATCACCCCTTAAAAAGAAAGGTAAATTAAAAGAGTCTCTTTGAGACCCCCTGTGTCTGTTACAGACAACTTTCCAGATCTAATTTGCTCTTTGGCACTTATGCTTTTGCTACCAGCTGTCTCACAGCAGTGCAGATAGCAGTTTTCCTTGACCTACTGGTGCTAGAAACCTATTCACGAAAAACTGCTGAAGACTTCGCGTTCTGAGGCTTGGTCTTGGCATGAAAGCACATGCAGCACTGCAATCATGCTTCATGCAATGAAGGGTTATTGCAGTTGTCCACCACTCCATGCTTACAAAAACTTATTTTCTTCTTAGACGTGAATCAGTGTAATGAGCACCATCAGCCCTGCACCAATGCACGTGAGAATGCCAACATCAGACATGAAACATTCATAGCAACAGTCAGTGTCGATTCAAGAAGCTCCACAGATTTCAATGCCCACAGGAATCCTCTCGCTCCATGTCCTACACGGCATAAGCCAGAAAGCTCTTCCCACAATTCCTGCACCTGACCCCAAAGCACCTACACAAAGTTTTATCTTCTCACTGCAATGACAGTCACCCACTTATTCTGATGAATAACTAACCTTTTACGATCCATGACATCAAATTGTCATGGATCCTGCTGTGTGTTGGCCTCCTACACTGAAGAGCCATGCAGTCCTGTGTTTACTCCAGTGAAAATAACTCACTTCATTTGATCATCTCGCTATTGGTGAGCTCAACTTTTCTTTAGGCTGGGCCGCTAATGCTTTTTGAAACAAAATGGATACTATGCTGATTTTGTTTTGTTCTTTTTTTTATATATATATATATATATATATATAGAAACACTTTATTGCTGCAGTCAATAACCCTGTGTATCACACACAACCAATTACAGTTTAAGAAACTAAAAATAATTCTGCAAGTGGCAATACTGAGAAAATGAACATACAGGAAAGGATACAAAACTATACATTTAAGTTACTAGAAATTTACTAACTAAAAAATTCTGCAGAACTGTGAAGTGTCTTGTATAAACTATACAACACATGCCAGTGTAAAGTTGTTTAATATTATACAATTACCTATCTACAAATGTTTTACCTAAGTACAAGATCAGCTGCAATTTTTAAACAGTTATCTTCTATACAAAGACAAGTGCTTTCAGTACTTCATTGGAATATACAGACACTGCAATATCTCAAAACTAGAAAATGATCACAAAATAAAAGGTCCTGTTTAGAAGTTTTCTTTGCATATCTAATATAATGCTGTGAAAATCCAGCCAGCAATATCCTTGCTTTTGTATTTGCCCTGTTTCACCCATATTTGACAGGGACACAACCCAGAATCACAGACCTGCCTTTCATTGCGGGCCACAACCTCTGCAGCAGACTACACCAGAAATCTATATCTTAACACTCCTCAGTCCCACTTTGTAATAGATACTCACCCAGCCAAACCCAGGGCAGAAGGAATCTGCTCCTTATACAGCACCAGCACAAGTAGGCTGGATGCCCTGATCAGTACAGGGGACGTGGTAGGAGGGCTGGTCAGGGAGTCACTATTGCTTCCCAGGACTTCTCAGGCTGTCGCACAGAGGCCCAGCACTTCTTGAACTCCTTGTAGACTTGCTGTAGCCTTTGTTGAATCCCTCCTGCTGAAGCAAAGCCAACCTCAACAACATTCAACCAGATGACATTGTCTCCAGGTAATGGTGGCAGGACTGACCACTTCTTCAGAGCACAGGAAAACATTTTAAACACTGACCCCCTCCCAAAACACTGGATTACAGTTGAAGAAAGTCCTGAGAATTCATAGGAATTTAATATCTCATGATCTTTTAAAAGTGGAGCAATCTTCTGCAGCATGTGCCTTTATTTCTAACATAACGCATGTTCATGACCTGGCAGATGCACCAAACATGACGTAGCAGGGAGATGTCCTTGGCATAGCCAGTGCTTTTTTGAACAGGACTTACAGTCAATAGCATGGGAGTCTGGTCAGATGTCTAGATCATAGGCCAGATCAGTAAAGGCTCTGGCAATCTAGGGAAGGGGCTGTAGTAGATGGTATTAAGCCTATATTCATTCCCTCCTGTTTAAATTCTCATCTCAGAGAAGTCTCAGGTAATCTGAACTAATGTTGGCCAAAGGACAAGGCCCCAAAAAGTCAGACTTTATTTCAATCATTTCAAAAGCTGCCAAAAGGAATTTTTGGAATGCCTGGTGTGATGAGGGGTGGTTGTTTCCATTACCAACATCTGGGCAGGAAGGATGGTGCTCACCTGAGCTAGCATCAGTGCCTCACAGCTAGAAGCTGAAAACAAGTCAACAGAATCTCCTTAAGGAAAAAGAAGGAAAAAGCACCATTCAGCCTTCTTATACCATGTGATAGCACCATGCAGAAGCAGAGAACTGCAGCTCCAGAAGCCCCCTGTTAACATCAGGCAAGAATTAGCACAAGTGTGATCAGCATAAATGAAAAATCCTGACAGATGGATCTCTTCTCGTCCAAACCGGCTCAAACTAGCCCTTCCTGGTTTGAGCAATCCTCAGCAGTATAGAGAGTTTAAATACTAGGCCTTACTTTCTTTCAGAAAGAGCTACTGTGGAAAGGGAATGGTTAGCAGCAACACTGGCTAAAACAGTTTTATCTGCAATTATTTTTCCCCAGATGATTTTACTGGAGATGGTTTTTCTTCCCAAGTTAAGATACACAGGGTCACAGCAAGAAAACCTTCAGTATCCTGAATACACTGAACACTAACTGGCATATGTTGCATGGAGCTTCCAAAACACCAAATGAGATTTCAGAACGTTTCACCAAGAATCATTTATGACAGTGATTAAAACAGGACCAGCATGTTACAGTATGCCATATTGGCACTTGTCAGAACAGCAGTCAGACACTGGTGCCTCTCAGATGAGCTGGAGCACAAATGGGTTTCATACCAGAACTTGTCCATTTTCATTTCCCCTACTGGCCACAGATCGGATGAGAACACACACAGCATCAGTCCACAGCCGATTCTGTGCATCTTGCAGACACAAAAGCCTTGTGAACTTGGGCATTTCAGAAGGAAATAATGAAGGTGTGTAAGACCTGATTAACCCACCTGAGTTTATCCAGTAAACCTTTTCACAGAACAAAAACAAAACAGAACAAAACAAGACTGAATATTATCTATCTTGGTTCTCAGAACAGGATCATCCACAGCAGAGTTCAGGAAAGGGTCCAAGTAATTGCACTTTAAAATATGGCAGGTGTAGGCAACAAACTCTACATGCATATGGTCATGAAGATTGCTGCCCAGGTACTAGCAAGGTATGCAGGGCTTGTCTGCCTTTATCACAAGCATGGGACATCCTGACACCTAGCACAGTATGCAAACCCACACTACTGCAGCTTTGCTAGGACTGTCTACAGGTCTGTGTATTTTAAAACATCTCAAGAACAAGGTACCATGTTGTTCATGAAGATCACAGCCAGTAAGCTTCAAGCATGAGATCATACAGAGGCACACACACACTTTTCCTCTAACAGCTCTTAGTGTGTGTTCTCTTACCATAGTCCCCTCGTGGGCATTTTTTTTAAAGATTAATTTAGAAATAAATTAATATTACATTTTAAGAAAAAAAATCACTGATCTCTTATTCTTTGGGATATGTTAAAGCAACTGATTTTAATATCAAAAGATCATGCCCAGTGAAAATTCTACTTGAAAAGGACAATGTAAAACCTGAACTGGACCTCGGGATTTAATTCAGTATCTCGACAAGTCAGCAGAAGCTTTTATCTAACTGAGAAGTCCAGGCAACTCCTACTAACACCAACCAGAAAATTATCATTGACTTTACAGAGATTTAGATCAGGCTCAGGTAGAGAAAGTTAGCTTTCAAATGCAGAAGCCTCGTGTGCTGAGCTGTAGCAGGGCTTCGTGCTTGCCCCAGTCACACTGATGCGAGACTGGTTAAATGAGGCCTCAAAGGTGGGCAGTGGTTCAGTCAAATAAGTGAGTAAGTCTGTCTAAAGCTCTGCAAACAGATTTTAAAACTGTTCCTCTTTTCGTTAAAGCTGACTGATTAAAAAGCCAGTCCCAAATTCAAAACAACAGACAAAGCAATTCTTTGACCATGTAATTCATCACATGTACGGACTAAAATAATTTTTAAACTCATCCACTTAATGCAATATTTACTTCCTCAACTTCGATCTTAGCACCTTCTCTCCCAGTGTCAAATTCTTCAGTAATTCACACATGACACAGGGCTAAAGAAGGAAAACCAATTTCAGCTGTATTGACTAAGTATCGTTTTTCCATGACAGCTCACATTTTTACCAATGTACCAACAAACCCTTTACCAACGATTTGGAATGAAAGTTACATCAGGTATATATGTGCAGGTCCATTGATGGTCTGACCTGTTTAAAAAAAAAAGGAAAACCAATCCCCAGAGCATTGAAACCATTATGCATTAAAAACAAACACTGTACACATCCACTACTCCCCATATACAAGTCACAAGTGAAACATCCTTTGAAAAAAAATTGTTCCTCAAAGGAAACCCAAAGAGGCCGTTTTTTAGTGTTATGTTTAGTAAGATAATGTGGGCATGTGTTGGAAATCACAGGTTGGAATTTTTAATTTCTTTTTTTTTTTTTAAATAAGGCAAGAGGTTTACGTTCCAGTAGAAGGGATGGGGTAAAGAATGAAGAAATGTTCTGAAAATGACACATTCTTTCAAGTTTCATTCTCATTGGACATACATATTACAAAATAAAGATTTTTAAAAGTGCTATATGCCTCGTGAGTCTCATCACAATATGTAAAGCATAATTTTACACCTGCTGCCTAAGACAAAATGTTAGTGGCAGTGTTAGCAGTAGATTAGACTCTAGCTTTCTCGTTTCCCTCAGTGTTTGGGACAACCTCCTTCATCATGCTTAGATAAAAACACAAGACAGGAAAAAAAAATTAACACTCTACACATCTTCCAGAATCATTTAGAGTCATCTTCTAAAGTAACAGACTCCATGAAATTGATGACAGTTCACTATAGGCTTGTTTGATACCACAACCCAGGCTCATTCTTCTCAGTAACCTGTGGCTCTTTGATCAGCCAGTATGAGAGACAAAATGTTGAGAGGTACGCAACCATGATAACATTGACAGATACGCCGAAAGGATTTAAAAAAATTCCAACAAAATGCAAATGTAAAAAATTTCATCTGCCAGCCCTCAGCTGTTAGCCAATTTTAAAAAGGTAGAGCAGTTTGCAGTAAACAATGATATTTTAAATCTTCAAGGACATACAGAAACACCCCTCCCACCCAGCAATCAGACGTGAAGGATTTCTGCAGCACAGTCTTCTGGCTCTGTGTAATGTGAAGAGTTTGTATCTGAATGATGAACCCCAAGCATTTCTTTACTTTCAAAGTTTGGCTCCATTAGTGCAGGTTTTTCAAAAATATTCTTTTTGCTAGTTTCCGGACAGTTTTGTACATATATTACTCGGTTATAAGCTTTAAGTCTCTTCCATAGCTGTACGTACACTTTGCATTGTACATACATGAACAGAAGTCCTCCAGTGAAACCAATAGCCACAACCACCAACTTAGTCCAAAATGGCCATTCTAGAATCCCTGGAAGAAAGGAGAATAAAAAAATAAATAAATAGGACCAGGTCAATATTAGCTAAATTACATTAGGTCTCTCAAAAACATTCCTTAAGAAGACAGTCACAAAGTTCTCATCTTGCCATTTTTCTTGTTTTGCCTTTTTTCTTTCTTAAAGTTAAACATGTGCAGGCTTCTAAGCTTGTTGAGTTCACATAACAACACATTTATTCTCACCCACCAGAGGAAAAAAAAAACCAACAAAACAATTGATCCTCTGTGAGTGAGCTCTTGTGCAGCACAAGCAAGGCAACAGCCAGTAATAACCTTAGGTCCTTTTACACCTGTTTTTAAAAGAAAATTGGACCAGATTATGAAAAGGATTCTATGGCATGCTTTCCTCTTGATAGCAAGAGACTCAGTGACCTAAGAAGTCTGTTCCACTCTGTCATCACCAGTATGCAGAGTCATGGTCTTTGAAGTCAAAAGGGAACCATTGTTACCATTTAGCTTGACATGTTCTTTATGCAGACCAGACAATTTTATCTGCATCAGACACAGTAACTTCTAGTTGAACTACAGCATCTCTTCTGATGCAAAATGGCAAGTGTTGGAGATGCTGAAGTGTTCTAGCAAGCTTATCTGCCATATTAGAAAGGATCACCAGTATTTTTCCTGAATTTGTCTGGCTTGAACTCTTCACCATTGGATCTTGCTACATCTCTATCACTTACTTTTAAATGAGAGGCTACCCATTTTATATATCTTCTGCTTATATAGGTTCTACATCCACTCAGCCTGTCTCCTCTTGAAAGATAAGCATCACAAGATGGATATGAAACCACACTGAATCACCCACTTCCAGGTTTATCACAGAATCAACAGCAGCGTAACAAAATCACAGCCAAGTCTTCAAAGTTTTTACCAAGATACAGGCCACTGTTCTTTTGGAAATGAATGGTAGTGTGGGAAGAAAGAAAATATTTTAGTCCCCAAACCCAAAGGGCACTGCAACATGAGTACAGATGAAATCTCACCAGTGATTAATATCTGAACCTCTGATTCACAGGTGAGCTATCTGATGCTATCTGTAGGCAGTGATAGCCTACGCTTGCTGCTGTGCAGACATGAATGCATAAACTTTTGCACACTCCCCACACGCACCCCAGCTCCTCAGAGCACTCCCCAGATTTAGAATTCAAATGAAGGGAGCAAAGAAAGCACGGTAACAAGTACTGAATATTCCACTATTCCTCCTAGTCACGTTCCTCTAATATATTTATTGACTAAAATAACATGAAGACTATAAGTCTTTGACAGCATATGCTTTTCATTATCATATGGAAACCTTGCACTGAAAGAAAGAGCAACAATTTTCACCATACATGGGAAAGATAGCGTTGGATAGAAAAGAAACTACAAGCTTTCATTCAAAGCAGCTTCCTGACTGAAGCTATGAACAATCAAACTACAGCTAAAATGAAAAATGACTGCAAAAGTATTCAGTTTGAAGTGTGATTCTGCTCTGAAGAGACTAACAGCTCTGTGGATTTGCAGGTTTATTGATGCTTAGCATCCACAGGTGATGCTCTTCAATCACAAGCCAAACATTCTCCAACTGCATGTCAAGTTGGCATCCAATGCTCTGCGAGCCAGTACAGCTTGCCTTGAAACAGTCATAATGGCTCCCAGCCTTTGTATACACCCTGTCCCTCCTTATCCACACCTTCAGGGGGAGCTCAGCTGCCTGAGAAACAGTTCTGTGACAGCTGCAAATTCCCAGCCGAGCACACCAAGGTAAACAGGTTTCAATTTGGTAAGTTTGCAGCTGGCATTCTGAAGAAAACCTACTACCCGAGAAGTTAAGATATCCTTGCAGTGTGGTGGCAACCACTGCATGAATTGCAGTACACCTCATCTCAGTTGCATGAATTGGAGTCCTAAGAATCAGCCTGAATTTCTTCTGCTCCACACACAACCACTCATTACAATTTCTCCAGCTGAATGTCTCTCTCACAGGAAACTAGTGCTAACCCATCTCACAGATGGCTGAATAGAAAGAATAATCCTGTTAGTTTAGCTCAAAGATTTGGATTTAGGTTCCTCTTTCTTCTTCTCTTTTTTTTTAAACTGTTCTCGTTTTGCTCAGCTAAAGGTAGCCATAGCAGCAAACAAATGCTTACATCCTTATCTGCTCAGTAAGTGTTCCAGTTGAAAACTAAATTAGCTAAGCCAGTGCAATTTTGTGTCTGGCTACAGTGGATTGGCTCTCATATCTGTGCATTTCACAAGTGCAAAATAAATTGACATGAAATAGACTTAAAAGCACCCACAGACAAATTTACACCAATTTAACTAAATCATTTTATAACTGTGCTTTTAAACCAACCCAGCCTCAGGCTAAAGCCGACTGGTCTAAGTAAAAGCATTACCTGCACACTCATGTTCCGCACCCTCTCTGCATTCAGGATAAATAATTATTCCAAGAAAATAAGTGGGACAATAATCAAGTAACATACCAGTAGTCTGTCCCTGTTTAATCTCTTCAGCAGTCCTGTCTATGAGGACATACAGAGACCACACAACGCAGGTGATGGCAATGATATGGAATGTTACAGAGCACATGATCTTCCTCCTCTCGCTGGCTGTCATCTGCAACTTCTCCCACTGGCAAGAAATCCAGAAGCAGAGCAAAAGATGAAGTGTTTATCACAGTTACCAGAGAGTATAAAAAGCAAACATTGCTAAGAACAAAAAACAGGCAGCAGACCAGTTTTCTCATAAGTTTTAAAAGTCACACTATTATTGCTCTGACCACACAGCGTGTGCGCGACAGCTGGCGGCTCGCTCTGCTGTGATGGGAGCGATCAGTCCTGGTGCAGGAGGGGAACATCAGTGCCCAGCTCCCACCCAGAGCCTTGGCACGAAGTCATTGCGCCCTGCTTACCCATGCAGGCTCCAGCACAGAGGGATCCTAACACAGCACAAGCAGGGCTGCTTCTTAGTGTGTTCACAACTGAACAGCAGGCACCCACAGCCAGAAATGAGCATCGTGAAGGGCAAAAGGGTACCCTTGCCCAGGCAGACATTCAATAAAACACAGCAGTAAGAGTAGTACGTGATCCAATCATCCGGTATGTGTAAGATATCTCACTCTGAGCTGTTAGAGTCCCTCAGCGCACAGTCAAGGCTGTTTAGCTCTCAGCTCAAGGCTGTTTAGTTCTCACCTCCTACCTCTGGAGGTTTCAACTCAATCGTCACGTATATTTAACACTACTTACAGCAGCAACACCCATATTTTATTTTCAGTGTTTCAAGTGCACTTAAACACATGTGCCCCTAAGAATATACAACAGAACTGGGATGACAACTTTTGAAAGTGAGATTATGCAGGAAATTAAACCCCCAGACCTGCACCTGTCAGCAGTGTTTATACAGCCCCAACAGAAACCACAAAGTCAGGTCACTGCCATTTAGGAAGGATACAAAGAAAGGGGACAATTATTATGGATGCTTCTAATATACATGAAATTTTTCAAAAAATTTTCAACAGAAGCTATTATTTATTTATTTACAAATGGCACCTGGAAAGGTTTTTTTTTGTTGTTTTTTGTAGGCAATTTCTCTATCTATATGATGAAAGCTTTTGCAGGTACGTTACACATCCTTCAGCATATTTGCTTGGAACAGAGTGTTAAGATGGGTTTTTCCTCACACTTCCACAAAATATATACCAGGGCACATAAGCTTCTCATACATACCCATGTGTTCTAGAGAGCTGCATTTGATGTCTCCTGAAATAACTGATAGAAAAAGTCGAGTTTGAAAAGGAGGAGAAGTGTGGAAGATAATGAGGATGACCTTACTGGTATGACTGAGATCACCCATCACGTTGAATTATTGTTACCACTGCTACAAATACAAGAATGGTTGAACAGAGACTTTGTGATCCTCTCTGTCTTACCAATAAGTAATGTCTTTGGCCAGTCCAAGCCACATTTCTAGATCAGTGGGCATCCCAGTCTCATCATGGCACAAGAACTGAAGACTTCCAGCAATGATATGTAATGCTAAAAGTTACATTCTTTCAACTTTCTTAGAAAAAGACTAGACAAAGCATTCCTTTTGGATGCTATGTTTTAAATAGGAAATGGATTTTGCATCTAAACAAAGATATTTAATTTCTACAGAAAGTACAAATTAATTCATTTATTTTGTCAAAATGTAAGTGTGTGAGAATGCTCTTACAGTGTCACAAGAACTTGCATTTTGACTAGCCTGTATTCGTCTTTTCTGTTCTGCAGCTAGAGTTCCTCTGCTGGACTATACCTCCTGTGAACTGCTGGCATCAGAGCCACCAAACCAACCCACATCACTTCATCTCTCCCATAGATATGAGTCCACATCTGAGAAGCTATTCTGCAAACTATTTATTCTGCCCTAGCCCAGAGAGGAAGCTAGAATCCAGAGGACCCTGCTGCATTATTCCGATGACACAGCAAACGGCATTTCGCAATTAAAATAGTCAGCATTTTTTTTTATTTTTATTTTTAAAGTGTTGTTAAAACAAATGAACAGAAAAATCCACAGAAAATTCAGGTCTAATTGTTTTCTTTTTTTTTTTTCACTTAAATTTTAAAATGGAGCCTTCCTCTCGTCTCCTCTCACTTTCACTTTTACCATGACATGGTTTGTTCCTCGTTCTCTTCCCTTTGTAACTTAGTGTTTGATCATAAGTCACAGGCCAATATACAGTGATGCAATACAGCCTTAAGACGCTGAGGATGTTAAATTCCATTTCTACCCCACAGAAAAACACAAGACGTATTATTTGTCCCATCCTGTTCATAATCACCAGTTCCAGACCGTTTTCTCCTCACTGACAGGATGCCATAAAGGATGAGTTGAAGATACAGAGGCAGTTTATCTTCTGGCTGCAGCTGAACCTCTAAAGGACTCTTCAGACATATTTGAAAGGTAAATTCCTTCTTATTCTTCTACTTATAGCTCTGCCCCTGCCTTCTGGCATCTGGTCTCTCTTCCATGGATGACCTGTTCAGATACAGCTAATGATGCCGAATGACTCATTTCTGAAGGTGCCCAACAGCTTTTTCTCACAGGGCACAAATACACAGAAAATGCTTCCCGCCCACTCCAAGCAGAGCGAGCACAGAAAAAAGAGCAGCTAATTGTCACCTACAGCAACTCTTTTTACTTGTGCTTTTCTAGAATAATTTCTTTCATGTCCTATGGATGGGCTGTGCAAAGAGTTGTCTGTGCAGATAACAGAACCTATGACAGCCAGTACCGCAGCTCAGAGCTACTATGCTCTGTGCTAAGGGGCCACCAAGGAAAAAACTACAGTTCTTGGAAAGCAATGATTTGCTGCAGTCAAAAGCAGAGGTCATCCTGTCAACAGGACATGCTATCCTATATATCTTGCAGACTGCATACCTCCATTTAAAAAAAAAAAAAAAAGGAAAAAAGAAAAAAGAAAAAAAAAAGGAAGTATTTGAATTCTGCTCTGTTTTCTGTTAGGAATCACTTGTGGAAATCAGACAAGTTCTCATAGTAGCTTTCAGATGGCTGCAGTCTGGACTTCCCACCCTACATGACTTAAGATAATCATATTTGAATTTGACGTTTCTCATTTATTCAAGCTCCAGACCGAGGCTATTGCTATTAACCTCTTTCACTTTGGTAAATGTGGCAAGATTGGTCTGTGCTAAGAACACCGGTGACTGCCACCTCAGAGTCCTGATGGTAAGGCCTAACTGAATTTGAAAGCCTGGAGGATGTGGAAGAACAAAAATAATACAAGCACAAAACTGGTCTTACTATACAAGTAGCATTTAAGTACCTATACTTTAAATCACCACATTTATGAAAGGTATTTTTTTATAAAACAAAAACAGAGGTTCTAGTAACCTGAAATACTAAAACTTAGTCATGCACAACCTAAGAAAAGGTAAAAGTGAAAATATTTACCAGTGAACCTTCTTCTACTTACACTAAAATAGGTTTCCTTGTTTAAAAAACAAAAACCAAACCAAATCAAAAAACTCTACAAATTTCAACCAAATTACATTCAGAAAGTATGATTTAAAGAAGTTTAAACTGAGATCTTCCTATTTTCAAGAGAATTTAAAAGCCACGTAAATCTCAGTACAGCAAACCAAAGCGCAGGTAACAGTAATACGAAACTCAAGTCTTTCCAAAAAAAACAAAAACAATACGGATAATTGCAAAGCAAATGCCTTTGTGCATCAGCTCTGAAATGCAACTTTGAAGAAAGAAAAAATAAGATTGCTGCATGGACATATGCATGAGCAAGCATGTATGTATGTACATTTACACAGAACTGGTGGGCTATAATAAATCTCTATTTTTTTCCTGTTAGATGTAGGGCAATGCAATGAGAAAAAAGACTGGGACTCATTTTTACCTTGGGCAGTTGAACAGGATCCCTACCTTGAATTCTCAAAGCAGAATTATCATGACAAAGGTTAAAGCAGGAAAATGCTACCTCTCAGAGCTGGATTCCATTGATGTTGAATTTGCGAGGCTGAGTGTTAAGCAATTTAAATTCTTCTGCACCTATACACAACTGACCACTTACTAAGGAGCCACAGAAATATAATAAATACATCGATTCTGTGGGATTGTGGGCAAGGACAGCCTCTTTTCAACATGGATGTATGTGTAACAAAGCCTACCTTTCGCAAAGGCTTCAGTTTTGTCTCCATGATGAACTCATACTTGCACAGTTCACAGCATCGCGTATCTGAGCTCTTGATCCATTGCTGCAGGCAAGCTTGGTGCACAAAATGAAGACTTCCCGTGCAGTGACAGGGGGTAATCAAAGGGCTCTCATCATCTCCTTCACAGTGACAAATCCTGAATCAGAAGCAAAGCTGCTCATTAGGAGAAGAGGAAGCAGAAAGGATGTGGAAGAGGCATGTAATATCTGTGATCACACATGGCTGTCCGTTGAGGATCCTAAGACATACATATCAAAGGAATGTATTTCATAAAGGAGCTAAAACTAGAGAACTCCCTTGCTGCACAAGCACACACATACACACAAAATAATTGAGTGCAGACACTGCTAACTAAGAGATGAGGCGGACACACATAGCCTGACAGAAATTTGGTATCCAAAAGAAAAGAAAGTGTAAGAAATGACAACCCTTCGTCTACTAGAACAATAGCACTTAACTGAAAATAGCATTTAAACAGATCAGACAGCACTTCCCAAGACAAAATACGCACAGAGGTACAGCTACTCATGGATTACTATCTAACACAGAAGATAAAACAAAATTCCCAAACGAATTGTGAAACAGCCCACCCCAGTATCCTGAAGGGTTAATTTAGCCTGGATTTTGCACAAGGGAAATGATTATTTCTAGTGCCAATTGCTAAGAAACAGAACCATACTGCAAACCTATAGCATCGATTTTCCCCAAATACACCTACTCTGAAAGGACTAATGGCTTTGCTCTTCAATTCCTACTTTGCAAGAGCTGCTAAGGAAGCAACAGCTCTGCAAAATTCCCAATTTCCCTCGCCACCTAACTATGCAGACAGCAAGGACACCTGATACAGTACTACTACCAGGTGATGGCATTTGATTTCCAGCTGCAATTTATACACAGCACTTGGGCGGCATCAAACATCACTAAGTCCTTCTAACCATGTGGAAGAGGTTATGAATTGACAGGGGGATGGTAAGGAGCTCAGGGAATTAAAATAAGTTACTAAGCATATGTGAAGTACATCCTGGCATGCTGCCATCCCTGTCTATTACTGAAATCTCTTACTGATGTGTAGCATCTTGCCTCTTGCAACCTTGCTGATAGCTAGCAAGTGGGACTGAAGGAGTGGGTGGATTACAAGAGCGTCTTGTTGATGACAAGCCAGTAAGGAACTAGATTTTGCTGGTAACCGTGGGGGGGGGGGGGGGAACAAAAAATATTGGCAAGTAGTAACAAAGTCAGTTCCGAAAGTGGTGTCAGGGAGGAGAAAGATTATGATAGTAGAATGCTAGGTAGAAGGATATAACAGTTACTCCTGTACTTGGTGTCTCCTGCTCCTCAGCCATATTTTGGAGCTGGGATGGAGCAGACCTGCAGATAATTCACCATGAACACAGTCCAGAGCAGCGTGTTCCTATCACCTGTGTGTATGAGTAATCCTCTGTAGCTGGAACAAGGACACCCCATCCTCTTTGGACCCCACACTATAGGCATCACATTGGCTCATCACTAACACCCAATGCTTAGGTCTTCCTTTCAACTAAGGCATCCAGAAAGCCCTTTATGAATAAAACAATGTGGTGGGATACAAACTGGGAGGTAAAGGTTAAAAAACAATCCTGAGCTATATTGACCAGATCTCAGAACCAATGTTCAAGCAGTCTCTTTTCCTCCTCATTCCCCACCCTCTGACACAAACCAGCAGTGGCTGTCAGGGAAACACATTGCTCACTAAAAGCTAAAGAATTTTCAGCTTGGCTTTTAGTATGTGTATCTGATTCTCTCACGATATTCCCAGTTTGGGCACTGATGAGAGAAAAATACAGTCTCAGAACCCCAAACCTGAAACAAATTGCAAGACAATTTATTTGACTCCCAAGGAAATTCTTTTGTTTAGTAGACTTGTTAAGCGCATCAGAGGGGTGCACGAAAGCAGAGAGAAGGTTGCATGCTTCAAATTGCACATATTAAAGCAAGGTGACAGGGTGAAAGAAAAGACAAACAGCACAAAGGCAGGGAAAGCAGAATGGTCACCACCGCACACAGGAGGGCTCGAACGTAGGCGGTTCTCCGATAAACCAACCTGCAGGTATCCCCTGATGTAGACACAGGGGAGAGAGGGGGGATTTTTTCTGAGAGGGGGGAAGGGCAGTCAAGGTCACTGTCCTTCTCAACCGAACAGAGTGGTGCCCGCTGCTCTTTTGTTTTCAGTTTCACTGAGGTGCTGTCTTCAAAGACGTCATCATCTCCCATGTCATCAGAGCAGAAGTCCGTGCTTTCCACCAGCATGCTGGAGGATTTCTCAGCTTGGAAGTGACTGGAATAGCTCTCCAGTTCGTGGAACTTATGCAGGCTGCTGGTGCTGGAGGTGTAGGAGAAGGAAAAAAGGTAACGCAACAGTTTTTTGCTTCTTGAGGTATCATGGTCCACTTTGTCCTCCAGCAAAGGGATATGTACAGCACTGTGGTTCTCTGCTCCTCCCGATGCACTCGAATAGTTGGAAAGGGAAGGGATGTAGGAATGTTTAGAATTGCTAAAAGAAAGAGGCCTGAGATTCAGCGATTTCCTCTCTTTAAGATGAAATTTGTTAATCCGCAAACACTGCTCTTGAGTCGGGGTCAATTTGCCTTCTGAGCATGTTCGCTCCACATAGTCAAAGCACTCACTGGTGCTCTGTGCCTTCTGGTCCACGTCATTGAGGGACTTGGAGAATTTCAGAGTGCGGGTGGGCTTTACATTCTTAGCAGACCTGAGTGCCTGGCCCCGATCCTGCCCACGGGAGTTTCTCTTTGCTGCACGTAACGTGTCCTGACAGATTACTGTCACAGTGACCCCTTGTGTCAGAGAGCTCTGGCAGTGAGGATTTTTCAAGACAACAGCAGACTGCACTGGACTGTGATGACAACATTCAGAAAACACTGCACTGGAACTGCATGCAGAACAGTGGAATAAAAGCACAGAAAGTAAAACACAATTACATAAGAGAACATGTAATTAAAAGTGAAGAAATGAGAATTATGGCTAGTGTGGGAATGGCAAACGTAGCGGGCCAAACAGTCAGTGGGATTCAATGAAGCAGTGTTAGACAGCAGTTGAGTCAAACAAATGGGACGCTTCAGATCAGAACCCCGCATTGCTTACTTCCCCATACACATGCTTCTTCAGTTTTGTTTTTTCTTAACTTGAACCTTGCACAAGCCTCACTGTAGTCATGCAAACAACACACTTTACCTGCAGATGTCTTGATTGGATGGTGTAACAGAAGTCCGAGAGAAGCTATGAGGAGCAGAGATAGAGGTTGGACTTCCAGCCTGCAGTGAAACAAAAACAAAGGAAAAAAAAAAACACAAAAATAAGCAAGTCAAAAACTGGAAGAGTTTACTAGGCACAGCAGTCACCTTCAGGGTTAAACACAGCATATGGAGTCAGATATCACTCTAAATCAGATGTCCAAGGGCTAGTTGCAAGAAAGTGAGGTTTTATTGTCAAGTGCTAAGAAGGGAGGTCACACAGCCTCATCCTTGGAAAAATAGAAATCAGAACAGAATCATTTCTCCCCAAGGTCAAATGCAGCCATCTCTGGAGCGGAACCTGCCAGCTGTCAGACATTGTACAGAACAATAGCTCAGGAAATGAGCAATGCTACAGTAATTAGCATAATTAGACGGAGGTGTGTATATAGACTAGTCGTAATTTAGCTACCACATAATAGCTAATCCTTCCCTCACAGTGAATACAAGAGATTAGGGGCTTCTCCCCCCCCCCAAGACGTCACCGTCAGTAATTCAGCAACTCAGGCACTGTTTGGGGACGTATTTTCAGTACTAGCATATGCACACGAGCACCATCTGCCAAACCAGACCTTTCCCTGAAGTACTCTTTGTACTTCAGGAGGCCTTTCATCCTGCTCTTACTCTGACAGGGTCTCCCACCTACTTGCAGAAAAGGTGTGGCAGCAGTCACACTCATGGGACCTGACAAGATCACAGTGTGAAATAGAATAAGCGAAGAATTCAGAGTAAGAACCATCTTGTTTCAGAGCTGGGACTTGATGGCCTATTATTACAGGCCTTTTTTGCTGCTATATGCTGTGGGTCACTAACTGAAAATTCAGAACACTTCCCAGAGGTTTTGGTGAGAAGGAGACGGGTGTTGATAACCCCTTAATGGGCAGAGAATCTCTAAACCCATTCTTCCCATGCTCCACAGCTGTTGGATATGCTGTTCAGCTCGCCCACTGCTGCAAAACAGTGCTCCCATCTCCCCGTTCTAACAAAGGCTTTTAGCTCTTTTGGTCTGCCAAGCAAAGTCTGAAAACCACGCGTGAGGAACGCAATCAACATGACAGAACCGTCAACACCAGGCCATCGTGCTGCACTGTCTAAAACCAGCACAGACAGCACAGACCTGGGCTCGGGCAAGCACAACAAGCCAGACTAGGAGCCACCTCAGGCCATGGTAGCCACAGAAGCACAGTGCCCAGCCCAGTGCTTCAGCCCGAGGCTCCAGAGCGAGCCCAGCCTTCACTGTCTCGAGGATCTGTTCCTGGTACACACGCACACACAACAGCTCTCTCAGGTCTCTTCAACCCCATATTTAATTCATTAAAAGACCCAACAGTATATTTAAACAAGGGCCACTGTAGGCTTTTACAATATACAATATGTGTCACATAATATATTCTTTTTTCTTTGCGAGAGAAGATGGGTATACTGGGAGACTTATGCTACTTTATAAATACAAACACAACCATCATCTTCAGTGTTACATGACTCATCTGTTAAGGTTTTGTCTCTCTAGCCAACAGCACTGAAGAGAGCAATGTGCCTGGCATCGCATCGGGATGTCTCAAGTGCACTGAGCCTGAAAAACCAGGTATCCATTTACAGCTGGGTCTGCAAGAGTCAAGGACAAGACTCAAACACACACCTCTTGATCTGCAGCGAGACACCTTGACTTGTTTTCCATCCTACTCAGATAGGTATGTACAGAGAATAAAAAACCAAGAGGATAACCTTATTCCAGAAAGCAAACTGAAAAATGTCATGACTGTGACAAAACAAATTAAACATGTAAAGATCAGTTTGGGCTTTTTTCTGGAAGGTATGGTTCTTACATTTTACACCACTTACACATGCTAATGATATAGGATGTTGATCATACAGTGAGGTGAATTCAGCTATTATTTGGAAATTTTCTATTTGATGTTTAACCTATCCTAGAAGCAGGCACATCTCTGACTAAATCCAATCTCTTAAAAAGAGTGCAGTAATTACTTTTTTTTTTTTAAAGACAAGTTAGTGAAAGAGCTGACAGTCTATAATCTGCTGCTATAATTATGCAAATGAAAATTAATATGACTTAAGTAATGAATTATTTAAAAAGACATATTTAGCAATCTTCTAAAAACAAAATATTGAACCAGTAAAACAGCACGTTGCATTCTGCCATGGAAACAGAGCCATATATTGCTGGAACTGCAGTCACAAATCAATTAATAAATCTGTCTCAGTTTTTTGTTATGAACAAATCACAGAAGGTAACCTGCTTAAAAAGAATCCACTCTACTCCTTCATTTTAGAAATGAAGCATTCAAAAAAGACAGACATGTATACAATGTGACAGTCTAATAGCAGATGACTAGATTCAATGATCCAAAATTTCCCTTCTGAACCCCTGTTACTGGTTTCTTCATCCAACTGCCTGGCACCAAGATAGAGTGTCAAAGTCCCTCTGCTTGGGAAATCAAAAGGCTGGGACAAGCAAGAAATTGTGAAATTTCGTTTGTATTTCAAGATCATTATTCTGTGTCTAGATGCCAGCACTGCTCAGGATAGCTTGAAAAAAAAAAAAAAAAGGAAAAATAAAACCCACACCAAAAAAAAAACAACAGAAACCAAACAAAAAATACACATCTGAAGCAACTTTCCTTTTCATCTTATCTTCCTGCTTCTCTTATACAGGAGGTCTTTTACTCCATGTATAGACAAAATGCAAATGCAACCAAAAAATGCACGTTAAAATAACACACATGGAAAGGCACCACGAAGTGGAACAACAAAACGTTGGAGGAAGTTATACCACACCCTCAGCTGAAGCTGATGTAAGCTGTGGCTACCACTAAAGCCATGGTTCAATGAACCTCCAGTCTCTCATACCTCCCACTCTCCTTTCCTCTCCATGCTTTTTGATTGTGAAACTATTTACACAGCTGTACTGCAGATCAGATTAGGATACTGAGGTAAGGCAAAACTAACCACTTATTTTGCTGAGCTCGTTTAATGTCAGTCACTTCCCTAGCTTCACTTGCCAGAGGAACATCAGTTGGTTACAGCAGTGAGTCTCTAACGGTGAGACCACAGTAAAACGCAAGCTGCTGCCCAGAGCCCAAGAAGTAAGAAAGCCACAGGAAAGAAGAAAGGAAAAAATACCGGCAGCCCTGGGCCAGAACAGGACAAAGAAGAGGTGATGTTGTGGGTGAATGTGGCAGAGAGGTGGATCCAGCTAACTTGGGGCACTAAGTTCTCCCATGCAAGGCTCAGCTCTAAAGAGGTTGGGAAAATAAGCAATCAAAGCCTTTACCACCATCCCTAATGCCCCAGTAGCAGCCTCCCATGTAGTAGCACATTTGGGTAAACTAGCTACTTATGATGTGGACAGCAGTAGTACATTTTAAAGCACTCCTTATCGTAGGGGGGTTCTGCCATGCTCATTTTCTGACAGGTATCCTAAGCTTGAATTCAACCCTTCTAACCCCAGAATCACTTGCTGAATCTCTGCGGACTTTCATGCCCTTCGCTCTGGGTGAATATCACCTCTAATGACAAGCCCTAGGAGCTATGTGCTAGAGAGTTACCCTGTACAGCCAGACTGGTGGCCTAAAATAGCTCAGAACTAAAGGTCAATAGTTAGTTAATTGTGTATATTGACATTCCCATCTAATGCAATTCAGTGAGGTCACAGTGTGGCCCTCTCCACTGGTATTTGGATAATCACAGTAATTCTGAAGGCAGCAATCCCTGGCAGCCTACAGCTCTCTGTAGTGTTGCCATCAAGAAGATATATACATATATCTTTTATATATATACATAGATGCATGTGTGTGTGCAGCCATAGCTGGTTGTTCTCATTCTCACCCTATTCCACAAACTGTGATCTCTTGGTGAAATAACTTGGTCTTTTTCTGATTACCTACTTGTGACTACATGCAGCACACCAAAAACCAAAAAAACCCACCTTGCCTCAGAAAATAAAGTCATCTTTGAAGTGAGCCACAGTGAACATGTCAATGGCTTGGGTATATTCCAAAACAACCTGCTTACCTGAGATGGCACTTCTGGGTATAGCTGCTGTTGTCTCACTCTGGGCTGCACTTCAGTACTAGTAATTATACCTCATTTTAAAGAACAGGGTCTGACACATTTTTAACAACCTTATTACATTATTCATTGAAGATAAGAAGTTAAAAAACAACTTAAGTCCAGAAGATTTCCTCCACTGATGGGAAGTCTGAAGGAAGTGAAGAAAGGGTTTCCCCAACACCTGCAAACCTTATCATTTCTTGGTGCCGCATGAATAGTGCTAACATTGTCCTAATATTTGTGCTACAAAATCATGTAGAAGTCTCAGCTAAGGACCTGGCAACTAACATACTAAGCACTGTACAAGTTTTATAATGGAACACAGCTCTCCTTTGGTGTACAACTGATGTTGAGGTAGACAAAGAGTTAGAGAAAAAAGCACAATTTTAAATCTTTTACTGGGGAGGGACTGCAGCACAAGGAGCTTCAGTAAAATACAAATGTAGCAATATAGCAAGCAGCCAAACTCTCTACAACACAAATTTCAACCTGGCATTTTGATTAAGGGTTTGCCTTTATTTTACACTGTGATGAACCCCTTTTGAAACTACTCTCTTCTGCTGAGTTAAAAAAAAAAAAAAAAAGAGCAATAAGGAGCTTAAAAAGGTAGTTGTACCTGCTGTCAAAAAGACTAATGTTACAAGATGTCTAGTGCCACCAGACCATTGCAGCAGTTTCTGTCTATTTTTCCGTAAGAAAAACAGGAGCACAGTGATGGTCTTCTCCACTGAGTCGACTCCAACTACCACCAGCTCCTCTGGGGACACAGATAATCACTGTAGGTGTTGGCTAAGGGGAGACATCTACACCACTGCATTGGAGTCGTCTGTGTCGCAAGTACCAGCAGTGACTTAGCATTACTCCCCACCCCAAACAATCTCCAGATTGTGATGCTTTTTCAGCATGGACATCACAGCGCTGCGGTCTGCAATGGGCTATCAGAAGTTTTGTTTGAATCACATTAATCTCTGCTGGCATTAACACATCACAACGATGAATGTGGCAGAAGCACACAAGAAAGACAGAATCAGAGGAATGGTTATCACACTCTGTATTTTAGAAGAACTCATTACTGAAGAGCTATTTTATCTCTCTCGCACAGATCCCATTTGAACATGTATTAAAAAGGCAAGGCTGCTGCTAGACATGGACATGACAGACACTTATCTTGCATAGTACATCTCCAGAGGCAGTGAAAGCCCCAGGCTCTGCTGCCTCCTTCACTTACACCATGGAAACCAGAACCAACCACCCCATGTCTGTTCCCTGCCGGGATCTAGGTACAGTCAGCGAAGCTAGGAAAGAAAACAGTGATGCGGACTTTGTGAAAAGAGGCACCAAGTGCCACTGCAATGCACTCCATACCTAACCTGGCTATTCTTCAGGTACTTGAATGACATCTATGAAGAGACCCAGGGAATCTGACTACTGTTCTTCAAGAAGGGGATGCCATTTGTACACTACACAACTACACTACATGCCAAGAAAGACTGCAGCTAACTATGATCTATGCTCTGCAATAGACACCCAGCTCTCACCCCTGCGCTGATCTGGCAGCTACATTTCTTTTGTTTCCTTTTCCTGTGTTAAGATGGAAACAGCAGGAGCAACCAGTCCAGCTCTTCCTCCACCACACCCTCCCAAGTCCTCTCTGTGGGAGAGGACACTTCTGCACCATTCTCTGCCCCTTCCTGGACATCGTGAAGGACAGACAGCCCTAGCTGACAGGCTGTTTTTGAAAGCTTTTCCTAAATACCAGCATGGCAGGATCAAATATCAGTAACTTCTGGTCTACGTGAATTCCCCTGCCAGATGCGTGCCATGTTGACTTCCAGTGTGTATTAATATCAAGTTTCTTTGCCCGGAATGAGATGCATTATTAGAATGGAGAGTGGTAAGAACAAATACTGAAAACAAACAAACAAACAAAAAGCAGTTCACCAATGACTGCTGAATAAAACCCATTTGACTGCCAAAGAAAAAGCGGTTCCTAAGTTTGTCACAAATCTAGAATCTTAGATTATGAATGCATTTTTTCCAGTCAGCACGGATGAAATGTAGGTACGGGGTGTAGGAGGAAACACTGTGTATGAAGATGTGGGAAAGAGGTATCTGAAATTTCCAGGACAATCAACTCCATCATATAATTCTGGCAACAATTTGACAGGAACCAGCAGTTGGCTGCTGGAAGAACTTTGCTCCATACTCTATATAATGTATATGACTATACTTAAAATTACATCTCGAAACTAGGAGTGAAGGTGCAGTCAGCTTTCCCTCGCACTTCCCCAGGAAATCTAAAGGTGAATTCTGGCAGGAGCTCTCTCTAGAGATATCAGAGCTGCAGGCAACATAAAGGAGACTATTTATCCTTTCAAAATCTCCCCAAGCATAATTCAGCCTGCCTATAGCACAGGACTAACGTTGACTGAAAACAGTAACAACTACACAGATTCTGCAGGGAGAAAAAAAATAGCCCGTCAACTTTAAAATCTTCTTCAAAATACCTTGAATAGACTGGGGAAAGGAAACTCCTGCAGGTTTCTCCCACACAGGGTGCCCTTCATGCCTACATGAAGTAAGAATCCAGCGCCGGGAGGGGCATCACAGCAGAGGGAGACTTGCATCCTGGCCAGCACTACCGCACCGTGTCCTGGCACAAGCTTACCTGCTCTTCTGAGTGGGGAAAACAGCATACCTTAACCTTCACACTATGCATTTTTTTCCATCTTTTCCTATCCCTAGCAGCTCAGTATAATCAGAATTTATTTTGTTTAAGCAACTTCTCTTTGCCTACCCCCTTTCCCCCAGGTTCGTGTACCTGAACAAAACACCTCTGAGCAGCAGACCTTTTCAGTGAGCCCTGGTCATCTGATAGACCACAGGACAGCTAAGCTCAGCCACTGAAAAACCTGGACTGCTTTTCTATGGACGAACGCTCGCTGAATCAATCAAAGCTTCAGGCAACAGTGGACGTGTGTATTCATATGCTTTTCTAAATCTGTTCCAAGCTGATGAACAGCCTAAATGGATTTTAAATTTCATAGCAAGTTTAGGCTACCACTTTGCATCTGCATTGGCTGCCATTCAGCCCAAGAATAATTTAATACTTTACAGTGTGCTTCTGCTCAAAAGATAAAGCTGTGCAGGCCTTCAGAAAAGACAAAGCATTTAAATTTTTTAAGGAGTGTACTTTTGATTCCTTTGCTGCGATCCCAATATTAGCATTTTCAAAGTTTACCTCTCAGAGGGCTATGAAATTAAGACTACAAAGTGCTTCCCCACTATGCTAAAATCAGCCCTCCAGAGCAATCAGATGACAGGAACAGTACACAGATAACCTAAAGATATTTCCCTACATCACATCATCAGTTTCAGTATCTATCAGACACTTTAAAGCTAAACAATATCAATAATTTCAGGATAACTGTTTACAGACCAGCTTTGTTAGTGACCCCATTTAATCTGCTTGTTAGCACAATTTCTTTTTTTAAGAGCAGAGGATGCGAATTACCAGTACTGTGAAAATCCTGTTTTTAGCTACTCTCAGTGACTAGCTGTGTTTTAGGGTCAATTTTATCTATATTTAGAGGATAAAGCTTCTATTAAGCTGAATTATTTCTGTGTGGCTTGTATGATGAAGGCCCTTACTAATGAATGGTGGCTTCTTGGCAAAAATGCTGGCTTAGGGTACACAGCTGAGATTTGAACCTAGCCTGTGTAGTTGTGTGCCGATCAGTCAGGAATGTTTCAATCAGTGTCACTGCTCTTGAACATGGCAAGTTTGGAGTTGGGCCTTGCCTGAGTCCCATGACTGAATCAATTCAACCTCCTGCCAACACTTTTTTTTTTTTTTAAGTTTCAAAACAAACACAGAAAAGATTCCATAAATTCAAGCATTTCTTGTGGAGCAGATTTAAAAGGACTGTTTGAAATATATACACCAAAAAAGCAAAGAAGGGCCTGGAGGAATGCCACATCCCCCAGCGTGCAACAGACTGCACAAAACCATACGAAGATCCTCCTACATCTTATCCCCTACTTCTTTTTCTGCTGCTTCTGGCCTCCATCCCCAGCCAAATGTTCAGGCTCTTCTTTCTCTTGGCCTGGACACATGTACCAGCATCTCTTCAGCCTTTCTTAGCATCTGCCTCTTGGAGGACTGCCTTTTTGCCCCTTCCTCCCAAGGGAGGGCTCCACCTGGCTGCAACACTTGGGGTTTATGTTCGGATAGGTCCTGCTACCTTCACCAGCTGATCCCATTTTCAGTAGCACCATCTGTCTGCCTCCCTCCTTGATCACTTTTAGCCCAAGGGCATTGACTCCTTTCCTTGGTCACACTGAGTAACACAGCATCCTCTCTTGGCTAAAGCCTGAGTTCTGACTCAATCTTTTCCACTCATGTTGTACTGTACAACTAAGAACAGTGGAAAGACACACAGTAATAATCACAGCAGGTTCATAATGACATATCAGCACCGTAAAGGGATTCAAATCAAGTGCCAGAGCCAAGCATTTGTAGCAGCTCTGCTATACTGTAAGCTAGATTTGGATGGAAAAAATAATAGCTGAAATAGTCATTCGCAGAAAGTGTGATCATTATTTCTGTACACACACACACACACCAACATATCTGGAAAAGCAGCATATAATTGATTAAACTCAACTTTAGTTAAATAGCTCTTCTTAAAATAGTGCGGTATCAGCAAGCTCTGAGAATTCCAGCAAGGGCTATATAAGCAGCTAAGCATTTCCTTACGTTTTCCTCTACATGTATTCAACCTGCATTATTACCGAGGTTGTTACACTATTCTAAACAGAAGTAAAAGGCACTTCCCTATTAAACCTCAGAACTAATGAAAAATGTTCCATATAGCCAAGCTTCCACACAGCATCTTGCTACTATAATCCTTCCCGGTTTGCACCACAAAGTGCTTGCGACAGCCATCCCGCTTATGGACTGCAAAATAAATTACTGCAGCTAAGCACTGAATTGTCTGGATGCACAAGGCAGCATTCAGATGAAAGAGGCAAATCAGGTGACTAATTTCACCGGCAGGACTTCCACCTCTTGCCCTTGCTAGGAGCTATCTCCAGAGTGAAGTAGCTGCACAGAATGGATCAGACACAGGCGACAGAGGGTCAGTAAAAACATTCGTACTTCTGGGAAGCTCATGTTTGGAACCAAAAATCCTCACAAGTTGAACTGGCAAAGCTGAGTTTTGCTCCCCTTGAGAACTTTAGCTTTTGCAACACACAGCAATCACTTTGAACATGTCAGTGTTCCAAGAACAATGCAAATATTGGTGTCTCACTCGCCAGCACTCCCAAGGAGAGCTTTGCCAGAGTGCAAGGTCCTTCCCATTGCACTATCACACTACCAGCTCTTGATGAATTAAGAATGAACTGTGCAGCCAGCTTGGTGTATGCTGGTTCTGCTGGAACTGGGCTCCTCTGTGAGAACAACCTAATGGGAATGGAACTACTGCTGCCAAAAGGTTTGTTGTGCTGAATTTCACACGCTCTGTGAAAAGTACAATGACACTTGATAAAAACTGCCATTTCTGTTGAACAATGCCTGAAAAACCAAGTAAGGATCCCTAAGAAGAGAACAGCAAGGGTAAGAAGAAATAGTAACAGTCCTGTTTTGGAAAAGTACAAATCAAAAGTTATACTCACCTGATGTTTATTTCAAAATCCTTTATGCCCATACACATTTTCTGAAGCTGAATTCAAAACACAATCCTACATCACTCCACAACAACACCTTCAGCTTGGTCAATACCTTATGCACTGGACAGTTGCCCTGCTTGTTAAAGACATCCAGTAATCTTGCCTTTCTACTCCAAAGTGAAAGTTGTCTGTGCCCATATAAACTACAAATTAAGTACGGCCAGTGTTTCCTTTGCTGGAGATAGGCACGAATAGCTTCATATATCCTGAAGTACCCCAAAATGGAATAAAGTGACTTGAGCCTGTCACAGCCACAATGACTCAGTCTGTCATTAAAATTCACTGTTACCAGCAACAACAATGGTGAAAAAGAAGGGTTAAGGCTTATGCACCCCATGAAAAATACTGGTCAACCAGGATGGTGTTGCTTGCATGAAGGCTTTAAGCAATTGTACTTGTGTAAGCAAAAAGGTAAACTGAGAGCAAATTAGACTTCAGCTAATTAAAAGTCCTTTTATTTGTAAAGCAGAAGTGGGAACAGGGTATGTTATTGCAATAGGTCGTCTTGGACAGAAGATTTTTTTTTTCCTGAAGACAAAACAAAGCAATTGTGCTTTTGATGTGTCCATTTGTTATACTGAAGTGTGACCAGAATGGGTAATGCATCATGCTTCCCTTACAAGATCAGAGCTTGTAATAGCAAACATTTTAAAATATTTACATAGGCATGCCCTGATAGCAATGCATTTCATGACACTAACAATATAATTCAATGTTGAAGTGACAATAAAATAATGCTTAAGAATGTATCCGATACATATTACGGGATACATGGCTATATGTATCTTACAGAGAACATTACACTGGACAGCTTATGGAAAAAAAGAACATACTTGAGTGATGTTTTTGGAGCAATTTTTTTCCCAAGATAAAATCTCAGGCATGTGTCATCTATCTTGCTCCTACCAAGCTAAGGATGCTGACAGTGTGAAAGAGAAAACCTACTGTAGCTTCCATTTCATTTGACCTGTAAAGACAATCTGCACAACACAAGAGAATTCTAATGTTTCAGAGTGACTATCAACTACAGACAGTCATAAGCAGCACTTTCTACTGGTCACGCTGTCACATATATCACCCCAATTTTGAAATGAAAGAAATCCCAGTATCCCCAAATTTATCAAAGACTGAGTTATATTGAGGAACATACCTTTGAGATGTTACTAGAGCGGCTCACAGAATGGCCCAAAGACTTCTCATTCTGAAAGAGGAAGAAGATGATCATTGCAGGAACAAATCACAATTATGAGGATATTTTAAAGTTGGTATTAGAAACCAAATATCATGGAGAAAGTCTTACAGCTGTGACTTTTAAGGATGTTGCTTCTATTGACATCAGCCTGATTTGCCACATTTACTAAGCTGTTTTATTTGCTTAACTAGATATTATGTTGCTGAAAATCAAATAGGCAAGACAAGTACAAAACTGAGAAAAACTAGAAGAATGACCTCTTCTCTGTATCAGTACTGCAAAGCAAATTCCTCAGGTGCCACCTGTTTTGGAAAGAATATTTTTCAGCCCTGCCTCACTGACATCTAAAGGCAAACATCCAACCACTAAAACTGAAAGGTCTTGCTTAAAGAAAACATTCCAGTGATGTCAAGAAAAGTATCCCAGTGATGTCCGGAAACAATTCTGAATAACCACATGCATGTCATTTCAGGAGATGAAGCAGAATTACTGAGCAACTTCCTATCTACCACAGAACTCAGAATTAAACTGGAAATATCATACAAGACGGAAATACAGAAGCTGCAATTCTTAAAATTGAAGTGAGTGATGAATGTATCTGTTACTTTTCAGTATGCAAGCCCTGACTGATAAGGATGACAATCTTATCGCCTACCAAAATAAATTGTAGGTTTCACCAAGATATTTCATCCTTTATTGGTTCCTGCTTTCTGAACATCAATTTACCACAAACGTTAATGGACATGATTGTTCCACTGGTAAGAACTTAAAAACTGATCTGCAAAAGTTTGTTGCTTGTTTTTCTGAATAAAATCCAACAAGAAACACATTCTTCTAAAAATATTACAAACAGAGCAAGTCATAACATTTGGTTACAGATCTGTATCAATGCTTCTCTAGGACTGTGAAGCTGGGAGGCAAATTTGTTTGAGACTTAAACCTCCCAAAACAGGGCATTTTTACTACTTTCTCCTACGGGCTCCATGCTGGGTAAGAGTTTCTAGAAGTGCACCCTTCCATCTGGTATTTCAGGAACCTGACAGAGATGCTTTGATAGCACCCTCTTCCAGTTCTCATTGGCACCAACTGATCAGACAGAGCCTGAGAACAGAAGTCCTGCATACATAACAAATGGGGACATTAAAAAAAAAAAAAAAAAGCAGCCAACCACAGTTGCTTCTAGATCAGATCTTATGCCTGTTATTTGTTACAATTCAAGCGACCTTCAGTGACTAAAGCCCATGTCAAGTCAGTGCGGCTGGCTGGACACCCAGATGCTACATCCACACTTTGAGACCCTTGCACTCACAGACATTTCTTCCAACAGCACACTCCTAGAGCAGCTTGAGAGCTCTGCGTTGAGAAACGAGAAGGCAAAGCAAAAATTTCAGCATATGCTTACAAAAGCAGGAAGGCTCTTCCTTACAACACTGCTTGCCTCTCTCCACAGTCATGGGCACTGCCTCGGTTGACAGATATAAATTGCACTTCCTTCTTTAAAAAATTGAGGAAACAAATATGGTGTTCTGAAATCCTCTGTATGTAGGAGTTTGAGTGCCTAAAAGGCAGTGAAATAGTCTTTCAGAAGAACAGAGGAGAAGTGACAAATTTCAACTGATGGCCAAATCAAAAATCAGCAAGGATCAATTTAAGGTCTGGAAGAGCTGTGGCCTAAATTACCATTGACTTGAATGCCACATTTGCATCCTGCAAGGCTGAGCTTGATTTTAGAGATGACCACGAGCTTTTACTATGTGGATATCAGTATTCCTGGAACAGAAACAAACAGCTAAAGACCCCCAAAGAATATGGGCACGATGCTTCTGTGATGACTAACATTGGACTGGGCTACTGCCAGAACGAGCACGGCTAAGAATTGACTCCAACTGTAAGGGAAGGACCCAGCTAATTTCATCAAAGACACTGTAACTATAGCAACAGAAAAAAGTTCATTGAAGCTACAGAATACAGCTACAGGAGAGAGAAAGGGGGCAGGGACATGCTCTTAAGCTATGACGAAGAGAGAGCAACGCAAGTTGGCAAGCGCATAGATTTGTCATTGCATATGTGTAAGGTGTGGGGGGAAGCAGGCTGTACTTGCTTGGCCTTGCTGCGATGCGTGGGAGGTAAACAAAGCACGGCTATGTGGGACAAGAAAAAATGGTAGTGAAGAGTGAGACCTGCGGCCAACAAGTCTGCCTGAAGCAACGCATACAGCCCTACGCAGGTGACAGTCTCAAATCCAGCCCTAGACATCAAAGGGTTCCAGGTGAAATACCTAAAGACAAAATCAAACAGAGCAGAGCTTCTTCACATTAACTCAACACTTCCAAAATACTGCTGTCCAGCTGAAGAAGATGCCTGCAAGGGAGCATGACTGAACTTACACAGGCACCAGTGTTGAAAAGGATGTGCTAAAATTCAATAACTGTGAAGAGGCTGGAGGACAAGTGCTGTATTTGCACAACAGGGTAAATGATGCAGAGCAAACATACTCTTAGCCACACCACAGAAACTAGTCTTTCTGCTTTGCTCCCAGGACTGTGATTTTATCTGATGGATGCCAGCAGTGTGAGAGAGATGCTTGTATCATCTTTATTGATCTACTGTTGGAAATGTACCTGTCAGAGGTTCCAGTCAGTACATGGTTGTGAATAGCTGGTATTGCTACTGCAAGTATGATCATTTCTAAACAAAAAGTGTTCTTAAAAAATATTCCTATATAGAAAGAGTGTGTGCACACATATATTTAAGTATCTGTGATATTTCTAAAGGACTCAGCAACATAAATGCTCTTTTATGTTTCTGTTCCTTTACCACATAAAACTGTTATGTCCATAAAGTCAACAGGGAATTCACTGAATTGGCCACAGATTGGCCAAATTCTGTCCTCTTAAGGTCTACGTGTACTGACAAACAGGAGGAGCACCAACTCAGGCATATGTTCAAGGAGTGACAACTGACACAACAGCCACTGCCAGATCCAACACAGATTTGCAAATACACACACAAGCAACTCCATCACCTGGTTAAAATTGCTTCAGCCTTCAGTCACCAGTTGACCCTGTCTTCTCCTGCCTTCTAATCAGAGACATTTTTTGAAACAGCTGCTCCAAGTCTCCCTGTTTACGTGCACACAGACTTTAAAATGTGCTGGGCTGAAAACAGATAAATAACTGAGTTTCACTGTGCAACAGCAATTTCCAGTTCACTATGACCACTCAAAATAGCATCCCCACTGAATGCACTTAGAGTGTTTTTTTGCCAGCTTCTGCAAAGGACCAAAAAGACTATTTTTTAATCAATAAACAGCAACAGAAACACCTCTAAGTAATATATTTCATGAGGTCTATCTGTGCCATTTAATTATTTTTATTTTTATTTTTTTACAGATAAAATAATAAAAATCCTTCCTTAAGGAAAAAAACACCGTGGAAGACATTAAAAAGCACTGTGGAAGACAGCACTTGATGGTGTTTCCCATGCTGCAATACATTAGAGATACTGTATGCTTTCCAGTCATTAAGCTAGAGAAGAGCTGTAAAGCCACGGAAGGAGCTACCGGAATAGATGGATTTTAATGGCAGGCACAACGCAAACAAACGAAAGCTCACTTTTCACACCATATCCATCACCAGTACATTCATCCTGGGATCTTTTAGATCATTCACAAATTAACACTGACTTGGGAGTAGAAAGGCAAAGCCTCCATTACAACACTCTCACTACCCAACAAATGAAGGTGCTCAGAGACTATTTCCAGACTGTTCTCATTGCACAGTAAGACACATTCTAGTCTGGTAATTACAGTTCTAAAAAAGCTCTCCTTCCCTCTTGCAAAAGCATTAGTCTTTGCACTTGACTGGAAAGGTCAAGACAAACGCAACATTTGCCAGGACGGACCACACAATTATCACCACTTAAAGCAAGTGTGGTTCTCCTTTAGCAGATCAGTCTTTCTGCATGGGATAATGGGAATCCTGCCTTTCAAAATTCATCCTACTCAAATAGAATCACCTGGTGGGCACTTAAAAAAAAAAATCATCATCCAGATATTAAAAGCTAACAAGTGCAGCGAGGACTTAACTTCTCCCAAGTCAACTCGCTGCCAGCTGCTGCTCTGAGGTCCCCATCAGAGCCAGGCTTTAGGGAAACAAAGAGGGAGGTGGGGGATGACTTAAAAACAGGAAAACTGCTACCAGTTCCTACTGTGGCACATGTTTTTCTAAATTCTGGATGCAGTTGCTTGCCATTGCTTGAATCCCCCTCCCAGCTTTCCTTTCTTTCTCTGCCCCTTGAATTTGCTCCCTGTGTGGCAGCAGAGCTGTCTCCTTCCTTCCGCAGCTGCTCCAGCTCACGTCTGTTCCCCTGCAGAGCTCTTCACCTTGCCGGCTCCTTTTCCCTTCTGCCACCACTCCTCAGTCACTCTCTCATAATGACTCTCCCCTCTTCACTTCACAGATCTCAAAGCTGCCACCTCCCTCCCACCCTCCCGTTTACCTCAGTCTTCCATATTCAGCACTTCCAAGTCATTTTACCCTTGCTTCCCTACCATAACATACATGTTTTCCACTAAGTACAACAGCTATGTAACTCACACAGCCATGCACACTCCAAAACACTCATTCCTATTGCCTGAGCCAGGAGGGTTGTCAGCTCCTTGACAGCAATTCAAACAGCCATAGGTGTGCTCGTGCACTCACAACACCAATGTATTACACCACCCTTTCTCCAAACTCAGCTGTAGAGTTAATGCAGCCTTAGCAAGCGGGCACCCTAAAGAAATACGACTTGGATGTCCTCGACAGGACAGAAGAAGAAAAATATCCTGGTGAAATGGTTTGGATTTTGTGTTTCAAAACTACTCAGGACTGAGTTGCTGAATGACCCTTCCACAGTAAAGCTGCCAGTCAGTCAGGAGTGAAACTCGGTTCTTCCATCAAGCCCCACGATGAGAGCATGAATGCTCAGCTGTTCTACAAACACGCAGCCATACACACCCAGGTATTGTTTCAGGTTTCATAACTGCGATCAGATTTCTAAGCAACCTCCTCCCAGCCTTTATGCTACCTTGCACTGCAATCCTATACCTGAAATGTAGAAAGTAAAAAGAACATCTGCTTTTAGTTCAGGCAGGGGGGTTGTTATTGTTGTCGACAGTATCAGCATATGCACTTAATTGTCTACAGTGGCTAGTATAAGAGGAAAGAAATGGGAGATAGCTTTGTGAATTACTTTCTTCATCAGTCAGAGACAATGGATTGTTAAATTACAAATGTTCTGTCAGCAGTCGATCCTGTGACTGACAGAACCCAACATTTAATTATTTCCGCAGGAAATGGTATTTTGCATCATATCAAGTGAGCATGGCCTTTAGTTCTTTGGGAGTCACCAGGCCATCACAGAAAAGCAATAAACTTACTAACAGTTTATAAAGCCAGTGCTTGGCAAACTTCTTAGACCTTTTTCTTTTCAAATTTTTATCTATAAAATATAATCAAGGTTCATCAATGACTTTGCATGCAGCTAGAAGAGTAATGCAAGGAAGAGTAATGGCACCCGAGCCTTGCATCTCTGCTCCTGTGCAGTATTTACCTCTGGACATTACCTCTGCTGAGCTGAGGCTGCCTGGAAGTGCAAATTTTCATTTCTGCACAAGACCATCAGTCTGGTACATTTAACTAACATTGCATCTGTTTGCGCACTTACTATATTCACGTGCCATGTGCCCAATTTATAACAAGAAGTAAACTGCAAAGTGTTTGGCATCCAAGATGTTTTATGGATGTTCTTATCTTGCTGTTGCCAGACAACCTGTCTAAAATGGATGCATGTCTATGGGATGCACCACAAAAAATGAATCCTTCCCCAAGGGAACAAGTTATATGAACTACAAAGACATGATCCAAAAATATACACCTTTCTTGGTAAGGGAAACAATATGCATTAAGCTTAGCTGTGTGAAAATGCCATTTCAAACAATTTCATGTATTTAACAGCAGAAAGAGGGAAACAAACACAAGAAGCCAGCAATCACGAACAGATGAAAAGGAGTAACATTCTGTCTTTTGTAGAGTAAATGCATTTAATGCAACTACTGGAATTCTCATGGTACACTACACATGTCAATACGCCAAAGCAATTGACTATTTTAAACATTCACAGATTAAAAAACCCTCTAGGCAACTGGTAATTTGGAATTCCTCAAGCTGCCAACAGACACAGGAAGCCTGCAGCCCAGATAAACTCCCAGCAGAGCTGGACTTTCTCGGTGTCTACATAACTTTGCACATTCAGTTGTCTATGGAGGGAACAGGCTGCATGCTACCACATGTTCCTCATACTCGGTTGCACAGTTTGCTCATCCTGTGGAACCTCCCAAAAATGACACTGAGAAAGCATTCAGGATATTTTTGGTAACAATTAACATGATATGGCCAAAAGCACACAACAAAAAATGCTCTTGAAAGGGCACTTGTAGGTATCAGCCCTGTTTAGTAATACCCACTCGTTACATACCAGCTTGGTTTTGCCAGAAATTTCATCTTCCCATTTTTTGTCAGTGCAGTTTGTAAAATATTCCTATCCGCAGCATTTCAAGCTCGTGTTAAACAACCACGCAAATTTAGCTGGGCCCTAAAGATCCCATTAAAGTTACTTAGCCAAACACTGGTTAGAGCAAGACCCTTGTAAAAATCTGACCTGTGATGTTCTGGAGAGTTTTAAGCAAATTATTTTTAACAACAACAGTTTGTAAGGTGAGAGAGTACGCACATAATAATATCTAACCAAAAAAAAAAAACAAAAACAAAAACATTTAACCGTCCTTACATAAATAAAACAAAACTAGTTAAGGAAAACACTGCTCTGGAAGGAAAGATGTCTAAGCTAAGAGAAAAGGTATGCTCTTCATTGAAAGGGTTAACACATTGAAACTGCAGAACAACAATCTCAAAGCAAAATTCTGCTAATAAAAAAGATATTATGTGACCATTTCAGAGTTCCTAGCTAATTATGCAGGAAATTCAGGTGTCAACTGATTATTTACCCCCAATCATTTTAAGAACACATCCATGCATGCATGAAAGCACACACATATACATTAAGGTTTTCAGGTTAAAACTTAATAATAACAACTAAAAAAACTACACCAAGCTCACACACAGCCAAATACCCTCTCCTTCCCTCAAAACACAGCTGCTGAATACGAGGAAGAAAAGCAAAGAATCTCTAGGTGCAGCAGGCTACTTCAACCAGTGACCCAAGAGCACTTTATACACATCCCATTGTCAGGCAAGCACAGCTGGTCTCACCTGGGGCTTCGCCTGATGCTTTGGGATGCAGGCAAGCAGCGCGTGCCCAGAGAAGGCTATCCAGGAGCAGGCAGAGGATTAGTGCTGGGGCACCATCATTCATGAGCACCTACCACTGCAATCAGCGGTCTGCCCTATTTGGTGCTGTGAACATTTAAAGTCCTCACACTATCACATCACCTGTGTACCCCAAGAGCCAGGTAAGGCAGGGCTTTAAAACACCAGGCTACATCCCCAGCCTGCTACGCCAACACTAAACACCTCTCTCAAGCAGTTCAATGCTGTCCGACTGCCACACTTTAAAGCAGCAAGAAGAGATTGGAAAGCCACCTTTGGAGCTCCCAGTACAGGCCAGACCCCCACCCGGTGCTTCGAAAGGCACGGCGCTGCAGGGGCACTCCTGGGAACAGCCCAGCCAGGGCACTCTTTGCAACTGCCCTGTTCAGGGCTCTCTGCAAAATTCGGACCTGTACTAGCCAGTGCGCTCGCTTGCTTTCGCAGCTCTCTTTCAGGAGCGTTCACTTTGCTAGTGATCCTGTCTGAAGTAATTCTATCGTTTGCACAGCGATAAAAGCTGTAAAAGCCTCTTCTCCCTAAACCCAGAGCATTTAACATGCTCTAAATGTACTTACTCCTGTAGCCTCAAAATCTGTAGTAATTTACTTCATAACAACAGTCAGGGTGCTGCACTTGCAAGATCAACATATTTACCAACTTTAAGGGAATTGAGAGTGCTGAGTTCCCAAGAGTCACAAATAAACAAGTTTCAGAAACTGGTAAACAAGGGGTGCACTGAGAAATACCGCATTGTTCATCTGCAAGCAGATATTCTGGCACTCTGTCATGCAAAGGATGTTTAGGACCTGTTACTCACTGGAGAAAATCCTGCTGATTCTGGTTACCTTCCAACCATACAGCAGGGATAGGGAAAGTAGAGCACCACACATCCAAGATAAAGGGAAAAAATAATGAAAATGTAGGGAAAGAAAAGAACAGAAGCAGAATTTTGATGTGTTCCATTTTTCTTTCCTGTATATCACTCATTAAGTGGGTCCCTGATATAGGAGCAGGACACAAATTCATCATCTAACTGCAAATCACCTAGATCCATGCCTACCTAACAGCGGATGCTATCCAGTTTACTGATACTGATCATTGGGATATGCATACATCATGTTCTCACATTATCTACTATGTCTGTCACAATAGCTTATGCTCACAAATGAAAATTGATTACAGAAATCTTTTGGGTGGAAGACAAGCACTTGGGAGATTTAGATTCTCTACATTTTTGATACTTTGCCTCCTGTGTTATGCTTATCTTTTCTGAGTACGAAAACAGGACAAAAACAAAATCCTACAAGACATTTATGTTTGCTTAGGAAGTTCAACTTTTTATTTAAAGATGTTACTGAAGAAAAAAAAAGATGTTATGGCCATAGATAATAAAAGGAAAGTCTTCCACAAAGGCATGGAAAGCAAAATGATCAGCCCCATTCTGTCAGGGGCATCTTCTTTAGCTCTGTGTTCAGCAATAGTGCTTCTTGAAAGGAGACCTTACCACATCTTTTCTCTCGTCAGAATGTAGCAGCAGTCAATAAAGCCAAAATGCCAACACAGAGAAAGAATGAGTGGAAATGAATATTAAAACAGTATAAAAACCAAGGCAAGTCAACAGCTTTTGTGTATGGTCACTAGAGATTAAATCCTAGCTTTATGGAAGTTGGGGGAAACTCCACCAATAATGTCAATCGGATCAGGAGATCAGTCTCTGTTAATAAGAGGTATGGCAGAAATGCAGAATTCAGAGCAACAAACAAATGGGGTGATCAACAATATAGACAAGCCTTTACACGAGGACAGTTGAAGCAACACATTATTGAAAGAGAAAGTAAATAAATAAGATGAAGAAAATACATGTAGCTAAGTAACAAGACTTCACAGTTGTGTCCCACACCTTCAAAGAACACCAGGAAACAGGTGATGCAAGCCAGTTACTGCAGACTAGGACACATACACTTGCTGTGTCTTATCAAGCACTATTTCCTGGAGGAAGCAATAAACCAGCTCTCCATGTAGATGTAGTGGTCCCACTGAAGCCACAAAGAAATCCGGCTGGTTTCAGGAAGACTTGGACTGAGCCACGACCAACATCCTGATCTGAAAAAAAGTATTTCAGAAACTGCAACTGGCATTAGGCATACTTTAGCAAATTGGGACCTGAAGTACTTTTAAAAATACCAACTCGCCTTACAGCATGAGAAACAGAGAAAGAAGAAATTGCAGTAAGAGCTAGCTAGAAAAACACGTGTTTGCCTTGCACGTGGAAATCTACGTTTGCTTCATGTTCAGCTGGGAGAAGCAGGAACCCCATGCAGGAACATACCGCTGTGCACTGCTAACACTGAGCAATGCTGCAGCCGACGGAGCTGCGCTGGCTAAATAAAGCAGGGATGAGCCCAGTGACCCAGCACAGCGGGGCAGATAACCTAAAGGCCAGCAAACAGTAAGCAAAAGAATGAAGTTTTACAAGCAGGTGGTGTGAACGCAGAGCATGGTGCTCAGAGCATCTCTAAGTACCACTCCAGCTCAGGGCTGCCGTAACTGAAAAAGGGACGCTCTGCGTAGGCGTTCTCATTTCCCATCACTGTCATTCTAAAATCGTCATGTCAGATTACAGCGGAAGACTGTCTGAGGCAATCAGATGGGAGAATAACAAGACTTCCCGGCTGCAGAGGAAGCCCTCCAAAAGAGCACTGCTCTTCACCCAGTCGGAAAACTTCAGAGCAGTCACAGCTAATAAGGAGGGCTGAGGGTTTTGTGTGTCTTCTGAATGAGCTGAATGCCAGCAGCTGCGTAAGAACTAAATTTATCACCGCAGTCCTGGGAACGCCTGCATTTTCTGCTAAAATAAAATCTCAGGGCCATTAGCCTATTGAAATAGAAGCTTTTCCACCACTTAACTGAAGACATTTACTCATTCTTATTCCTCAACTCTCATGCTCCAATTCCAGTAAAATCCTGCCTGGTTTCAGAATTTATTTTATGGAAACACATGCGCATCAGCTCAAAAATACTGATATTATGCGAGTAGTATTAAACAATTCACTTCACCGGGTTCCTCTGCCTCTCGCATTTATTCATATGAAACAGAAAATGAGCTGCAGCTGTCAGAGCACTGCCTGACCTACTGGGGACTGTACTGCATTCTTGCACACATGCTGACATAGCATTTTCTAAAGTTTATTTCCCAAGGGGAAAGGGTTATAAATAAGTCTCATATTCACAGTAAATCTCCTGTCCTTCATTCCCTAGGGCTTTGAGCTAGGGCAGTTTTTGTCACAGGAAATTGCAGCAAAGTTTTCAGAAAAAGTGTATTAGCTTATACGATTTGCTTTTGTCAAACTGCCTTTAAATTTACCCCCACCAAAGCTAGATTTTAAAAATTCAGTTTCAATCTTCTCTTTGTTCACCACTGTACCCATTCATCATCAGTGGAAATCATCTATGAAATCTGCAGATGCTTTAGAAGACAACAGATTTTATTAAAATACATTTTGTAGTTTTTAAAAGTAACTTTTTTGTAAAGGCACAAAGAACTGTTAAATGGCTAGAGGCATTTCTGTATACCTTCTGAAAATATATAAAGTCAGACCACTAAGGTAGGTTAAGTTTTCTCTTAGGCTCTACACTTGTAATTGAGCTAATGAGAAGCTGAAACAATAAAAGAAGGGGCTCACCATTGGCTCTAGAATCCAGCAGAGAGGATTCGCTCATGGGGCAGGATCCTCAGACTGTAAGCTTTTACGCCCCAGGGATCACATTGACACAGTGTTTGCTGATCCCATTACAATAAAGTTCCGATCCAGAACTTTTTTTGTTTGTTTTTTTGAAACACCTATTTCTGATTCCTCCTACTTCTGACGATACAAAAGATAAAAATTATCCCTAAATGAGAATACTATTCTTCCAGTTTGCAATGACCACTGAAGTGTTTTCCAGGAGGTTGAAGAATAATTAACTGCTGCTTTGGACATTTATGTTCATTAAAGGCCAAAACCCAGACAAGCAATATCACCTATCTAGACATCACAAGATGTCAAAATTCTTCCTGAGATTTTAGTTTTAAATGGGTCTTTCAGCAGGCATCCAGTGAAAAAGAGAAATTAGATAAATGTGCAGTCATTCTCTAAAAGATGAAATAGATAATTTAGCTAGACAACCTCCTTGGGGAAAGGCAAGAGAGCAGGGGAAGGATTAGATGCTGCTAAGCTGCATCTTGCAGTGCAGGCAGTTGGACTGATGAAATAGCAGCACGGGATGTGGATGCAACCTGCAAGAACAACTAGACTGTGTTACAAAATGCAAAGACTTAAAAGCATGAAGACTCAAATGAGAACATCCTGGTCCAAATTCAGACTCTCCCACATTGGAGATTCCCAGCTTTATGTTTCAATACAGACAGTTACAAGAGGTGAACGAGACTGATCTAACTTTGCAAGGAAAGATTATGGGCTAGATATGGTTTATACTGTGTCCTTTCATTTTAACCCTCTGCTTCTCTGCCACAATCCCATATGGAAGTGCTTTGTTTTGAGGAAGTCACTGGTTTTTCAGAGGAATCCAGAAGGAAATTCATCAATGGGATTAAATCATTTGTTAGGTCAGGCAAGACCTGAGGCTGGTGAGCAGGGATTCCAGGAACAAAACAAGCAGCACGAACAACAGAAACCCACTCAGAGAAAAAGGCAGGAAGGACGGGCACCTCAAAAACTGAAAAACTGATCAAAGACAGGTCAAAAGGTACAGTTCAGCCCTTAGTTATAACAACTACCTATGAATCTTAACCAATGAATTTTTAATAACCCTCAAATTAGGGAGATGGAGACATTTAAATACAAGGTCTGGAAAAAGCCTGTGGCTCCTTTGAAATGCTCCCTGTAGGCTCTAAATAAGCTTCCCTTGTGAGCTCTCATTCAGCACATGCAAGGTAAGAAAACAGCTGGACAAAACTCAAAGCTCCTAAAAACAGTGAAACAGGCAGTCTTGTCCTAAGAACAAAGCAGTACAGCAGAATGGTAAATTACAAAAGCAAGAGTTCAAAGAGACAAATGGCCATTTCTCTAAAAACCACAATTGGAAAAAAAACTAACACTTTTCTAGTGAGGTTCCTCAATAACGTCTGCTACTAGCACCTTGGAGGACAAAATGGATGACATCAAGAAGAGGGTATAAAATTGGAAGAACCTCTCATAATACAAGTATGTATGTAAGTAATGCACCCAAATCACCACCAAAAATAAAGCTGTACCACAGGGCTGAAACTTTAGCACAGAATGAATGTGCTTCTTGTTTAACACCTTTCTTACAAAATACTATTGCCCATTCAAAGGGAAATACTGCAGTTGCTTGGTGCTGAACAGCAGTAGGGAGCAACTCAAAATAAGAACTGAACAACACGGTAAACTGTAAAAGGGAAATTAGGAGGCCAGTTTGCAATTTACAGACCCTTGCACTCTACACCAGTATCCTGAAGTAGGCAAATGCGATGGTCACTTGGCAGATGAGAAACCTGAAGCACAGGGAAATTATGCTGCCCTCTGAAATTCACCCTTCCTTGTCCTATACCTCCACACAATGGTTCTTAGTGTCAAAGACAGCAGCTGTGTCCCATAGCAGGTGTGTGGCCCTACACTGCATGTACTTTGCACAGTACAGGGCGAGTTTCACGTAGAGTGAAGCTGTGCCAAAGCACGGAGACTGTCATTGAGATCTCTCTCTTCCATTTTTCTCTGTAGCAGAACATAAGTCTCCAACCTGGAACTTGTCAGGGCATAGATTTTCACATGGAGTATCAGACTTTGGGGTCCACTTGAAGATCTGCCATCTGGTAAAGCACAATTACATTTTATTAAGCTCTTCCTTGAAGTCAGAAGAATGGTCTCATTCATCCCACCAGTCTTCCTCCTTGAAACTTTACTGTTTGTCCCCTTCACTTGTAAATGTGATCCCAAATTCTCCTTGCACTTCCCTGGCTGTACATTGGCCTTCGGATCTCTAAGCATGGTAGCTCACAAGAATGCAGAAGGTGGTCCCCCAGGCCCTCATTCCCATGCACAGAGGCAACCAAACTGAGGTTAATATAAATAATAAATTAACATTCAAAAGATGCCTAATTTTTTGTTGTTGTTGTTGTTACAGGTGAAAAACTATCATAGCACCACAGCATAAGGTAAAAAGATGGAATTTGGGATCTTGGGATTCAAGACTAACACATACTACTTCGGACTATATTTCTATGGGAAGTCCTCATCTAGGTATGTTGATATTTTAATTATTTCAGCCTTTGGCAAACACAGAAACCTTGCTGCCCACACTCCCAAGCATGCATACATAACCAGTATAACCGTGGAACTGAAGTAATAAGATTACATCTCAGGAGGGACATGTTTTGGTGAGAGACTAGAGGCTTAAGGGGATTAAAAGATAGGAGCTGCTTCTGAGAGTGACAGGGTGAGAAACAGCAAAGCCCACACATAAACACTGCCTGGAAATAAGCATCACTTTGTATCATTCAGCAGCAATGAGATACAGCAAACAGAAAAGCAAATGAACCAGTGACCACATCAATTGCATCTTCAGCCACCTCCACTGCCCCAGCACCATCTTAGCTCATATCATACTTGCATTTTCTATGTTTCTTTATGCCTTTTATTACCCTTATTTCTTCTTAGCTGCAGCTCCAACCACATGAACCAGCCATTTTCTCCTGTGTTTGTATTATCTACATTGGTTTATTCTGTGTCATTTCCTGTCACCACTGGAAAACAATTCGGAAATACTTTTCAATTCCACGCAAGAAAAGGATATAGGAATACTATATAAAGGAGAGTGACTTCTATATCAAGAAACTTTAACAGACAGAAACGTAGCTGTCTTCATAAGATCTAATCCTGGGTACGAGGGAACTCCTGTAAGCTTTAGCAAAAAGGACTGTAATCATTTCTAAATCCAAGAGGATTTTATTTTTATGCTAGCTAACACTCCTCAAAGGTGAAGCATTAGATTTGGCTTCCAGTTAAACATGCCCTTCTAACAAATACTTACAGAGGCAGGAGCTTTGTTCCCTGAAAGATGGAGTTAAACTCACTAACAAGAGTTACAAATGCCGGAGGGCCTAGAAGGACTGAAACATCCTATCTGGATGTAATTTAGAAATCAGAAAACAGGGCCAAATTCAACCGATGCTTTCAAGAAAGAACAGAATTCAAGAGCAGGGCTCTGTGGTGCTAGGCATTGTAAAACATGTCAAAAGGCTGGAATTGCTTCAGAAAGCTTATAAGAAATACAAGAAAATACAAAGATGACTGTCAAACAGACAACAAATGCTAAGAAGGATGGACACTAGTGTATTAGGTATGAGTAAAAACAGCCAGGCATATTTAATGTCAAATGCATTAAAATAAATACATATATATGTGTACATATACGCACATGTATATATGTATATTACATATATAAACCTACAAACTACATTTTGGTTTCATTTAATGGAAATAAATGCTCTAAACTGGGCCAAATCCCAAGGGATACAGTAAAATATAAGTCAAAGAAACACTCTCAAAAGACAAGTCCTGAAATATCTGCTGAATTACAATGACAGGGCAGTTGATCTCGTTTGATTGCATCACAGACAGCATCCTAAAATAAGAGGCAAGGGTTAGGACAACCACTGAGTGAGCCACAGGCTTTGGAACCAGGAGGTGCAGTTTCTGTGGTCAGACCTTTATGGCCTCAGATACTAAACCTTCCTGAATCTCAGTTTAGCCATTTGAAACAAATGGCACAGAATATTCAGAGCTCACCTCAGAAAAGTGCTGACTGTAAAACTGGTTCGTGTCTATAAATGGTAAAGAAGCCTCTCTTATGGAGGACAACTTGCAAAACTGCTAGCATTACCATGAGCAGTGCTTAAACTCTCTTCCCACTGCTGTTCGTGACCTCATGTTTCCTCCTTGTTAAATTCACACTTCTTGATATTGCAGATGCTCTGTTTTCATTTCAAATATATCTGTGTTCACCTTTCTTTTCCTCTCAGTGAAAAGTATGTTAACATCTTCCCTGGAGTCAGACATGTGAGAAGGCTTCCACAAATCAAAAGCAGCTGCTGCATGGCATGGCATGGCAGAAGTGAAAACTCTTAAATAAAAAACAGAAGAGCAAAAGGTGAAAGGAGGATAGAGCAAGCACTAAGCAATATAGCCTGCAATACAATTGAGGAGTAGTTAAAACAAACAAAAAGAAACAATCCCTCTCTCTCCCTAATTTATTTTTAATGGCAAGACAACTCCTACATTTCTTTGTTGGAATTCAGGATGAGAAATGTAGGTCTTATGATGAAAGACAAATTGCAGAAACTATTAATGGTTTGAAGCATCAAGAAAAAGTAGACCGAAAGGCCTGCTTCATACTACTCTTCATGAATGCTGTGGTTTAACTCGGCAGGCAGCTCAGCACCACACAGCTGTTCGCTTACCACCCCCTCTCCCAGTGGGATGGGGGAGAGAATCAGGAAGGAAAAAAAAAGTAAAGCTTATGGGTTGAGATAAAGACAGTTTAATAGGACAGAAAAGGAAGGGAAATAATAATAACAATGATGATGATGATAATAATAATAGAATGTACAAAGCAAGTGATGCACAATGCAATTGCTCACTACCCACTGACAAAGGACATCCCTTTGGCCAGTTTGGGTCAGCTGTCCCGGTTCTGTCACCTCCCAGCTCTTTGTGCATCCTCGCTGGCAGGGCGGTGTGAGAAGCTGAAAAGTCCTTACGTCTGTGCAAGCACTGCTCTGCAACAACTAAAACATCGGTGTGTTATCAGTGTTGTTCTCATCCTGAACCCAAAACACAGCACCATACCAGCTACTAGGAGGAAAATTAACTCTATCCCAGGCAAAACCAGGACAATGGGCTAGGAGAAAATATCCAATAACAAAGGACAATGCGGAATTCCCTTTCCAACTGTTCCCACCCAAGGAATGTCCTTGTCCCTGTTGTATCTTGCCCACTTTCAAGTTAATGGACTACAGAAATGAGAATATTAGCATCCATCCTACAGCTGTTGCTTCTCAGGCATACTTTGGGAAAACAACCCAAGCTCCCACCCACTATTCCAGAGTGAGTTTGCAGAATATGCAAAGTTCCTTGATTAACACATTAAAATGCCTTTTGGGGAAGAAGAGGGAGAGTCAGCATATCACTGCATGTACTTAGCTTGATTTTTCTATGGCATTATATGAATTTGGCCTTTGTTCTATCTGTTTTTTTAAAATTCTGTCTTTGTTTTGCTTCTTAAAGTATCACCTACTTTTCTTTACCCCTGTTTCTCTCCACCCAGGAGAGCTACAGTGATTTAGATTGACATTGTATGCTAGATAACCTGGACATAGCCTTAATTTTGCCTCTAAAAGGGCTTTGTCCCAGTATAGCTGAGGGAAACAGAGAAGAAAAATAGAGGTTTATAGAAAACAACTCAGCTTGTAATAAGCTAGAATTCTTATTCTTGCTTACAGGTAAGTTAAGGCTACCTTACTAAGGAATTGGCTTGGTCCTGACATCACTCTTCACCTTGCCTTTGCATTTAACGCAGCATTTTTTGGCAAAGAAGAAAATGCCCAATGTGTAATTAAGAGCTGGGATAAAGCTGTAACTTTTTTAAACATCACAGGTATGCCAGGAAAAAACTTGGTGCAACAGGAACTTATACCCACACAAAAATCTCTGTCCTGTGCAGCCAGTATTAGTTCTACAACCAAGATAAGCTTTATGGACAGACAGATTTAATTTTTTTTTGTTCTTGCCTACAGTGTATTTGCCATTTCTGTACAGGTATTGTGCTAAATTGTGAACCTTAGAAGTACGGGTCAGGTTTTTAGCTCTCTTACCCTTAGAGCTATAAGAAAAAATTGATAATAAGTCTTTTCAGTGCGAAAATGCTTCCAGTTGAAATACACAGGCAGCCTGAACCAGCTGGTCAAATGGGGGCAAGCCCCCATTTGCTAAATGCTGATGTGGCAATGATGGAGTATAGTAACAACTGTATGCCACCAAAGTTTGTACTTCAAGGTTGATGAATATCAACAGGGACAGTTGCAAACTGTTTCACCTTTGAGGCCAGTAGCTCCCAAGCTTTTCCATTCAGTAAGCCATTTCAGGGATGATGACTGCAGCTAGGCTCATCATTTCTTTATTTAAGAGCTTCTGTCCAACTGTAACACCTACATCAGGCTATGGGACAGACAATCAGCGAGTCAACTCCTACTCTGACCCCTGACCATAACCTGGGAAATGGGAATTCAGCAGAGTCAGGAGATTAACTTGACTTGAAACAAAGGATATTTTTAGGGAGAACAATGCATAGTCAGTGCTCTCATGGAGACCAAACTGCGTGCATGGCCACAATTATGGGAGAAGAAAGTATTACAAAAAGTTTTAGCAGAAGCATAGTTCCTTGATAAAGCAGACAGAAAAAACACAGGGATTATTACCCTAACCACAATGGCCCAGCCTGGATTTGAAAGCAGAGCTGGTGCCTCAAATAGCCTAAGGTATCACATCTGGTTCTTCAAACCAGTCTGACCCCTTTGAGACAGACAAACACTTCCTTGGGGAAGAGCGTTGTTGTTTCAAAGTCATAATGCTAACCAGTGAATGACAATCAAGATAAAACAAGCACCCCAATGAGTCATAAAACACTAATTTTCCATTAGACAGCAAGAGAGAAACTGATGACAAGAAACAACAACAAAATTAGCCATTAACAGAAACCAGATGGACTGACAAAAACTATTCAAAGAAAACTATTAACCTAATATCAAGAGGAAGAAGTAACAGGGTATAGCAACCACAAAATGTCTCAATACAATGACCAACCAACCATCAAGGTCAACATAAGGGAGCTTAAATTGGTTGGTTCTGAGATAGCTTCCTGTTACGCTAGGTTAAGCTGACATTAAATTAGCCAGAGGGAGAGAAAAAACAAAAAAACAAAAACAAAAAACTCAAAAGAAACACAAAACCCCATGTTGACAGCAACTTAGCTGCCCAACAGAAGGTGCAGAAACCAGGCCCTGGAAGAACATTTTAAAGACATTTCTTCCTCTTCCCAACACTCCCCTGCTACCTCAGTGCCTTCTTCTCTTTTGAACTACACATATATCACTGACAAACTTCAAATTCACTACAATAAAGATTTTGGCATCTCCACAGTCCAGACTAGGACCTAAGATAAGGTTTGTCTAGGAATATGCCAATTCAAGTCACCGAAGTGCCACTGAAGCACTACTGGATGGAGTACTCAGAAGCTAAACGGTTCCCCCCTTTTTTAAACAACTACAATTCAACATTGTCAACCTCTGATACACACAAAACATGAGTCAAGTTTCAAAATCATAAGATTAGCTTTAAATTCACAAAAACAAGTATGAGTGTGCACATCCCCAATCACAGAGGCCAAGTACACCAAAATACACATGATATTAAAAATAAGTCTGCAACACTGCCTAGTAACTGCAAAAGACAGGAAAAAAATGCATGTTTCAAGCATTTGCTGGAAAAAAAAAAAGAATTTGAGTAAGATCTTTTTTATAAAAAAAGGTACCTTTATCTTGACAAGCTTTCTTTCAGTTACATGCAGGACAGATGCATGAGTATGGTGCTTCCATGCTCACTCCTGAGATAAAACTACCTTTTCTTTTAATATAATCATCTCATTTTCAGTAACCCTGTTTAGACTACGCTTTTCAAAGTGCTGAATCTCAGGAAGAAGGAACAATATGTATAGTTTTTGTTTTTAGGCAAATATCACCATTTTCTTTACTAGGACTGAAATTCTGGATTTTTTTTTTTTTGAGTTAAAATTTGGTTTTTTTTTTTTTTTTTTTTTTTTTTTTTTTTTTTTTTTGCCAAATGAGGCTGCCATTCACAGAGGCAATGCTGTCTGTTTGAGGTTATTACCTAGGCAATGGGTTGAAGTCATTCTGTCCTTCACATGTAGTCCCTCAACAATGGAATATGGAGAGATAAGGGATGAGACAGAGTAAAAAAAACAAACAAACAAACAAAAAACCTGTGTAGTCTTTCAGTCCTGAGCTGCTTAACTGAAGAAATAGAAAAATTATGCTCTTGGAAAACTCTTCTCCATTATCTCACCTTCACTGAGACAACAAGCTCATTAGAGCACATCCTATGTCTTTAGGCCCATGTGTACAGCACCCTTCTGGTGTCTGCAGATAACAACAAAAAAGAAAACTTGGAAGAAACAGCATTTGAGGATATGCACATCCAGTTGTATGACAAAAGGCTTGAGCTGGGCCCTTCTGATTTCCTCACAGCTATCCTCATAAAAAAAGCACTGTGAAGCCATACTGGAAGAGACAAGTGCTACTTCCTTCAAACACATTGTGGAACCGGTCTTGCATGAAACTAAATGACTAAAACGAGAGTAAAAGGTGGTATGAATCGCACAGGTTTTGTTCCTAAGGGCAGTAGAGGAACTACACAACAAATGCTCATCTGACTCATTAAATCCTAGTTTCTAACAACACTGGCAAGACGCTGACGGCTTGGCTGTTCTTGATCATCTGTGCTTAAGGCATGTAAGGTTCCCGCACACCTGTAACAGCCACCAAGCATATATATCTAGCAACATTAGTTATCCGTTGAGCTTGAAATCAAGGTAATAAAGTAGAAACAGAAAAGCCCCTAATCATGATCTTTTGTCTTTCATCCACATATAGCAGACAGATAAGAAAGGGATGTTGCTAACAAAGAAATGCATGGATTCTAAGAAACATCAGAAAAGAATATTTTTAGCAAATGCAACCATAAGAAAGAAATGTGTAGCTTTAGCAACAAGTGAAAAGAATCTGTAAGTGAAAACAACATATCCAGAAGAAGTGATGTTTAAAAAAAATTAAATGCTAATGTCAAAAACACATCAAGAAAAGACATGAAAGGGAAGGAAAGCAAGCCACAAAAAGACATCAAAAAGGAGAGGTGGCAGCAAGAACAGCATAATCTGAAATTCTCTCTGTTCTTTACAGATTTATGATTGTTAAAGACCAGACAGAAGGGTTTTTGCTTTTTTTTCTGGTCTTGTTTTTCTCAGCAAATCAACATTATAGTAACTTTGCAAAGTTTAGCCCTGTTCTGTAGCTTCGACTGAATAGTATTGCCTACTTTTGTCCTTCTCCAAGTGCTCTTCTAACATTGTCAAGTAGGGTTTCCCCACTGAGGCTAACTGATTTCTATTGTAGTTGATAGGATTTCTACTCTTCTGAAACCTTTGTAGTCCTTTGACACGTCTCAGAAGGAAAGATTCCACGTGGCATGGAAAACATTATTAACAACCACAGAAGATATGGCTTGGTAGTTATAAAACTTATAGTTATGATGCACATGAGAGAGAAACAATTCTCAGTCATGCCATTCACACTGCAAAATCTTTAGGAATTAGTGTTTTTAAAAGAGATACTACCAAACAACCTTCTTGCAACCCAAGGGGACACATCTACCTCTTGAAAGAAGAAAAGTGTTGCCAGAAGGCAGTATAGTTGAGTAATTGCCATGAAGAGACAGCAACTTGTGCTAATCATAATCACCAATACTAGATAGTGCCAGGCTGCCTTTAGCAGGTGCAGTTAAAATCCACTGACACCACTCAGAAATCAACATCCTGGCTGTACCAAAGCTTTGAGCATTACAGTAATCACATATGACCATTTAACAGGAAGCTGAAGAGCAAAACAGACAAACCTGGAGATAAGCCTTTTCCCTCCATTTTCAGTTATTACTAGCATCTCCTCTGCTGAAAGAGAGTTTAGGCCTCAGAAGGAAGTGGCCCAACTGAAAACACACTGAAGTTTCAGTGAAAGAAGGAGTCACGAATACATCACTAATTTTTGAGTCAGGAGATGCGCTTTCAGTTCGTAGTTTCATCATTGTTTTTGTATGCTCCTTAGGCAAGCCACTTCAATTTATAATTGATGTAAAATGGAGCAAACAAAATTTTCTCTTGCCCTGTGGACTCACTTTTTTAGACTGCAAGTTTTGAGAGACCAAAGGTGGTCTTTTCCTACATATCTACAATACCTAGTAAAACAAGACTATCATGAGGGATCTTCAGTGCCAATATCGCACCACAGCACACCAAAAAATAATGCTTGAAGAGTGAAAGCATCTGTTCTCAAAAGCTACTTTAAGGGAAGTCTTGCTGTAAACCCCACAGGGGTTCTGAATGTCACCAGAAAGTGGAAGTGGCACAAGCAAGGACCATACTAAGAGCTGAGTTTGGCTGTCAGAAGTCCAAAGGAATATCTGGAAGAGTTAAAAACATACAGAGTAAAAAATATTTCTCGATAAATAAACAGTAATAAGAATTACCTTGCCATGACCGATGCCAAGGTTTAATATTTACAAAGAAGCATAGTGTCAGATAGCTCTACAGCAATACCCCAACAAAAACAACCTTGTGTAAGAAGGAAAGGCATTTGTACAGAAAAGACAAGCTTTGTACCAAGTCAGAATATCTCTTAAGGCTGTATTACTGACTCCTCATTTTATTGGACAGAGATTGCAATAGGCAAATATGACCCTTCTAACTAGCAAAAAAAGAAACAACCATTAACTTCTGTCTCTGCTATATGCTCAAAGATTGCGTTAACCCCCTGCTGATATGGCATGCCAGGCTAGCGTCTTGGGGGCAGCATGGCAGGGAAATTACTTCATTTTCAATTATAACTTGAATTTCCTCTTGAGAATTTTACCCACAGCCCATGCCATATTGTTTTCACATGCATTTCACAGACCAAACTGTACTTTTGCTGCATCCCCATACAAAAAAAAAAAAAAAAGACTAAAAAACAAAAACAAAACCCAATACTACTAACTGATTGAATTCATACCACAACTTAGACACCAAACATTTTGGCAGACATGTAATTTTAGTTTTAATTGATTGTTGTGTAATTTGATTGTTATATCTATCTGCACAAATATATTTGGTCAAGAAGATATTTCTAAGATCAATAGTATTTGTCAAGATCTGGTTTTCAAATTCTATCATATTCTAAAAGTAGCCTGGCCCAAAAAGTATGAATGGATGGAATAGTTCAATTAAATACCATGGAGTGTCACCTCCTGCTTAAAACTGTTTTAGTAACAGAGGACTGGAAGGCAATTACTGCCATACTAGTTTCTAGCAAAGGTACCAGGAGATACTGAGGAAACTACAGAGTAGGAAGGACAACCTCTATACTGCACAAGATCAGTGAATAAATCACCAGCAGCCTAGCAAATAAATCTTATATATTATGTCATTTGTAAAAGAAAGTTATTTCACAAATTAAATAGTTTGGGATCTTTCATCTTCTTCCCTTGAAAGCACCTCAATAAACACGCAGACTTCAAGATATTTTGGGTTGAAATTTTGTCAAATTCTTTCTGTAATCAAGGTGGTGTAGGTTGACTAGTTCTGTGTTTTCTAAGCTACCAGAGACAAAAGGAAAGGCTTTTACATGGTAAATAGTGGACTAAAAAGACTACTAAAGTAAAAAGAGAGGTGTTGGTTGTTGTTGCTTTTTTATTTTTTTTTTCTTTGAAGTAAAAAAAAAAAAAAAGCTTTCACAGCAGAAAGGAGTCATCAGTGGAGTTTCACAGGTATCCACGTCAGAGCCTGTGCTAGTTAATATAAAACAGTCTGAAAATCAAAATATTGAGGTGGCAAAGTTGACTTCCTGTAGAGCTTCCTGTCTTTAGCAAAGACAAGGTGCAGAAAAAACTAATTTTACTGGCTGGTAAAATAGCAGATGAAATGCACGATGGATAAATGTGAAGTGACAACTTGAATTTTACATATTCAAGGCTGGGGTCCAGGTACTTAGGAATACAATCTTCAGGTTCTATAAGAAATTTAACAGAAACATCAGCTGAGCACATAGTAGAGGACAAAAAAAAAGTGTTCGTAATTATTAAGGAAAGGATAGAAAATAAAACAGTGAGCCCCTGTGTTCTTCAGAAATGCCATTTTAAGTACCATGCGCAGTTCTAATCCCACAGAAATCAAACAAGAGTTAGTAAGACTGAAAAGGATGTGAAATGGGTAATGGGGCGACTGAATGAATGTATGAATGGTTTCCATGCAAGAAATGACTAAACAGATTGGGGCTCTTCAACATGGAAAAGTGATCACTGAGAAGCTGTATGTGATAGACCACACAGAGAATCATGACAGTCACGGAGAAAACAACTAGGAAACAACCCCCCTTCTCTCCAGTAAAAGAACCAGGGGCCATCCAATGAAATGAGCCATTCAGAACAAGAGAGAGAATTTTTTGCACAATCCATGATTAATGGTGGGACTCCTTGCCCCAGGTGGGTGTGGATGCTCAATATTTTATTTGGGTTCAAAAACCTGTTAGAGAGATTAGTGGATGAGGAATCTGTTAAGAACTATTAAATGCAGAAAAGTCCTTGAGCTATAACTCAGTGGAGGCTGGGAGAACTTTCTGAGGAGGCATATGCTTGATGATATGCCTACTTTTAGACATATTACGTAATTATATGCCTGTTTTTATTCTAGTCCCCAAGCACCTACTTTGCATACTGCCACAAAGTGCTTTGGTCCAACCTGGTACAGCAGTTTTTATGATCTCAATTCTAGCTCTGATTTTGACTTTGTTGACAACTTTAGGATTCCTGTTACTGTGAGCATAAGGGACCATTTTGGTCTTTGAGCCAGTTCTCTGGAATAATCATCATTTATGAGATATGTATTTAGTCCTGATGGATTCAGTAGAACACTGTTCTATACTCCCACATGGGAGACAGCTCTGTCCAGCAACTGAATTTAGAACCTTAGGGGAAAAACAAACAAACAAACAAACAAACAACACAGAAATCAGAAAAACAACAATGCATAACAGGAAGAAAGTAGGAAAAAAATGCCACCACCAGTGACTTAGATACATGCGGTGCAGGGACCCAGTTATATAGAAATACCCTGGGACAATCCTATGAAGAGGACTGTGCTCCCCACTGCAGGAAGAAAAAACAAAAATGGCTTCTCCAAACCCCAAACTGCAATAGCTGCTGTCAGTTCCTTCCTGACCTCCATTTTCTCAGTGCCTTTCAAGCCGCCTGCATTCACTAGCTTCACACAAACTCCTCCAGAAACACAGCAAAGGCACATTGGCTACGGCTGCCTGCAAAGTTCAACACGGAGGTGGTCTGACTTGAAGAGGTCTCCAGCTTCTAACTGGCCTATCTATTCATGATTTTCTATCTAAGCCCAAGGTCGTAAACATCCCTACGCCAACATGTGCAAACTGTGTTGCAATGTCTTTCTGTTAGCTTTAAGCTTGGATGTTGTGCAGTCTACAGTCACCTCACCACAAGATTGTCCTCTAAACTGCACTGAAAGGCAAACAAAAGACTGGGGAGCTCCAAAGCACAACTGCAATGACACATTACCATTTATTGTACACAAAACTTGCAAAGCATCAAAACACTACCTTACCTCCAACCTGTTAATTTTGCTGTTACTTTAACATGAATGCACAAACAAACCAGAGCTGTATGGCCAAGATAGCATATCACTATGCCCTGCACCCAAGACTTGCTCAGAGACTACATGGTTAGACAAAGCTCTGCACTGATATTCTTCCACAGTTTTTGGATTGGAGCTTGCGTCGATCAGCAGTCAAGTCCTGACTTGCGGTCAATCCACAGAGGTGCACATGGTTGCCTCAACACACCTTACACACGGTTGCTTCCCTACCATAACCTTTGTATTTCTGCCCACCCTGCAGTCATTCCCATCCTACTGTGGCACCACTGACATCTCACTCTACAGTTCACCAAGTTCTTCTACCACTGTACACCACCATTTATCACAAGCAAGTGGTGTATCCACTATAAAAATCTTCTCCACCCAGGACCTCTAGTCCCATCACTGTCATGCCACATGCTTTCTTCAGAACCCACCTGATTACCCTTTCCTCTGTTGATATCACTTCTTCCTGAGAACCCAGAGTAAAAGTTTATTGTTAATGAAACCACCCCTCCTCACAACAGCAACCATATTAAGACCTCAGCATCCTTCTACTGATGTCTTAGACTAAATCCATTGCACCAATAACAAGAGGAGAGCTGGTCCAGTTTAAGTATGACTTCTTTTCCTAGTGGCCATGGGGATGGCCAGACCACAAGACCCTTTGGCCTTAGGACAAAATTTGCTACTCTAACTCTGAACCAGAAATACACACTCATGTAATTCACAAACAAGAAACATAGATTCACAGTTCCTAACAAGTCTCCAAGACTTCCAGGGTTGGAAAGGAGGAAAATGATGGGCAGCATAGTTTCAGTCCTTACTGCTCTGTTATGGTATCAGCACATCCTGTGGTTGTAGTAAGCATTTAGAACAATAAGATACAGAGGTTTGGGGAAGTGTTGTTTGGGGCAAACAGACTCTGTCCCTCCTTTTACTGACCTTCTCTTGTCACCAGTGGCCAAGACATACCTGTGACGAACTCCATTTTGTTGTTGAAGCTGAAGCACAAGGAGACGATGACCCCCCTTTGCCCTCCTCCACAGACCGAGGTGCAGAGATCTCCAGCCCAGCACAGGGCACTACCTCAGGGATGTGCAAAGGAGCCTCCCTCCTGCAGCCCCACTGAGGAGCAGCTCACGCACTTCAGAGGGGAGCAGCTGTTTCATTTTGCACTACCGAAAATTTGATTTTCAATCTTATTCTTAAACTTATTCTTCATGTATTTTAAAATTAAAAAAACAAAAACAACAACAAAACAAACCATATGTACATCTGTTCTCACCATTGATCTACCTTTAGGATTCCTTGTCAGCTGAGAAATATAAAAACAAAGTTTCTCCACTGCTTGACAGGTCCAATAAAGAGGCCAACATACTTGGCCTTATCTGTTTTTCCCTCTTTTCCCACAGACATCTATCTGCAACTGTTTTATTTAGATGTTATTACAATAAGGTGCTGCCCTCGTATCACAGAACTAGTTAATAACACCTCTTCTATTCGCTACTTTAATACCTACATACGCATACTTTTCATTTTAGTTTGTGGTGTTTTTAGTTTCTTGCTGCTGCTAAATTTTGAATATTTTCATTGTATTTCTTACTTCACCATTAGGAATCCTTATATTCCATTACAGACACATGCTGAGATTGGAGATAAAATCGGTAAGGAGTTTTATCAAGTAAGCCTTAGTCTTCCTCCTTGCCTCAGTCTGAACATGGTACCATGTTTCCCTCTCTGGTTTGATTCCAACTCTTCACAGTGATCTACAGAAGAATTAGCAAAAACTGGAGTTGTGACCTTTTTTCCTCTTATTCATTAGTTAACTTTTTTGTTCAGTGCAAGCTCTCACCTTCCTGGATTGTAAGTAATGCCTGAAGTACTCTTGTTCAGTCTGGATATTTTCCTCACTCTTAGATGATGGAGCAAATCTTTGTGAATTTGTGCAGATATTTTGATCCAGACATGTGAATGTTCCTTATTTTATTATTATTATTAATAATAATAATGACTGAATTAGATAATTGCAAGCATCTGAATAAAGCAACCTCCTCTCTCCAAGAGTGAGATTTTATGATCTGTGGTGTCACAGTTCATCCAGGTTCCTTACGCCTCAGCTGCATGAGGATTTTAAGGAATTTCTGCAGCACAGGCATCAGCCTGAGTACCTTCAGATGGCACAAAGGTGACACTCCCATCTGTGCCCAAACCAATTTAAGCCAGAGATGAACATACTTGAGTCCTCTCTGTGCCAATAAGGCTGTAATTGTTGTTTTGTTCTACAGTGACATTATTAAATCTTATTTGATTATTAAAAAAAATAAAATAAAAATTATGCAAAACCTGAATGTTGATAATTGAAAAAGAACAACACAGAGATGCTTTTAGAAACTATCAACACATCAGCCCAGTGCATTAAATATGAAAGTACAGAAATAACTCTTCCTTCCTTATCCCCTGATGCCAGACAACACAACTCTAGACTACAGGTGTAACCAAGTAGTGCAGCAGAAAAATATGCTAGCAATGTAAAACAAAACAAAACCTTAAAGTTTAAATAACAGAATCACAAATCCATCTCTTCATTCCACTGACTTCAATCAAGTAACCGAATGCCTCAAACCTCACAAGTCTCATGAAATCAGAAAAATAACCCTGGTAGTAAGTTTCCATGAAACAAAGATCTTACGCATTGAAAGGTCACAGTCTATTTTAAAGAGAGCATTAGACTATCCCCTCCTTACCTTACAAAAATATTGAAGCATCTGCATAATTCAGGTGACAGATCAATTCTCACTGTATGTACAGCATATAAATTTCAGGAACTTTAACATACGAAGCCCAAAGGAGCTGCAAGTTTTTAAAAAGTAAAGATTTCAAGTTATTTAGGACTCCCAAAAGTACTGATGTGCCCCACCCCAAAATACCACAGGCTGGTAGTGTGTGTGACAAACTGTGGTCACTCCCAGTTGCTAGCAAAAGGAAAACTGAAAAGTCACTACATATCATGTTCTTGTGTCCATGCAAGTTGTGTTTAGGTGATCAAGTCATACTGGAAGAAAACATACTGCCAGGCAGCGTACATTTAAGCTTCACCAAAAGCATGTGATCATTAATCTTCTCCTGGGGGATTTCACGTAAAGCTGACAGTTTCTGCTTCCACTAGTAATGTTTATTTACTAAACACCGAATCGGACGTAATTTTTAAAAGAAAAGCAATTTTTAAAAGAAAGCAACTTGTCTGCACAGCAAAGCACACCATTTCATCCCAGTTGTCCTGCAAGGACTCAATCTTTGCACTTTCACGTTTGGGGTTTTCAGCAGCCCACCTCTCTCTCTCTCCCTCTCAAACAAACAAAAAACCAGCAATAACAACAACAACAAAACAACAACGATAAAAAGCCCCACACACAAACACACCAAACCAAAACCCCCAGACAAGGAAGGCAGGCAGGACACACACATGCACCAGTGCAGTTAGCAGCCAGAAGCAGCATACATAAGACACACAAAACAAAAAACATTTGAACATTCTTGCCAAATGACATTACATGTTTATATTCTTCCCTTTCTCACACATGCACAGACCCCCACATTACAGAGCAAATAATGCTCACAGAATAGAACAAAGACCCTTTGTTATTGCTCCATAAGGTTTTGCAAAATCCCTTTCTTTGTCTAAAACTGAACTAATAGTGTTGCTTGAGCCATGATGATCTAAATATACAAAGCATGTACGGAGAAGGAATATAGATTTCTTTTAGAACTGATATCATTAGAAAATACAGACAAGCTTTTGAGAACGCAAGCCCCAATTTCCAACCACCTTTATTCAGGAAAAAAAAAAAAAAAAGTAGTAAATACTGCAGCCATTCAAATGCACACACTCTGAAAGGGCACAATTGGAGCTTAAGGCTTATCACACACAACTGTGTTTTAGCAGAACATCTTATGGTTACCTCCCCCCAAAGAAAAGTGCTAATACCAGTACGATTAAAAGGCGAGCTTAAAAGAAAATTAAAAAAAAAAATAATGCCAAAAACAGCAACAGAAAAA
>VXAA01001119.1:194175-206514 GCA_013399115.1 Anseranas semipalmata
AAAAAAAAAAAAAAAAAAAACAGCAAGCCGGCTCTCTACTTTTAATAACCAGCACCTTTAGAAGAATGTTAGCATGAATGAAAGAAAGGAGCTTAACAACAACAACAAAAATGCAGCTTCACAGTTAGGACTGAACAAAGTACCACACTAAAAGGGATCGTTCATGTAGCACTCTAATGAGGAGTCTCTACAGCAGCCTCTCGACAGGCTGCCCTAACATACATATTTATTCTGCAAGGCTTAACAGCATCCCTACAATAAACTGCAAGCCACAATACTCTGCTGACAAGGCATTTGCCTACCTGAAGCTTCATTTTCCAGCACGAATGCATGTGTGCATCCTCAGCGTAGCTTCCCCTGGTTGCATGACTCCTGTTAGCCAGACTAAAGAGATGGAGCTGTGTAAGCAGTGCTGCTGACTGCCCTACATTTGCCTGCAGATGAAGAGAAAGAGTTGGTACTGTACTTGCCTGGGCTTGTTTAAGCCCCCTAAATATAATACTGGTGGAGCTCAAACTAGACTAACTACTTCCTCCAGCTGATCCAAGTGAAAGGAGCTTGTGATGAATAATGCACGAGAGCTCCCATGGACACGCTCCATTCCTTGCTGCAGCTGATGTCCACCTCTTCCCCGCTTCCCAAAAGCAATCCCTAGCAATTTTTGTGCTATGAAGCATAGCAATTTTCCCTGTGTCCAAAGAGCGAGGAGGATGCCCCTCCCAGCTCCATTTTCTTTCCTCTACTTAGTCAAACCAATAGATCTGGTGATTTCTTCTCTTTTTCTTTTTAAATATTAAAAATCCATGCAGGTAGAAGTCAAAGAAAGAATGATAAGCACAGAGCCATATCTCTGGACTATACAATACCAGTAAGTTCAATCAGTTGCTTAGAAATTAATTTTTCTTATTCCTAAGGGAATAAGAGAAGCCATATGAAGATGAACATTAAAGGCACAGAAAGAGTGGGACAGGCGAGAAAATAATACAGCAAAAAGAAGGTGGAAAATAAATGCTTGCTCTAGCTGGCAAGTTCAGTTGACTAACTACAGAGAAAAGAGATTAGGAGAATTTAGTGGGTGGAAGAATATAGGGTATAAATTCACATAGTTCTTCTCTTGAGCAATAAATTCCACTATCTACAACTACTATCTACTACAGCTTTGCAAACTAACTACAAAAATCACTTACTTTCAGACATTCTTCCAAAGAGTGAACAAATACAGGACTAATTTGCAAGTACGTTATTTGCAAGTGCGATTACTGCAATAGGCAAATGTCAATACATGCCACTTGCAGATTCTATTCTATTTCCCAGAACTGTTTTGTTTTGCTTTGATTTCTGTTAGATACGCGACAAGTTATCTGGCATCTGTTCACCAGTTACCTGCTGCAATCCAAATGACAGAGCCATCCAAACACAACTGTCAAGTCTCTCACAAGTGGTTAGTTTCCTGTAAAGGAAATGTAGCTTTAATGTATTATTTACAGCGAGAGAGTACGTGCAACTTCCTAAACCCTGAACCATGGCTCTTCAGCTGGGACATAACTCTCAGGTCATAGATATCTCTCAGGTTATATAGAAACTCAAAGACAGTCCTTGCTTTCTCCCAGCACCCCAGGTACAAGTTAAGCAGAAACTCAGAGACAGCAGATGAAGACAACTGAGAAGGACCAAAGAGAAAATGATATTCAACATGTTCAAGTGTCACCTAGTGCTCAGTTGTGACTGGTTATCACTTTCAAAGGACTCCTCTCTCTCACTTCTGCTAAGGGCGATCCTCCTCCAAGGATCAAAACCAGCCTTAGGACTCTCTAGATGACATTATCTCAGATTTGCAGTTATTTCCATACCTTCCCTGGAGTACCCTGTGACCCTGAAAATGCTATACACACTACAATACAGAGCAGAGCGTTTCCCTTTCCTTTTAACAGCACTTTTTGCAGACCAACTCCATCTTCTCCTATTCATCAATTCGCTGCCACATCCACTTTTAAGCTGAGGTTTTCAGATGACTGCATGCCATCCAGAATTCAGTTTTAGCACAAAATAACATAGTACAAACCTGGGAGGCATCTTGTGGCCAGAACCACTCTGTACATACTTTATTTCTAATATTCTTTCTCCCATCCATGGTCAAAGACAAAACCCCGGGCTAGACAGACCTTTTGTCCCATCCACTACAGCTGGTCACATATTCTGAGCATGCTGCATAACTCTTTCTTCCTCCCCTCAGATTGAACATCCCTTTTTAAAAAGGAAAAGTCCAATACAAAATCAAACCCACATATCAGATCCATGACAAAGGCCATGAAAATACCTCGCTTATCAAAACTCTACAGATAAACCTCAAGGAGGCTACGGTTTTTAACACTTAAAAGCTGGGCCTTAGTGTCTTCCTCCAGCTCCTCCATCACTATTTTAAAAATGGGAAACAAGAAGCTTCCAGAGAATTAGCACGGCTGCCCAAAGTCAGAAGGCAGTGTCTGTGCATGAATCCAGTCTTGTGCATTATGTACTACGAGATAAGTAAGCAACTGCGCTGAATATGACAGGTACAGGAAAACTGCTTTATAGAGAGATCTTCTGTTTCTGCAAAGGAAGCCAAAAGGAATACACCTTGTTAGGGAAAACAATCATATGGCATACTCAGAGCCTGCACTATAAACAAACAATAGCAAATTAAACAGCTGAGTGCAATACACTTCCTAGTTTTGAAACAGGGTACGTTATGTTTGTTTCTATACATCTAACTTGATTTCATATACTCCACCAAGTAGTAAATATAAACTGCAAGACTAGCTCTATCAACAGCAGGGCTCAAAACCCGTCTATTTTCGTACCGCATTTCAGTTAAACAACAGAATCCTCTTCCCTCCCAGCGTCAGCCTTGCAGACTCCTGCATGCACACCGAGTGATACCTGGATTTGGTTCTCGCAGCACCAGTGCTAACAAGGACTTTGCAAACAAAATTTCGGCGTTGGCTCAGCCTGGACATCTGCACTGTCATGAATGCACTCTCTAGATGTTTTCTTTAATATCCATGCTTATGGTAGGGAACCTAGAGTTGAGTTCTGAGATTGTTTTTCAGAGGCTCTGTCTTACTGGGGCTAATGGGATTACTGGAGGGGAGGGGAAAAAATCTGTCATAAACATACAGTTGTCAGCCTTTGTATACAGGGAAGAATACATCATCTAGGCTTAGTTAAGAATTTGCCATTTTTTCACATAATCCCTTGGATATTTGCGCTCTTCCTCTTAATACTCTAGGAGGTTAGGTCAAAGGTTATGAAGGTTGGCTTCTAAACGCAATTGGTATCTTGCTACCATTACGAAGAACTGTGCAAACACGGCAAGCTGGAAGAGAAATCCGCTTTAATCATATTCTGCACCAGCGTTATGCCGAAGGACTATCCCAGAGCTATGTCTGCACGTGGCCCACAGGGCTGCTCCCATGGCACCGGCTGTTAGGAACACGTTTCTGGGAGAAACAAACCAGAACAGAGACAGATGAACATGAGAGTAATTAAATGCTGTTTATTATTTCAGACAGTTCTCTCCATTGGGTATTTCAATTTAAAACGTAGCATGAGAGAATTCAACCCTATCTTCCTGCTAGAAAGCGTCCTTTAATGTAGAGATTTAAATTAAAAAATAGCATTTTCCTAACCTTTTAAAGAATAACGAACACAGTTTTTTTCTGAATCCATCATTTCATTTAACTAAAAATCTCATCTTCCATTTAATAACACCCACCCATACACAAATCCCCCAATTTTTATGTATCACCTATGTATCACAGCACTGGGGGGAGGGGGGGATTAGAAACACAAATACTGAAAGTCTCATACTGAAAGGCCACATGGTAAGTGTGGCAATTCATGGCAATTCAACTCCAGAGTGACGCGAGTTCTTGGATTTTTGAACTGACTTGTGACTTCTGACTAGCTAGGGTTCACATATTCTTGAGTCTTGTGTCCCCAAAATGAAGCAGTTTATTTTTTTTAATCAAGTATTGCTAGTCTTCAAATTGGAACTTAACCAATATATTCATTCTTATGTTTATGAGGCATAAAAAGATTAGTTTAAAAATTAAATGGGTTCAGTTGAACAGTTTTACATTTGATTTAAAATGAATAGCATTTCGTAGCATTCTCCTGCATGCCTGAACAATGACGTTGCCACCACGAAAAGAAGAGATGCGGGAGAGGCCTCACCACAACAAGAAGTGTGCAGAGCACAATCATCTCTCATTCATGCGCACTTGTTAGGTGGAGCTTGAAATAACGTGTGCAGTGTCAGCTCAAAGATACATCACTTCATTACATGCTTTTTCTAGGGGCCAAGCTGAATCATTTTGGTTAAGTACTTAGCTACTGGCTGGCCAGTTAATTTTACAGTCAAATTTTGTACAGTCTATTTAGTTTCTCCCATTTTTAAATAACTGCAACCTCCTGGGGAAATTCTCTAGTAGACCATCTGCTCTTTTCCTATAAATCTTTTTTTCAGACCTTACGCAAATTTCCAAGCTGCCAATCAGAAGTTCTTTGATGTCTAGATGGTGGTGGGGAAATAAAAATAAAAATTAAAAAGTACTCTGAACTGAAGCCTGCAGTACAAGAAGTTATCCCCTGATCAGCAAAACAACACTAGCAAGGCAGGTCATTTCTCTGCAGCGAATCTCAAGCAGCAGATACGCCCTCAGTAAGACGAGCATTTCTGGTCCTTCTGGCCATAAGTTAGGAGAGGATGGTCACGATCCAGGGGCAACGTACCTTGCATCTTTAGCTCAGTATATTTTCACCCATGACTCTGCACAGCCTTGGAGGGCAGGGGTCACCCACAAACATTTTTGGCTGCTGCCACGCATGGTCCAAGCCAGGACTATCCTGGTGCAGTGGGAGAGGGGCTTACAGCTGACAGACATTCCCCAGGTCCAAACCCAAAGGGCGGGTGGAGGGAAGGAAGAACCAATGGCACAAGGGTAAGAAGAGATAAGGAGATGCTAAATATCAGTGTTTCTTGTCTGTGAATTTGCATGATCATGCTTGTGCAAGGCTGCCCTGCTCCTCTCTGGTTTGTGAAACGCTGCAGGCTGCGCAGATCCAATGTTACTCGAGACCATTTCCAAACAAACAAGGCTGGAGGGAGCTTCAGAAATCAGGGAACACACTGAAAGAGCTAACAGACTTTGATCCAGCAGATGTTTCTCCCAGCCTATGTGAATTTCACAGTGGAAAAAAGAAGTGAGGATTTTACATCTATTTTTAATGAAATTAGCACCAGTATTCAAACTCTCCACCGAGCATTAACAAACACCACATAAAATCCCGTACTTCCGTGCAGTAGGCAGAGAGACAGCAGCACCTGCGGGTAGGAGCTGACTTTGGCTGCTGCCTGTGCCCAATTCAAGTACTTGTCACTGCAACAGTAAAATTACACTTCTGCAGAGCAATATAATGGTGCTTATCAAGTGCTGTGGGTGTCACTAATGCACCTACAAAACAAGAGTGGGATACAACAATACAGTCTGCAGAATTTTTTTCAAAAAGCATTAGAAGATTGGAGGAAAAAAAACCATACACACACAAAAGGCACTTCACACTAGAGAAAATTGGGTGATTGAACATGAAATGAAAAGGCCAAACAACTAAAGGGCATATTGAGCTTCCTGAATGGTTTTATTTCCCCTCACATCTACAGTTTTGGCTCCTTGTTCTGCTTTTTGGCCTCAGAAAACATAGCTGAGTTCAGAATAGTGGATTGCACACAAGTTCTGCCCAACAAAACTGCACATGCAGGAACTAGTTAAGACACTTTCACAAACATTTGAGAAATCTAAGAAAAAAGTAAAAAACAGAACTTTGTTATAAAGAGGAACTGCAAGAGCTTCCTCAGAACTTCTTCCAAAAAAAATAAAAAAAAAAAAAGAAAAAAAAGAAATAAGATTCAAAACCAGCAACAGCTAAAACCCACCTAAATGTTGCACAAGATTTTAACAGAGAAGATTCAACAGACTTGGGGTCAGGGACTTGGGGCCAGGGCTCTGCATTAAGCACCTCCAAAAATTCTGGTTATAAACCAGAACTTCAGACTTCAACAGTTACTTGTCTTAATAACTGAACTGAAAAACAGCAGGGCCATAAAATCAGTTGATCTCGTTTGCTTTCCTTCACCCTGTAATCCAGTGAGAATTGTGCGTGCCTCAACGGTGTTTACTACACGTAGCAAGATTGAAGAAAGTCTTCAAGGACTTCAGCGATCGACTTTTTGTGTTCCAGCTGGTTGGTTACCCCACACCGTCCTGGTGGACATTGCAGGGGTACCAGAGCCTGCAGCTGACTCGCTGGTGGGTGGATGTGAGCGGAATGACCACGTCAAGACCTTTGCTGGAAGAGGATGAACAGTGAGAGTGCATTTCGGAGGCTGGCAGAGGAAACACATCTGGGTTTGGCTGGGTTAGGGCGTGGGGAACAGCACTTTTAAAGCAATTCCTTTAAAGAAGCAGCTGTAGCACTGGAAGTAGGGAGAGGTCAAAGAGAAGTCTTTAAGGGCTTTTCCTAATGGTTAGCTATCTTCCAGCTGTTTTTACAGATGGGCTTATATTGCAAAGGTCACGCTGAAACCAACAAAGTTGCCAAAACACTCAGACCCATGTACCAGAGCTCTTGAAAGCAAATATTTGGACCTGGAGAGCATGCCTACCACATTCAATACATACTACTGCTCTCTCCGCATTAGTCAGGGACCCAAAACAGATCAGACCAGAGCCAAACAAAAACACTGCATACTTTGATGACAGCACAGCATGCTTTGAGCCCCTTCCCCAGCAGCTGACTGCATCGGCGCTGCTCCCAGAGAGTGCTGGGGCCATGGTTTGGTCCTCATCTTGGAACACCGGGACATCTTGCCAGGTGCTCCTGGGCATTTCATTCTCACTGGCTCTGCCCACCTTGCAGCGCGACAGGCTTCCAGTGGCTTTACTAGGTTTTGTTGTTGTTATTGTTGTTGTTGTTGTTTTTAAGTATTTAATGTCATGACAGCCTCAGGGTCTTGGTGAAGTCAGGGTTACAACATGCAAACACAAGCAAGAGTTACGGTCATGCAGTAATGTGGAGACACATATGAAGAAAGCTTCCCTGGCATCCCAAATGCCTGAATAATCCCAGAGACCTAAATACAGCTCTGGCAGGAGGTTGGGGACAGCAGGAGGACTGCTGGCAGTTCAGGGGCAGAACCAAGGGCTAGAACAAGGAATGCTTTCTGGCAATAAGCAGCTGACACCAATCCTGACACAGAGGGGGCTGGGGGCTGTGAAAATGCTCATAAACCCTGGAGCAACAGCGCTGTTTCATGATCTTTGCTGTATCTGCATTCAAAATGAAACAGGTTTATAGATAAAGTTTAAAAAAAAAAAGAACAAAACAGCATGGCATAGACATGAAACAGTGGGAACCAAAACTCAGAAGGGTACAGTGCAACCCAACCGTGCAGGGAAGTGTCTGACCTCCTGACTGCTTGCTCCCCAGCCTCATTAATGGGAACATACCAGTTTCCCATGGAAACTGTATGGACACTTTAATCAGTTAATTCGAGTAACTATTAAAAAGCATCTTTCAAAACAGCATTATTTAGTCAGACTCCAAGGCACATGGAACAAGCGGTATAAAAGAAGGCCCTAACACCTGGGCACGTTACCTACTCCAAAGTCCTCCCTGCCACCTCCTGCAGCAGAAACGCCGCAGCGCAGGATGCAGCAGGGAGGAAGGACTGTCTTGCTGGAAACATGCTCTCCCCATCTGTTTTTTTGCCAGCCTATCGTCTCCTATTAACATTTCCCTGGTAGTCTATTTTAGCTCACCGAAACTCCCACCTTTTCTATGTCTGCAATGGTGGAGAGATCCCTCTCAGTCACTCTCCACAAATTGCAATACAATCTAAGGTCACACGCTGCCCAGTGTGCAGCAAAGCATCATTTTTTTTTTTTTTTTTTTGCAGTCTTTGCTGTAACTAGTTGCTATCCCTAAAAACATGCAAATATTAGGAGACAGGAGAAGAACAGTGCCTTCTCCAATTACCAGCATGAATTTACAAGATTCCATTTGGCAAGAGTTATAAGGAAGCCATATGTGTTATTAGAAGTATTTTGCAAGGTAGATTAATAGAAGTGATGAGGATTTGGTTTGCTGTATTCAAAAGAAAGAACATCTCCTACAGAAGAAGAGCAATTTGGTCCAAGGTGTTTATGAAACTCTTACTTACCAGTAAGTCTGCCTGGATTTCTATTCACTAAAACTGTTCAGTCCAGATCAGGATTTTATGAGAGACTTTGACTTGATTTCCCAGAAGCCTTCTGGGGTGCCCGATGACCCTTTGTAAAGGGCGTGAGGTAGCAAAGCTCTAAATTAGCATAAGATGTCATTCTGCATCTGAACGACAGAAAAGGGCACTCACTATTCACAGGCATAGCTGACTTCACAGAAGGAAGGTGAGGGGAAATATTATCAAATGATCCCCCACTTCTTCCTTTAAAGCTATGAATTTTTTGAAGGCAGGCAACTTCACTGAGTAGAAGTTTACAACTGCTTTACATTATGTGATTTTTCCATCTAAAAATGGAAAGCAACACTAATAGAAAACATGCTAAATGGTTAAGAGCTGGCTCTTGGCAAATCTGAAGTTGGCCTTGTCAATACACAACCAAATGAAGATGTTCCTACTGGTTCCACAAAATCGGTGCTAAGCCGGGCATTAGTATTTTCAATAATCATGTGGCAATTAATAAAAAAATGTAGAATAGTCACTGCCAGTTACATTTACAGGTGACACAAACCTTAGCAGGGTGGTAAAAATGATGAGGCTGACAGCCACTTCAGACGCTGAGCAACTGAAACCGATTTCAGGGGAAAAGAAATGAACTCAAACTGTGTTTTACTTTCACCAAGTCAAAGTGACACCAACTGCAAGTAATACGGGCTTCAACCTATAAAGCAGTTAGGAGTACAGCGAAGGATTTAGGAAGTTGCAGTGAAGTAACAATTGGAGATGAGAACCAGAATTGAGTTTAAGGACCAGATCAATGCAATTCACCACTGCGTTACAGCAAGGAGAGATCAGTTTTCCCTCTGAAATACAGCACTGCCCAAGTAAAGTGCTGGAGAACTAAAGGAGGACAGCAGCAGCAACAACAAAACACTAACAGCAGAGAAGTGCAGCTTGCGTTGTAATTGAGACTCTTGCGTACACAACTCCAGTGTCCCAATCTTTCCTTTCAAATAGAAGGAGAGTGGGCAGAGAAGGATTACTTTCCCTGCCCCCAAGCATTTTCGAGGCTGCAGGAAAAACCCTACTAGGAGAGATTTAAGAACTTTATCTGTAAGTTTCTCTAAAAAGAGGATGACCTAACTCGTTTGCAACACACCAGTAGGTCCAAGAGCACAACTTAACAGCCTGTTTCAACTAATGGAGAAAGAGGCACCAACAACCAGCCACTGGGAGCTGAAGCCAGATAAACTCAGAATTAAAAACATAGAAAATAGAAGTCAGGTGTGGTTTCTGTAAACTGTGATGGTGGTTGGCGTGGAAGCAAACTACCAGCTAAACTAGAAGATCTACCCCTCGTCTTCAACTCAAGGCTGGAGGCTTGGCTGAAGTGCATCTTCTAAACACCAAGAGTTATGGGCTTAATATACATTGCATCTGGTTAGCCTTGTCACAGAGGTCATTGCAAGTCAGATGTGACCATCCCTACTGGCCTTCAACATCACAAACTTCTAAGAAGTCATTAAAATAAAACAAGGCATTCTCAACCTGACTAATGGGAAAGGGTTTGAGGGTAGAAGGTGCTGCTTTTGTGCTGCAGACTGCAGTTTAGAGGACAATCAGCACTTTATTACCAGTGCCTAGAAATACATAAATATGTTTTTATTTTATGTTCCGCTTTACATCGTAAAAAATTTCATACAATATAGATTGAAAAAAGAAATCTGTACTCCAGCATGCCTTTCACTCTTCCTTGTAAACCAACATACATTATCATTGTATGATGATAAAGATTGTTTACTTGGTGACTTGAAACAATGTAAGCCTAATAGACAAGGTTTTCATATTAGTCACAGAAGAGAACCAGTTCTGTTCTATTCCCAACCGTAATGGGAGAGGGTATCTCATATTAGTTTAATCACAACGTAACACTGGAAGTACCCAGTGGCCCTAATTTGCACGTTTCTGTGATATCCCCTAATGCTTCTCTTTTAAGTGCTTAACTTAAAATAGCTATGGTTTAGAGCTTACAGGTACTCAGTAGCTGTGCTTCCCTTTTCCCAAGTACCCTAAACTTGGTATCTGAAAACAGAGCATCCTATTTAGGGGGTCACTTCAACGTTTCTGCCTGTGGATGTTTCAGTAACTCCAGTGGCTCTACGGTACCTGATGCTTGTCTGCAGCCAAAGGGGAACTCGTACTGCATTTCATGTGGAATGAATCTATTTAACTGCTGTTATATTAACGAGCTCATAGAAATTAAGATGCAAAAATCAGTGAATGTTTCACTTGGTTGCATACAAGCCTGCCTTGCAATCTTTCCCCAGACAATGTGCTTTCTGCCATCCACATTACAGTAAACCTAGCTAAATAGTATTGGGTACAGTGGGGGGAGGAAAAAAAAAAAGCTCCCGTGTTTCCTATTTCTGGTGTCAATCAAATGTTTCCACTGTCGTGCATAAAAGCTGAAGCCAAAAAACATCAATGTAAGCTACTCGCTGAGGAAAAACATACACTGATTTTTCAAACCGATCAATCCAGAAACCACCTCCTCTGGCATCTACTGGTTGGGAATAGCTACAGAAATAGGCAGGCAGACAATTGCCAGAAAAAACTTTACAACTGACGTGGGTTTTGTGCATCCAGTCAGAGCTGACTAATAAGTTTCCTGCTCTGAAACTTTCCATTCAGGAAAAGCCATCAATCTGTGTTAAAAGGCTGTTCCTTGACCATTTTAGAGGAAAAATTAATAATAATCAATCTATCACTGGAATTCAAATAAGCCAGATGCAGCCCCTACAACTTTTAAACTTTTTTGGGAGCTCCTGGCTCCAATTCCTACGAAAAAGATGATCTCGTACTTCCTTTAAGAATTCAATGCCAATCCATAATTCTGAACAACGAGGTCATGGGATTTAAAATATAATGTAGGACGAAGAAAGAAAAGCTAAAAAAAAAAATTTTGCAGACTAGTCATTTCCATCAGCTTTACAGTCAGATCTGGCATCAACATTCCCGTGGGGCCTTAGAGGACTTACAGACATGCCTGCTTATATCTGCCCTGGAAAGACAGCAGTGAACTGTGGGAACTACAACTTTTCACTCCATACAACCACTCCCCAAGTGCTAGAAGATAACGCCTGAGATATGTATCTGCCTCCGGTTTCTAGCAAGCATCTTTATCTGTGTGTAAGAGAGGTCAACATCCCCCCAGAGGGAAGCACAAGTCTAGCGTGGGAGATACTTCACAACAGACCAAACTTGGTAGCCACCTCTGAAAGGAGTCCTGGTACTGGCTGAAAAGCTATCCTGAAATAGCATGAAAATAAGAAGGGACAGCATGGGATGCCATTCCTCTAAGTCACTTATTATTTTCCTAGGAACTATGTACAGAAGACAGACTAATACATTGGCTCAGAAAATCACTGTTCAAAAAAACAACCTGCTTCCACCCAGATTTGCGGTATAACGTGGGCAAGCTTTTAATGTCCAATTTTGCAAGCTCTACAGAAACTAATCAATTAATGTAATGGCTCATATAATGCCCCGCCAGCAGAAGAAAGGTCAACTACTTTATTGCAAAAAGATTTCCATGACTAACAGAAGGTCAAGAAAAAAATGTCCACGCCTGCCTGTCAGCGTGCATGCTTCTACTGCACGCGACCTCTCCTTCCAGACTCATTTCTTCACCACCCTCATGAATCAGGTCAGCTTTAATCACGCTTACAAGGATTACAGCCAACTAATCAGCATCCCCAGGAGCTGTGATCTCAGGTGCGCGGAGGTGTTTCTGATGTTCATCCTGGGTTCTCACTTCCCCTTACGATCAAGCCTGCTCCTTCTGTTGCCGAAATGCCTCCTCGGCTGGCCTTGCCACTTGGGATCACCTCTCTTCCGAGCCAGCCTTGCGGCTCTGCAGCACTCAGAACTCAGCCCTCAGCATCCACTCAGTTCGCTGCTGTGACTGCAGGACTACACATTAAAAAGTACACCTGAGCTAAGAATAGCATCTCAAGGATTTCTTCCATGTGTCACCTGTTCTGCAAGCTTCTGAGAATTTACAGAATCGTTCAGGTTGG
>VXAA01001120.1:9426-43115 GCA_013399115.1 Anseranas semipalmata
TTTTTTTTTTTGTAGGAATGTCTCCTAAATTCTCAGTAACTAAGTGTAACTGAAAATTAAGATTTTGCTACTTTTTCTGAGGTGATAATCTTTCAAACTTGAATCAGCCATTGTGCAAACTTAGATCAATCAATCAATCAAACAAACAAAACCATAGAACAAAGGCCTCCACTTTTCACCAAAACTATTGGTGGAAAGCCCATTGCTTTGTTTCTTCCTACTTCTCAGTTATTGCTGTGACATTTAATTTGTGATGTCAAAATTATTTCCCATGCACTGTAGGCTCTATTGTATTCAAGGTACAATCCTAAATCTATGGAGCAAATATATAAGAAGGCTTAAACAAAATTGAAATATTAAGCTTCCATTTAATTTGTAACTTCTCAATGAAAAAAATCCCTGTCCTACTAAAATTCAGAAAGCAAAAACTGGGTAAAAATTTTCTTACCCCTTCCTTGTTTGTTTAACTATATCTATACACATAGATGCTAACATGACATTTTATAGAACTGTAACAGCTCATATTCATATTAGAGTATCACTTCCAGTTTTCATTGCAAATGCAGAATGTAACCCAGCAGCACGTCCTTTGATTCATAGCCTGAAAACTACTTTTGTGACCAAAATGAAGTAGAAATGTGAAACATAAGAAATTATTAAGAAAAACGATATCTGTCTTGCTAAGATTCTTTACACTAGTCAAGTGCACTATTTGGAGAAGACAAAACACCAGCCAAAAGAATATCATTGCTGTGGATTAAATGATAAATTGCAAGGAAAATTGGAATTATGAAATGGAAAGACTACTTATTTTGGAATCAGTTAAAAATGCATTCATATTCATGAAAAAAACAGGTGTTAAAACTGGTTTAAGTGTTGATGTTTGACCTTGATTGTCCGTGATAAGAAAACATCAGCAGTTTTCTTCAGAAAAGTAGCAGTTAATGTAGTTGCCATTGGGTGTAGCTATTGTGTTACTCTCTCCCTAGGTGATCATATAATAAACACAGAACTGGTTATTTTTGCAATACAGCCAGTATAGAACAATTTCTTTCTCCAAAACAATTTCAGGTTCAGCAGTATCTTAGAAGTATGACAGAAATCACACTAATTATTAGCATTCCCTACAGCGTGGAAAGAAAGACTTTACCATAAATCCATGCTTGTAAGTGATACACATTTTAATCATTGAACTAATAAAAAAAATACATACAGTACATTTTGTGCTTGAGCTTGAAGTTGGCATACTTGAAGAGATGTGCCTTTCCCTGGTTTGAATAAATTTGGTTTTGAAATAACAATGATCTGGAGGAGTGGAAAAAATCCACTTAAAGCTAATGAAACCTCGAGAGTATGCAGAGATGTCTCATAAGCAGATTCTGTGTGCCTAGCAGAACTTGTTGTTCTACTCCCACGTGATTAGTTGTTCTCATGGGAATAAAGGGAGCTAAATAAATGCTTCCCCCTCCCTCTCCCTCCTTCCCTAGCATATGGGACACTGAGATGTAAGCATTTGGCTGTTTTTTCAAGTGTTAGTGGACAAAGTAAGAGAAGTAAAAGGATCTGAGGACTTGGCCAAAATAACACAGGGACCGTTGAATTATTGAATTATTGAAGATTATTGAAGAGATCACCAGTTCTAGACTGGTACCTGTATACAAATTTAAAAGGCTGAATTTATGCTACTTAGCAAACTGACTGTATTACGTATCTGATATTAAAGACATCTCTTTCAAGATAAGGGTATGATACAATAGTAAAATCACTTGAAGAGGTAGAAATAAGGACTATTCAGAGCTGCTGAGATTTAAACTTTCATATGGCAGCATGAGGGACATCCCTCCTGCATCAAGGGCAAGTCTGTTCCCTGCTCTTCTGCCTCAGTGCAAGACATATATGACTTCCCAGGGAAAAGACAGAATCCTTACATCCTCTCTGGTTTTCTTGTAGGCTATGGAAGTGGAGCTTGCAGAATGGGAAACATGGTGGCATAAGTGATATCTGGGAAGCTCTTTGTACTGTGTCTTCACTTGAAGCCACAGCTTCCTCTGGGCAGGGATATGGTCTCTGTAGTCATACTGAGCAGCTTTAAACACTCTTCTGGTTTTAGTACTAGCAGCTTGATTTTTTCAAACTAAATTTTTTCTGTGATCCAAAGCTGAATTCTGAGCATCTTGAAGCTTCAGCTGACACTATTTTATTTATTTTATTTTTTCATGGAGTGATATAAAACACTTGTAAGAAAAATAATTATTTTAATAAATGTATTGCTTTAATCTGGTGCTCATTAAACAGAGGAAGTTCTAACCCTGACTTGCACTAAGTCAGGGTTAGTACAACCAGATGTTTTCATGCACCTTTACATAAGACTTTCAGTCTGCAGACACTGGTTGTATCTATAGAGTGTCAGGGAATGATCTGTGCCTACATCCAGGGAAAGGTCAGGCTGCAGGCTAGGATGATAAGGAAGGAGCACAGACGACAAATGAATATGGGACTTCTTCAACAGAGCCAGTGGCAGCCACTAATCTTGGTCTCAACCAGAAATATTTCCACAGCCATTTTAAATGGGCAGTTATCTTCTTGGCTGTCAATCAGTTTATTTGAGATCCAAGTTACCTGAGACATATTAGTTGATTGGAAATGGCCAGTAACCCACAGTGAATTAATCAACAATTTCAAATGTTTATTTTAGATAATTAACTAGAACATCCTTAGCATTCAAAACCTACCAGCAGAGTAGATGAATATTAAGAATTTTATATTTAACCCAAAGGAATTTTAGGAGGTGGGGGTACAGATTCAGGAGTCCCAAAGAGTGAAATAAGCATGCTGGGCTTTTGAAAATATTAACTCTGTCCATGGAATTAATAAGGTATATTACATAATCCCATGCTGGACATATGGCTATTCCAGTAATGATAATCAATGTACAGAAAACATCTAGTTTTCTGAAAATGCAAAATGTAGCTAGGATGTTATTTGTGAATTATACTTTTGCCAGTTAAGTTATTGGAATGACAAAAGAGCCTTTTTTCTGCCCTCATTCTGGCTCTTCAGATGGGTCTGCCACCTACTTTAGTCTTTGATCTTTCTACAGACAGGTGTTAATTGGGCAAGGCCTCATCCTGCTTCTTGTTTCCCAGCAGCGACTGGGAGTGCCCTACAGCTTCTCCTCATTCAACAGCAGCAGCGAGTTGCCGTAGATGAAGGGAGCAGGTCTTATTTATGCTCTTTGACATTTTCAGGAATACAGGCTCTTTGTGATTTTTACATTGTACCTCCAGACAAAGCCTGCTTCTAGGGCTCTGGCTGTGAGGACTTTTTCAGTTGCATTGCATTAGAAGGACATTACTGAATTGTGCCACTAAAACTTACATTGGAGGATAAAGGTGAGGGTAAAGGAAAGCAAAAAAGCAAGCGTGGTGTTTGTAAGAACAGAGACCAACCTAAGAACCACATTAAAGATAATGAGAATGAAAGTTACAAAGAATTACTTGCAGTACTTAAGACACTCCACTACAAGAAAGGAGGTGGGAGAGTTATTGAGACAAGTTTTCCTAAATCCTGTGTAGCCATTCAAAAGTGGTTTCCAAGCAACCAGAACATGTAGATAGCCCCAGGAATAAGAGGTATTATGAATGCTTGGAGACACAAAGGAGAATAAAAAGATGAAACAGGGCTGCAGGCAGGCTGGGAAGACGCTGGGGCAGAGGGCTCCTCTTGAGCAGCCCCAACACTGCATCTGGTGAGGCTGAGGGTGAGCTGCCTCGTGCTGAGAAGTTTCACTAAACAAAAACAAAATGAAGGAAAGAAAGCACACAGGGAGCATACAAATTTAAGTTAAAAGCATATGTTTTGTATTGTTCTTTCATACCTCCCATTAAAACAAATGGACAAGAATACGTATCTTGCTGGATGTAATTATCTTTATTTTGCAAAAGACTGGCATTTACAATTCCCCTGTATTATATTCTAGCTTTGTAAGAAATGTTCTTGTTAGCCTTTGTCCAGGTCAGTAATTGTCCACTTCTTATTCTGGCAAATCTTTCATTAATGGCTGGAATTAGTCACAAAAGAAAATGATGAATGTCTGAAAAATTACTAGTTGGCTCACTAGGTATGTGGCAAAAGGGGTATAATTGAGTGGATTTGATTGACAATATTGAAAAGCTGGTTAAAATGGTTGTAATATTGCCATGCAGGGTAAATTGAGTCTGTAGAGCATGGTTCTGTGTACTCTGATTTATAAATAAACAAGCCACAAAACTCCTTATATCACCCTTGTGGAGAAAACTTGGATATATTTTTCAAAATTTATATATAACCTAAGAAGTAACTCCTCTTGTTCACACACTGGAACAGGTTTCCCAGACAGCTTGTAGAGTCTCCACCTGTGGAGATACTCAAGACCTGTCTGGACAACCTGTTCTTGGTGATCCCGCTTGAGAAGGGGGGGTTGGCTCAGATGTCCTCAAGATGTCCCTTCCAACCCCAACCATTCTGTGATTCTGTGAAATATGGGAGGATCCATGACAACTAGTTTTGTGGTGAGAACATTTACATTTTCTGTCTTAGCTTTACCCTATTTATCCTAAGTGTATGGCTCCCCTACCTCTTCTTAAAAACTCACAAAATGCACCTCGGGGGTCTACAGCACCCTGGAAGTCATAGGAATGAACCCTCCTGATGGTTGTTTCCAGCTGAATCCAGTGGCAATAAAACTAACCACCAGCTTGCAGAGATCCAGATCTCTTCCTTGCTGCATCCTTCGATCTCAGAACCTACCTTTGCTCTTAGTTAAATTTGGTGTGTGCTATGCATATATGTATCTAAGTACATTTTCAGCTGGTTTTACTGTTAAGTTTCTCAATGGCATATTTCTCCAAGGTACTTTTCATGTTATATAAATCCTCACAGTAAATAAATTAAGTAATGTATGTCTCAATGTTGACGCACTGAACATCACCCACACCAAATCTAAGGACTGCCTATTTTCTCACATTTGTTGGAATAAAATATCTCTCTGAACTTTTCCCCTATCTCAGTTTTCTTTAACATGGGTAACTGCAGACAACTAGTTACCAGAGGAAAGGATGGTCTGACATGCAGCACACAGGCTGCATGATTTTTTGTCCTTATTTCTTTAGTACATAAGGCTAAAATTATGATATTTTCAGCTGTTTTGAGGAGAAATGGGGAAGCCTAGGAGATTTTTGTTTGTTGCCTTATTTTGGTGATGTGTAAGTGTAGTTTAGGTCTGGGTAATCACCACGAGACCTCAACATTTCAGTTCTTATGGAGAGGGGTAGGAGCCAGAGGAAAAAGTCTTCCAGTCTCGGAAGGACCATATATTTTGTAAAATATCCACTAATTACTTAAGCCAACACAACAAAGGCTGAGACCAACAAATTAAGTCTGAATGGAGAAAAAACATCCCAATGAAGCTCAAAGCTCCTCTACAGCATTCTTTGTCTTGCACTTTGCACAATGCTTTGTTAAATGTCTCAGGATATATTCCCAGCATGGAGCAAATTTAATCATTCTTATAGTTTTATTATTATTATTATTTAATCAAAATGTCATTTTCATGCATGTTATTAGTTAAGAACCCTAGTTAAAAAAAAAAAAAAAAAAAAAGTGCCAGAATGTTCTCCTGGAGCTAGCTATATTGGCTATACCACAGTTGACTGTCTTTGGGTTAGTGAAATGATCCACAGCTGAAAAAGGCTGTAGACCTTGCTGAATGTGGCTGCATTCAGTTGTTAGAAAAGGCCTGAGTGTATTCAGTATGGAAGTACATACACCAGATTCTCCATCCTCCAGGTTTCTTCCTGAAGCCATGTATTGCTTGCATCCGCCTCAAGAGGGACATAGGGCACATGCAAAAACACTGTGGTGTCCTGAAGCATTCTTCTACTTGAAGAAATGTCAGTGTGATCAGTTTTGAGGTTTTCTTATGGCTCCTGACACAGCAGAAGACTTTAACCTTAAGTAAATCACTGTTACAGTGAGATACAGTCTGTAGCAATTTACTTTTATTTACTCAGTGTTTTCTTGTCAGTGCCCAAGAAGCATTTCAACAGCTAATGGAAAACATAAATCACATTCTTCTTTGAAGTATCTGTAATGTGCATCTCAACAATGATTTAATTACCAAGAACTCTGAGCTGCTGATTCATCTCTTACATTTTTTGAAAGTCTAAGTATTTTTTAAGAGATACTCTTAAGTAAAAGTGGGATGATTAGCTATGATTTATACAGACAGTTAGCCTGTTAATGTATTATTTGATTTCCATCTCCATTTCCCACTAGCTCCTTAGCTAGAAGTAGAATAGACACAGCCCACTTCAGCTTATACAGCTCCATTTTTGCCTTTCCAAAAGGCTTTTCCCTATTCTGGGAGTGGTATACCATAGGCATTTCCTTAAAATGCTTCGGGAGCTTGGATATGGCTGAGCTGTATTCAAGGTATCCTGCTTCTGGTACCCCAGAAGCAGGCTCAAAGCAGGCTCTAAATGGAAGGATTAATTTGGAAGAATAGCTAGAAACAATCCTGAATGCTTCGAATTGCATTAGAAAAAGATGTGCCTTTGCAAAAATAAAACAAATATAGACCTGATTCTCCAGTCTCTCATCCCAACTTTATATCAGTGTAACCTCAGACTTGTGTGGAGTTAAACCAATACACAGCTCAGACAAGGGAGATGAAAGCTGGGATCCTGTTAGTTTTAGGAAGCATGCTGCAGCACTGTGCTGGATCTGCAGTGTCAAATTCAAAAAGCAACAGCAAGAGCACTCATATCAAACTGCCTTCTCATACTCTTTTCAGCTAAGGGTAATATCTTCATCAGGCAGTTTGAAAGGGAACATTCCAACTGAGGACAAATTGTAGAAGTGTTGTTTCTGTTGGAAGCAAATGTAGTTAGTTTTGAGGTGATAAGGATAAAACAAGATTGAAAAGATGGTGGATCTTTTCTTGTCTTGTCTTGTCTTGTCTTGTCTTGTCTTGTCTTGTCTTGTCTTTTTGTATTATGCATAAAGAATTTTGAGTAGGAAAATCAGCTGGCTGGGAAGAATAACAGGGAAGCTGGGAAAAATTATAAGCAGTAGAATACAAAGACACAAAAAACAGACTTGGGGAAAAATACCAGTAAAAAACTAGCACAAAGACTTTTTTTTTCCTTAAAGACGGAAGTCTTGGATAGAGAACAATGAAAAACTAGGAAACGACCCCATGGCTGCAGATCCAGGGAAGGCCACCGTCAATCCTTGTGCTGATGCAGAATGCACAAACTACAGAGGGGCTCTGCACGGATCCTAGAGTGTGCTCTGACGAATCTGATTGCAGGAGAAAGACTACATATGGATATTCACCAAATAGTGAATCAACACAATGGCAATACTCATTATAAAGTTTTCCTGACAGGATATGGGAGGACTGTGGGCCCCACGCTTAATGCCAGGTCACTGCACGGACAATGTGCTAGGGGGAGCTGTCTGTTCCTTTTAATCATGCATTTTAAAAAGTCCAGTTTCCTAAGTCATATGGGAAGAAGGGAGTTGTGGGCAGAAATAATTCAGCATTAGAAGGAAGATCCCAGTGAGAAACTATTTTTATATGGTCAGAAGGATTTGAAACTGCAGTTGGCTCAGTGCTGTTCCTAATCTATAATAAGAAACTGTTGTTCTGTGTGATATCCTGGCCATATGCTAAAGCCAGAGGATAGTCTATTATAAAAGAGTGAAGAATGGCTTATCATTCTGAATTTGTTCATATACTCTGTGGCTCATGCTTCCTCATCAGACAAGGAAAGCTCTGATGGAGACAGATATTTCTCTTAACTCCTTTAAGTCCTGTCTTTATCATAAGAAAGGAACATTCTGCGTCTTTCCTGAAAGTTATGTATTTCAGAACAGACAAGAGCAAACTGAACTTTCAGGCTAAGAGGTTTTAAATAACTCCAGCTCTCAAACCTGTACACTACTTTTTGCCATGCTAGTGTAAGGGGACACAAAGCATAGTTAGTCCATTTTAGTTTTATGGAAAGTATGCAGGCGGCTAGGGAGAAAAGAAAAAACAAGTTTGCTCTTTCATGTCATTACATCAGACCTTTTTGCATGTACTGTCCTACACAGCTGCCATTCTCTTGTCCACTCTTCTCCTCTGTTACCCAAGAGACCCAGTTTTGAATTACAGGCATTCCNAATCCAAGCAGAAAAAGGAGAAGGGAAAACCACCCTCGACTAATTCCTTCTTTGGACTTTACATAGAGCCTGGAAAACTGAACTGGTACATAAGAGTGGATATACAGATACACTGAAAGAAGAGTTAAAGGACACTCAACAATTGTCCCTGAGATGCTCAACAGTTATCCTAGAAACTCCTTACCGTCCTTTTGGCTCATAAAGGAGACTGACTGCAGAAGAGAAATTGCTTGTGCATCCTCAGTCCCTCACTGAAACAGCCTGTAAATAAGCTAAGGGGGAGATCAGAAACTTGACACCTACACCTAGGTGCAACAGTGGGCAATGTCCTCCTGGCTAAGGACACTTGTGGTGAAGCCTGGCCAGCACGAAACCTCACAAGGAAGCTGGCAGGGTACCTCCATTTCCACGTATCACAACTGTTTTCACGTTTCTCTAGTTGTCAGAGTTTCACAGTGCTTATTAAGACTGAGTTATTTCTAGAGGTTTCAGATCCAGTAGTTGTTAGATAGGGCTGTTAATATGCCTTTACATAAAGTTATTTTGCTTGTTTGGTCCTGTTGTTGTTGTGGTAAGGAAGGGAGACGGGTTACTTAAGCAGAGTAAGGAGTGCTTGGGTGGGCTGGAGCTGCTGCTCCCTCTGTCAAATGTATTCTTAGATTTCCATAGGCAAATACTATAATATTCTCCTTCTTAGCCAAAACATAACATGTAAGAAAAAGTTATGAATATTGCCAAGACTTGCACTGAAGTGAGAATAGGAGAGAGCTATGTCTCAGAAGTCAGTGAAGTAGCCCAACAGCCTTGCCATTGCTTTTGTGAGGAAGACCAATTACAGTTAGTTGAAATACTTCCACTGAGCTACACAGTCTGTATTTTTGGCCTATGTCTTTCTGGTTTAGCATCTGTTTTTGAGGTGAAACATTTGCTGAAAGCTATGTTATGAATCAGGACTCTACACATAATTTAAAGTGATCCAGGACTCACTGGAGTTGTGGTATCACATCAAAGTTCTGGGATGCAAGTGAGATGGCCAAATATATTTATTTCAAAAGGTGACTAGCTCTAGAGGTAGGTTGGCACACACCTATCCAGTCCAGAAAAGCACTGTGGTAGCATTTCCAAGCCATCTGCAAGGTAAGTAGTGCACCTACGCATCAACACTTTGTAGAACAATGCTGTGCCAGTGCCAGCACCAGTCCCAATGGCAGAGGATTTAACACAGTGCTGACCCTGGGCTAAGCCACCGTAGTTCTCAGGGTGGCATATCTGTTTAGGAAGCCACTGACAGCATTACTTTCCTTCCAGGACAGCAGCTGACTTGGGGAAGTCAGCACCCTTCTTCATTTTTGAGAGCAAGCATGTGTTCTGCAATTGCCAGTTTGGTTTGAATTTATCATGTTTTTCTTCTAAATCTCTTACCAAGGTCACATGACATTTAGTAAAATAAATAAATAAATAAATAAATAAATATAAAGGGGAAGATATATAATTACAGAACTAGGGATGGGTTGATTTTCTTGACAAAATCTATTCTTGACTTTCCAAGCATAACCATTTCCAGTGAAAATGGAGTAACTTTGTAACAAGACCTGGTCTGTCTTTCAGGCCATTTTGACTGCAGTATGAATTTTTCTTATATAACAAATATGATTTGCATTTAGAAAGGCTCAGGGATACACATTATTATAAATTAAACCATTCATAGGCAAACAAGAATTAACTAATATAGTGGATTACAAAGCATGCCTCTTTATTGCCTAAGGTTCAGAGAAAGCTCTTAGATCTAGTAAAAAAAATAGAGGAAAATTGCTGTAAATATTCAGCTCTTTTATTCCACAGGTCTGGAAGACATTTGCTTATACAGGCAAAAGTATTCAGTTCTGATTTTACAGAAACTGTTTTGTTTTCCACAACATTTTCTGCCCTCCTTGTTTGTCTTTTTCTATTGTACTTTACTGAAAAATGTGATGAAAAAAAGAGTGAGATGACAAATTCAATTTTCATGTTCTCATTTTCTTGAAAAAAATATGAAAATTTAAAAAGTTTTACTTAAATATAGGTCTTTCTTAAATAGATGGTTTTTTTTTGAAGATGTCCAGCCAGCTGCAGAAAACATAAAGAGCTAGTGAGTAAAAACTTTGCTTTTCAGTGAAGTTGTATGCTGTTGTCAGAGTTTATTTATTCGGATGGACTGTAAGGCACAAAGGCTGAATATCACTGCTCCTGGTGGACTGCTGTGCTAGAGAAGATGGTGAATGCCATTTTGCTTTCAAATGAGACCCAAGATATTGTGAGACCTATTTTCCTGAAGGGCAAGACATGAAACTTATTATGTTAAAACAAGGAGAATAGAAATAAAATGAAATGCTTTAAGGGGAAGCAGAATGAGATGTTTGCTTCATTAACCTTAATTGAAGAAAAAGTAAAACCAAATTAAAGTCAAATAGGAATGAACTGCCTATAACTCTGAAACAACAAAAGGGATTCTTTGACATGATGCTATATATAATAGGTTTGTTATAATACATTAAGAGGAGGTGTAATATAATCTAGAGGTGATCCTTTTAAATCTAGGAAAGACAAAATTAGCTGGTGACTTATTCATGGTAGAGAGAGTAAAGAATACATTTTAAGACAGTGCAGAAATGGAAGAAACACTTGAAAAACAAAAATCAGAAAGGGATGAATGGGAATAAGCTCAATGGGTAAAAATCAAGCAACTTGACTGTTGTGTTACTGTGTAGGGTCTGAAGGCAAAATCCTTTCATATACGCCACTGCTGACCAGACCTATCATGTTCTACTGACTTTTACAAGCTCAGGTGGAGGTCAGTAGTGTTTGGCAACAGTAACTTTAGTGCTTATGGAAATAGATAAAAGACAGGTCGACAGCAAAAGCAGAGATTATCTTTCTGTCAGAAGAAAAATCCTGAGATTAGAGGAGATGAGATTTATATGTAGACAGGCTTCAGCACTAGCAGTAAAAAAGATACTATTTATATTCGATAGGGGAAAACATTATTTGTTGTAATCCTACTTGGACAGGAATTCAGCTACATAAAAGACCACTCTAAAGCCAACAATAAACACAACAATGTTTTTAATTTGGGAGAAATTCTCTCCACACATTGTCTTATTCATGTCCCCATTTGTGAAAACCATTATTAATACGATTAATTTTGACACTTCAAAATATGCTTAAGTGTTTGTTTTGCAGGATAGACATCCAGATACCAGAAAACACTGAATATTTCTGCAAAGAACTCTTTGTCTTTTTCACAGGTGGAAAAAAAAAGTCATATAACACCAATTATACCATGACAATAACTTTAATAGTGTGGTTAAGTTATTCTAAGAAGAGAAGTGTATGTATTAATTGTCAGAAAAGCCATACGTTTTACGACACTTATTCAAAATATCACAAGAAAACAGCAGAAACCAGGATGCTCTCAGGAGGTGGCTGTAGTGGAGCACCATAAAAGCAATTATAAATTTATTAGTCTGAGTACAGGGTAGAAGCAGTTATAAATTTATTAGTCCAACCCAGGGAGAGATAAAGCGCTTTAGACAAAGATGGGATCAGATTTACTGACCAAAAACTGAATCAGCAATATAAAAGAGTGGGTTCAAAAACAAAACAAAACAAAACAAAACAAACAAACAAAACAAACAAACAAAAAAAAAATCAGCCAAGTCAATACAATGTTCTCCCAACATTATCCAAGGGCAGTTCAGCACCTGAAGCACTGAGGTTTGGTTACTTATAGCTCTGAACACAAGCATTGGTGAAACAAGGTAACACCGCTTTAAACCCATTTTCGTTACTGTAAATCCTTAGGGCCAGATGCAGTTGCCCTTAATCATATGTGGTATGATCTCTCTTTCCTGGTTATATATACCATTTAAAATGTGTGTGTATTGGGGGCTACTTCAGGCACTGGGTGTACCTCCACATCATTTGAAAACGTCCATCAGATTTGGAGGGGAGACAAGCGTAAGGCTTGTGTAATTTTACAAGTTGTTCCACATTTGCTTTTTCTTCTTTTCCTTTTTTTTNCATCATATTTCTCTTTCCTTCATAGCATAATAATTCTATTCCCCATTAAGACACCCTCTTCCCCAACTCTCCCCTCATTATAAACTAAAAATCTTCTGAAAAAATCTTACCTTTCCCTTCTGCTCTGATATTCTTAAAGGTGCCTAAGGGTAGCTGAACAAATTTCTGAAGGAAACCTGGTAAAATTTCAGGCATAGTTTTCAAGATTGTAGTGAATGAGAAATTGAAAAAATTAATTAAAAATGACTCTGGTAGTGAATTATTTGAGAGCACATCTTTCACATCTTAATGATGTGAAAGGAAGAGAAAGATATTTTCAGCCGAAAAGAAGTAAAAAGGACATACATTTATATTTTTTATTAACTTAAAACAAAGCACTAGTATTCAGGATGGCATCATCGACTGAACTGTTTTCTTGGCCATGCTATATACTGTACCTTTGAAAAATGAATGCAAGCAGATAAGCCGCTACCCTTATTTCTTGTCAATAGAGGTTGTCTCAAGTCTGCCCTTGCCTCTGTTTTACTCATTGTATCTATTCTGCTGGCAAGTTAGTCATTCAGCAGGTATGCTTGTTCATCTTCTACAACAAATTCATTATGGGTCTTCCTTTTGCTTCTCCACAGCTTCTCAGCAAATACCTCTGAAAGCATCTGTACTGGGCTCTGTTGTTTGGCATGTCCTGGGGGCAAACACAGATTTACAGACTTGGAAAGCTGTGGTTGGAGACAGTAGATGCACTCCAAGGCACACAGGCACAGCCACTCTGCCTATTTCTCTGCCAACACAAGCATATTCCCAGTGCAGCTGGGTTCTGCACTTTAGGAGAATATTGTCTCAGACTACTGCAGGAATTACTACTGTAGACTACTACTACAAGATTCAAGCTGATGGGGGCCAGGACCCAGCAGAGGGTTTTCCTGAGGGTCAACATGTCCCCCACCAAGAGGAAAGGCAAGTGCAGGGGAATGAGCTCTAAAAGAAGAGGATGAAAGTGTGGAGAGTAGGTGGAGATTGATTCATTATGGATGTGACGGGGGATGACAGGAGATGGGTGTCTCATACGTCCTCAGTCTTTCCCAGACACTCAGTAATTGGGTTTGTTTTGAGTGAGGAGAGGTGGTTCAGGCATATTTAACGCAACCATTGCCCTGCCCTATTACTAATCACACAGTGACACTTCATCTGTCATGTCTTAACAAGCTGAAATGTTGGAAACTGTGACACATTTCTCCAGAATGGTAAAAAATTATTTGTAAGGGTGTATTTTCAGATATATTTTAGCAGTGTTTTCATTGATTAACATATATGCCAACTGCCATATATTTTATAGGCTGACATATATGTCATTATTTTCCCCTTAACTGTCTCCATGTAATATTTATTATCTCAGGCACACCAGTAGTTTACAAAATGATTAAGTGTGCCTTAAAATAAACACACAGGATCTAGAAATGATTACAATAACTGTTTTATCTCCTCATTGCTATTTATCTGTTCTCTAGTAGCTATTATAAATGGATTTACCTTTCAGACAAGACACCTCCTGTAAGATCTGTCAAAGCCAATGCTTGTAAGTACCTCAGCAAAAACAGGCATTTTTCCTGGTCAAATGTTTCTGACTTTCCCTATGTAAAATACATACAGCAACCTCTAAGAAGACAATGGCAGTGCAAATGTATTACAATCTATCAGACGCTTGTCATTTGTCAGGTCCCTTGTTCAGGCCACACTTTTCTGCTGAACTTCAACTGCAAAGGAAAATGTTGAACGAGCCAGCCAGTGCTTCCTCAGCCACCAGCCCAGCCCGGGTACAGGGCTGGAGAGCCCGTAGTGGCAGGGCAATCCATTGTGAAACACTGCCGCTGAAGGACAGTGGAGCATGCTGCAGCAAGCTGGAGCACCAACTCCATTCCTCTTTTTTCCTCTTTAAGGGAATTGTGATAACAAAAAGCAAGAAGAAATTGTTCGCTCTCTCTTTCCCTGCAGGGCCACTTGCTTATTTCAGAGGAACCCTCACCAAGGCACTTCAAGCAAGTCCTGGCTTTCTTCATGCTGATCTAAAGAAGATGAAGTCAGCAGTAGAACTGCCTTATAGCAGCTAGGAAATTTCATTTTTCTTTTCTTCCTTTCTATTTTCATTGTTAAGTGATGATGAATCAACATAATCAAGCTGAAAATTCCTTCCTTTTGTTTCGCTTTGTATTTTTCTCTCCAGTGGAAATGACTGCTCGTTGGTGCAAGGCTAGGAATTACAATAATTTATCCCTGAAGGGTTTTCAGACCATATTCTTTAGAGCTGAAGGCTTTCTTTAAGGCTTTAAAGTTGGGGTTTTTTGGTTGTTGATTTTCTTTTTAATTAAAGGTTTCAACCCTTCAATTTTCATCTTGCATTTGAGCCACTGTAGTGCGCTTCAGAAGCTTGCAAACTAAACTTCAAACAGAGGGCCTGTTTCTGCTCCCTTTGAAGTCATGACAAACCTCCTGTTGATTGCAAACAGGGAAAGTGGCCCAACAGTACAAAGGAACTTTATTTCTTTCTGATTTCTTCAGTTACCCTGCTATTGTACCATGTATCAGAGGTGCTGCAGACTTTTGTGGGCAAAACAGATATACCATAGAAAAACTTCCAAAGCAGCAGCTTATTAAGCTGTTACTATGAGCACAGCTAAAGGTCATTCAGCAACAACTTCGTCCCGTCCCTCCTGAACAGTCCAGCTGTCAGATCTTCCCATGGCCCATTGCAGAGCAAAGCAAGAGAGCCCAGAGGTGCAGTGACAAACTCCCAAGGTCAGTGGTCCTGGAGCAGGATGCCAGGCAGAGCTGCCAAGGTGGCTCCAGTGATGGAAAGCACAAGCATTTGGGGAGCACCTCTTTGTTAGGAAACATCACAGTTTCAGTGATTCACTTTTGCTCTTTCTCAGAATTGTTGTTTTTGTAAGAAACAGTAGGTGAAGATAGGGACTTCAGCTTGACTGAACTCAAAAGCCTTTACATTGTTTTTTAAATTGTATTCCCTGTAGACTGGTAACTTTGTTTTCCTGCCGGCTCCAATCAGAAAGAAGCCAGAAATTGGTCAAGTACGAGACACTACTTGTCCTAATCTTAGAGAATTTAGAAAAATGAAATGTTGTACCCTGACAAGCCTTCTTTGATAAAATCAAACAAACAAAAACCACTGGAATGAAAGAAGTGAGACTACTTTGGAAATGAAAAATGCATCACCTCCTTTAGCCTGGTCATCAGCAGAGATGAGTCTCCTTACAAAATGAAGAAGGAGCAAGTCACACTTGGGAGTCATCACAGCCCCAGTGTTGTGAGCTATACACTGATACGACTGCTAGTGAACATATATAGAACTGCAGTTCCTCAAAATGCATCCCACTAAGGTTGTACCAGCCATTCTGAAGCCCAGTGCCTGCAAGATGATTCACATCTATCTCTCATCTCTATATGTTCCTGTCTTCACCTTTCTGACTCACTCTTTCTCTCTCTTTTCTTCAGATGAAAGCACAAAGGAATTATCCTGCTGGGAGAAGATAAAAAGACTATGCATTCAGGAATGTATCACTAGGGTAGTGACTGCCATTAGCAGTTGACACAGGAGGGAGTTATAGATTTCCAAGAGCTAGTCTGGCAGTACTCCACACAGGAGAGGGAAAGGAGCAGCTGCTTATCAGGACTGTATGATATTTATTAGGAATTAAAAAAAAAAAAAAAAAACAGTTGGCAATCTAATTCTTGTGAAGAAAGATGATCATAATTCATGAAGATAAGTATCAAACTTGCCAGTGCTGGGGTCCCTCTCATCCAACAAAACTTGGCTGTGCACACTCAGCTTCCTGAACTGCAGGGAGAAGTAGGAATATCCTATCATTTGACCTTTTGAGTTGACTTAGGATAATTGTCTTTACAATAAGACTAGTTGAAACCTAGAAGTTCCTAATTTCCTCTCTTGGTTATAAATTTGCAGAAAATGCTCTGCATCCAAACAAGGAAGATGAGGCATTATCACCTGGCAGTGCAGCCAGGTTGGTCCCACCATGTTAGCCATGCTCAGGAAGTGAAAATTGCAGGCCTGCTTAAGAGTTTAGAGTCAGCAGAAGGATCTGTGTTCAACAGGCCAGACTGCAGCGTGATTCAAAGCAATTCTCTAATATGAATATTTGCTGGAAGACTGGAATATTTGCGTGAGATGAGACTTCTGAGCCAGTCAGTTCATAGGCAATTTTATAGATGCTGAATTCCAGAGTTGTTGCTACTGGTTATGGGCTGGAAATAGTGACTTCTGGCGTGTAAAACAGAGGAACAGCATCTGACAAATTGCATTGTCACGTTTAGTGTTTTGTGCAGTGATGAGAGGCAGTGAGTTTTTGTTTGACCGCTGTAACTGCATTTGTATGTACCTTCTCTGAGCTCATGATAGCACACATTCATTATTCATGCCTGCATTTTACTTATTAAAAAGAAAACCATTTTCCTTCAAAAATAAAAATTCTGTGGATATAAATCTGTATTATATGCTCTGCCATGACTTCAGAATTGTTTCAAGGAATGTAGGGCACAGAAGAATTTTCACCAGCACATGACTTACTGGGCACACACATCTCTGTAAAGAGTCTTTAGGGTTAACACATAATCCTTCAGATATTTTCTTCATTCAACTCTATTTAGGAAGGATGTGTGTCCAGTTATTAAGGAGAGAGATTATGAGGCAAGTGCCTGGTTGTACTCAACTTTGCATGCAACACTAAGCAAATCCTACAGCTTCTCTGTGGTTTAGTTCTCCCATCTGTGGAATGAGAGTGATAGCACTCATTTACTTCACAGGGGTGAGTCTTAATTATTGTTTGTAAAACACCTGGTGAGCGTGGTGTGAATTCTTTCTTCTGCTGGAATCAGTGCAGATTTTGCTTTGTGTTCATTGCAAAAGGATAGAGATTTCATTTTCGAAGCAAAACCAGAATGGACTGAGATTTCATCCTCAAAGCAGTTCCCAAACGGTCCTGTATTCGGAAACTCCTCTCTCCCCGGCTCATACAGATCTGATAAACTCTGTGAAAGTATGAATTACTCCACTGATTCAGGTTATGAATATATTCCACATTTAAAATTATGAATAGTGCATGAATTTTGAGGTTTCTGTTTTGTTTGTTTGTTTGTTTTCCAGCAGGGCTGGTTAGAGCTGGCTTATCAACAGATTTTTTTTTTTTTTTTTTTTTAAGTCCTCAAGAGAACTGACTTTTAGGAACCACAGGAGATCTGTCAGCAATTAAAAATCCCTTCCCCACAGCTGAAGAGCCCAAGTCATCAACAATTGCATCCTTCTGTCTTTGCTCATCATTCAAGATATATTATTCCACAAAGAGTAATGGGAAATGTGAAATTAGGGAAATTAAGTATTATATCACCTTCTCCCTTGAATCCTTCACAAAAATCCAAGGAGGCAACGCTGTCAGTCAGCTTGTATGCATATAAGATGGCTGAGCACAGAGACTTTGCACATCTCATGGAGATAAAATCATAGTCATATTAAACATCAGGAAAAGACAAGCTTTGAGAAAATATCCAATGAAAGATTTCAAGAAGACTTTTTTTAAAAAAACAAAAAGTACTAACTCATAGAAATTGTGAAATATCTAACAAGAAGTCCACTGGGATTTTTCATGAATGTATCTCTCTTTAACTTCATTAAGGCTTAAATAGCAGCCTCCCACCTTCCTGCTCCTGGTGAATAATGCACATAGCAGAAGACAGAGTCTGCTGCTTCCCAAAGTGCCCTGTCAGCATCTTCCCCACTGGTAAGCAGCATTCCCCAGCACCCAGTGAACCAAATCCTCAAGGAGCAAGGAAAAACTGTTCGTGTATACAACTTAGAAGTGAGAAGGCAAAGATTCTGAATTTTCACTTATAAAGGAATGTTTTCACTTCCTGACCAATTTCTGAAATCCTACCAACCTGTGCTATGATGAATCATCATTGGACAAGAAAAAAAGAAATAAACAATCAAACAAAACTTTCCATAAAGCTTTGAAGAGCAACAGGTTCTGTAAACAACATTATCAGGAAATAAGGCAGAGCAAACCTATCTCTTCTTTTTGATCTATTTCTAGAATTTTTTATAGAATCCCCGGTCTTTACATTGTAATATGGGAATGAAGATGGCACACCAAAAGCCCTTTCTCATCCTGGCCCAAAGGAAACTTAATTTTTCTATTCTTAAGTCTGAAAATAAATGCAAATAAACAGCATCAGACTTGTACACACAACTGTTTAATCAGTATGAATATATTTGCAAAATGTTAAGATTAAGAAAAAAAATACTTGTTTTAACCCAACCAAACCAGATTTATTCATCAAAACAAATTTGGTCTAGACCATACATTGATGAATGTTACAGAATTTCATCTTCCTCCTGCAAATCCAGATGCAGTCAGTTCTCTTGAAAAGAAGAATGCATTCGACATGAACAATCTATATTTGTTCTAGTTCATGTAAATCTGGGCTCAGATTTTTTTAACTGCTTTTCCTATTAAAAGAAACTATTACATTCAAATCACAATTTTTATATTTTAACACATATCAAAATATTTTCCTTTTCTGTTTGGAAAATTAGAAAAGAATGCCCATTTCATTCAGTCATCACCACAGCATTGAATAGATACAAAAAGATACTCAGCAGGCAATGCACCTTGTTTTATATTCAGGTGACATTTCCCTTCTTGTTACAAACCTGTATCAATTATTTCAAATGCCCTACAAATAATAATTCACTTTGGCAAATTCTCCAGCTAAAAGATAAATCATTATAAGTCAGAAACGGTGAGGATTTTGTTAGAGATAGAACTGGGCACATTCAGATGCAGAAGACGAGATGAACATCAAAGAGTTTGACATTCAGTTCCCCTTGGAAACAGAAACAGAGCCAAGGTCAATACAATCTCAGTAACTGCATAGTTACATAGCAAGTGACATAAATACAGAGCAGGCACTAATTCTTTCCTTCTGTGAGAATATAAGTAAAGTTGAAATGAATGCCACTTCTAGCACGCTGTTTACTCTGAGTATGCACCTTACCACACACCTGCCTTTCACACTGATAAAAAAAAAAAAAAAAAAAAGTCTGTTGAGAACCTTATCAGGTAGAGTAGTGTTACAAAATTGGAATTTTCTTGCAACAATAGGCATATGAAAATCTAGGAATTGTTTTTAGATTTCTGCAGTTCTACTTGTTTCCACCACACAGATTTAATTCTGCACAGGCAAAACACTAGCATAATCTCCTAGCATTGTAGTGTGCCAAACCAGCTGCGGTAAACGTGGCTTCTTTATTCCTGCCCTACATGGTGCCCTTGGCCTGTCACCAAAGCCCTTGAGTGAAAGGATAGCCCCAAGAAGTAGTGTCTCTGCTATCTTAAAAATCATATCTTTCTGTGTGTCAGGGGGAGCTCAAGTCTCTGCAGAGGAGATTAAATTGTCCTTTGACTTAGGCAGATCGCCTGTTCAATGAACTGACTCCTTGCTAACCAATGTATTGGAAAATATGTCTTCCTTTTGCAGCAGCAAAGGAAAGACTCCATCCAGAGAATAGCAAGAAATAGCAATATATCCAACATAACTAGAACACCCTCCTTCCAACAGCCCTGATGTTTGGACTGTCACAGCATCCTCCAGAATGACATTTACCATCCATTGAGGGTGCTAGGGTTGCCACGGTGTGCAAAAAATTACACAACACTCACAGGGAAATTTGAATTAAATACAGAGTTCAGAAGAGAAGTTAGGGAGAAGGACTTCTGCCACCCCAAAGCAATGGAAATACATTTTCACATGTGCTCTCACCATTGCTTGGAGCTGTGTTTAAGAGTAATTCAGCAGAAAATTGTTTGCTAAATTGTATGGGGCCCCCTACTGACTATTTAAAACAGGTGATGCTAATCACACAGAGGGTGATGCTGTGACTTGGCAGGTGCTAAGCTCCTGCTTATGTTGTGGGAATGTTATAAGATCTCTTTGCTAAAAGTGGAGCTGGATGATGGGTTTGCATTTTCACAGTCGCTACAGTAGTACCGCAACATAGTTATGATTCCTGCTAAATAGAAGTTAAAAAAATGTGAGAAGATTATTTTATTTTATTTTTTTAGCAAAGAAATTATTTAATGATGCCATTTGATCAGTGGTGTGGATTTTCTCTGGAGTGTACAGATTTTAGTATTAATGCCTCAAACTGAGGATGGCCACGGCTTCCAAATCCACGTGTGGAAATAATTGAGCAAGTGCTAGGAGCTGGGAGATGCTGTCTCAGGTGGAAGTGATCTACTGTGTGCTGGTTGAAATGTAGCAACTTTGGTGGGGGGCAGCTTGGCTGCATGATTAACTAAATGAACACATTTGTCAGCAGATCTGCGCTTCCTTGTAAAGGAGCAGGTGAAAATTTGGAAATGGGAAATCCCAGGATTTTGAGGGGGTGGTGGATAATCAGAAGTCAAGAGCAGAATAATTGGTATCTTCATTTAGGAAGATGTAGGAAAAGAGAATAGAAGATGACTGTACATTCGTCTATTAGGTGAGAATTTGAGTACATGGCACAGGTTCAAAAGGTCTGGCTGCCCTGGGAACATGTTGTAAAATCAGTCTGTCTCTTGCCCAGTGAATAGTGACTCAACCTCAATCAAAAAAAATACTAAAAAAGACCTCTAGCATCTCCAATAAAAGTAAGAGCATTAATGGTATAAGAACACCAGTAGGATGGGAGATCAAGGCCCTTTGTCATTTAGATTTACATTCTCTAATAAAAACATTATACTGCTAAGAGGCGAAAGGAAAACTATGTTGCCAGTATCAGGTATGATTTATACACAGTGTTAGTTACAAGAATGCTGCACTTAAGTCTGTGGCATAGTTCTTTTGTGGGATATATAAGTAGTGCTAGACGTCATGGGAGGATCCAGTGGTATGATGAATAATGCTATAGTCATTTTGGATATTAGAAAGAAGATAGAGCAACCAGAAGGGTCACTAAACACAGAATAGGAAAGTCCTAAACAATTTGTCCTTGATGAGAAGGAGAGGAGGAGATCACTCCTTGTTCCTTGTGGGTCAGAGTTGTTTTTCTTTTTTTTTTCCTGTAGTCAGGAGAAGTTTTAGGCAGAGTAGATGGTTGCCATAGAAGCAGGCTGCTAAGGGCAACAAAATGACCTGTTGATGGGATGCTACCTGCGCACCTGATGCCATCCTGCACTTACTACCATCTCCTCCTTCGTGGGGCTGCATTTTTCATGTTGGGTGACCCTTATTCTCCTCTCCCATGGCTGGACTAGTAACATTGGTTTTAACCAAGAGACTGATCAAATACCAATGTGTCTTGACAAAAGGGATTGTTAGGGTATGAAGAAATGTACCTGGTAGCAAGGAAATGCTCTAATCCACCTGGTCTTTGCTAGAAATGAAAGGTGTTTTTGAGCTGTGCTTTCTTCTGACTGGAATTGTATTGTGCAAATGTTAGGTTTCTTTTCTACTGCTGACCTCTGTTGATGAATTAATTTGAATAAACACATTTTCCATTTCAAAGGAAAACCAAGCTCTTTCTCATCCTTTCAACAGCATACAGCATTTTTCTATGAACCCATCCATTTTATAATCATTTGTTATAGCATTATTTGGACAATGTAAATGTAAAACAATTTTAGCAAGTAGTTGTAAATTTTACACTATTTTTGGTCTTATTTTACCTATCTTTATGATGAAAAGATAGAGTGGAAAGCTACAGATTTTCACACACACAAAAAATATCTTTTTTACATCAGACTTTTTTGCATTTCTAAAACAAGATTTTTGTTTTCCTTTCATGGAATATCCAACATCTTTTGAAGTTTCAGTTAGTAGCAACTATCTATGAAATTATTGAGAGTATATGTTTGGCAAGAATAGTTTATTGTAGTTAACATCTGCATTTTTCCCCTTTTATTTTATAGGCTCCTTATAGATTTAATGCTGGATCCTTTTAAACATACATATAAGCATATGTGTTTTATATAAGTTTTTGAAATTTGTAAATTCCTACATCATTTCCAGGATTCTTTTTTTTTTATGTTATTGGGTGCAAGAAAATTGAGAAATGGTTGTGATGCAATTTAATCTTTTCTGGAAAAATTTAAACCAGTGTTATGTGAAACTGTCCATAAATATCTATTAAGCTCTCCAGAGCACTTGAAATTATGTACTGTATTATTTCTGTTGCAGAACTTAGAACAAAATAAATATCTACATTGCCACAAGGATATATCAGCATTCGGTATTGCTGCCCACCCTCCAACCTCAGACAAACTCCTCAGCACCCTCCATAACTTTATGATTGAAGAAACTTACTCCAAATTCCCCAAATAATACAGATATCAAGGCTGGTATTTTGAAGTGTTATTACCAATTCTTCCCATTCCCAGTATGAGATACGTTTTTTTTCCTGCCTCTGCCAAGCTTTGGGGGCCTAACAGCTTTCTGTTGATTGAGGGGATCGCTGTCTCTTCATTAGCTTCATCACCTCCCGTGAGGTAGGCTGTTGCTCCATAAAGAAGCAGCACCACTAAGCAGCCTCCCCATCCATGCTACAGCTGCACAGAGCTCTGCTATCCCATCAGCAGAAAATGTCTCACAGCTACTTGGACTCTCTGAGCTCACTCACAAAAATATTTTTAATGTAGAAACATCTTTATGAGCTTGCACACAGAACATGGGCTACTACCCGGGCAGTAAAGAAAGCGTTGGGGAGATCAGCTGGATGTTTTTCTGTCATGCCAGGTGTAAATGGCGTCATTGCAACAACGTGGCTATGAATCTGTGGTAAAACCGGCTGCCTCAGGGTACAGGGTGCAATGCTATTCCTGTCTATTCACATCAGGTGAGCCCTGCATTTCTGTGGTGGGTACCACATAACCCTGCCGTTGCTTGCTCTCACCTACCCCAGAAGGCTTGCTGGCTGCAATGGAGCTCCTAGTTTCTGTTTTTTCTTTTAACTGCATCACTTTGCCTCTTCTCAGGTATGCAGTAATGCATCCACGCACTCATTTTCCTGGGAGAAGCAGGGAAAATGGGCATCCCTTCACCTCTGCATATTAGGACTTGAGGTCTAGTGGTGAGCTGATAGAGGAAGCTGCCTGCCTGGCTGGAGGTCAGACGTGCAAAATACTGCATGCTCCTCACCAACACCTCTGATCTTCCTGTCACACCCAGGAGGAAGAGGAGAGCAGAAAGATTTCAACATACACAAAGAGGAGGAGAACCTTCCCATGCCATTGTACAAATTCAGCTTCTGCCATGGGGCGGTTTTTCCAGCTGGACTGTGAGTTTAACCTCTCCAGGCTTGAGTAGGTAAATTCCCACTCACAAAGCAAACCCCAGCAATCTGTGCTCTTTGGCAGCACCAGGAAGCCAGATTTTTTTTTCTTTTTTTCCAGAGTAGCTCTGGAAGAGGCCAGACATCAGCAGCATCAGATTGAAACCAGTCTGTGCTATTTTGACTAAGCAAATCTCAGACTCCATCTAGATCTGTCTAAATTTCCTTCTAAACATCAGGAAGCACTTCTGTGCTGTGCGGGTGACGGAACACTGGCACAGGTTGCCCAGGGAGGTTGTGGAGGCTCCCTCCTTGGAGATCTTCAGAAGGTGCCTGGACATGGGCCTGGGCAACCTGCTCTGGGTGGCCCTGCTTGAGCAGGGTGTTGGACCAGATGAGCTCCAGAGCTCCCTTCTAACCTCAACCATTCTGCCATTGTGTGATTCTGTGATTCTGTGACTCATGTATTAATAGGACCCAATTCATAATCCTTTCATTATCTCTAGCAGCCAAGATATCAGGCATCACTGCAGATTCTAAAGTAAAAATTTTATTTAACTTTTCCTTGGTAAACTTCTGCTTATAGCACATGAGAACTTCAGGCATGATGAGGGCCTTTACATTAGGGTAGCCAGCAGGTCAAGGGAGGTGATCCTCCCCCTCTACTCTGCCCTGGTCAGGCCTCACCTGGAGTACTGTGTCCAGTTCTGGGCTCCCTGGTACAAAAAAGACAGGGATCTTCTGGAGAGAGTCCAGCGGAGGGCCACAAAGATGATACGGGGCCTGGAGCATCTCCCCTATGAGGAAAGGCTGAGAGACCTGGGTCTGTTCAGACTTGAGAAAAGAAGACTGAGAGCGGACCTTATCAATGTATATAAATACCTGCAGTGTGGGGGACACAGGGGTATGGCCAGCCTCTTTTCAATGGTCTGTGGGGACAGGACAAGTGGCAATGGCCACAAAATGGAGCACAGGAAGTTCCACAACAATATGCAAAAGAACTTCTTCACGGTGAGGGTGACGGAGCACTGGAACAGGCTGCCCAGGGAGNAGGTTACTCATTTACCTTCTAAATTGAAACATGGTATGCAACAAGAGCTTTGGAATAAGTGTAATGTCATATCTCCTCATCTTTGAAGAGACAATATATAAGTTTTATGACAGTGTTATGATATTTACTTGCAATTATTTACTTGTAATTCCTCATCTAACCAATTTTTATTTCATTCTGAGTTGTTAACATTGAGATGACCTTGCTAATGGCTGTATTGTGTGAGTGATGCTCTTCAGCATGATCTTATGCTTTACTGTGCATTTCCTTATATGCAATGAATGATGTCTCTTTTAACATCAAGAATTGAAAGAAATAACCCTGTATCACAAAGCCATAAAATAGATTGGTATTTTGATAGACAAAGCCAAGACTAGACCAAGCGTGCAGGAGTGAGGAGGTTAGTAAATGACTAGCAACCCGTATTTCTGCAATGGAAATGCTGAATTTGTGCAGAATGAATTTTAATACTTCTCTGGCATTCTGAGCACTCAAACATTCTCCATTGCAAGACTTTCCTGCATATAGTACCTTCTGCAGTGAATTCTTTTCAACGTGTCTTTATTACATGCTGTGTTACCCCCCCTCCCTTAACTCCAAAAAGTGTGTGGGTGGTAAACATGATTTTTCTTTTTTAAAACAGAATCAGTCTAAGCATCAAAGGACACTTTTGTGCTGTCAGATACACAAAGGCAAAATAATCCATTGCATAGCTAGCTCGTTTCCACTTCCTGAATGAGTTTGTTCTAAAAAGATAATTGAACTTCGTAAGATAAAGTATTCTGGAAGGCAGTAAAGGAAGTAATATATAGATCTCTTAGCAGCATATACTTCAAGCAAGTACTTTCATTAAAGAATTCTTACCCTTGCAAGTGGTGTCCTATCTTTCAGATATTCCCATCGGTGAATGATTCATCTGAAACCAAACTAGACTTCTCTGACACATGCACAAGGTAAGTTTTCACCTCTTCACTACTTACAGATGTTTTTCATACCATGACATTGAGGTTGGGCAGATTAAAGGGATTCCTCTGCATTTTACTACTGTGCTCTAGTTCTTCCGTGTACTTCTTCTGGGGTCTTGGGGCTTGTCAGTGAGGAGAATTTAGTGCACAATCTATAGTGTTAACTTACAGATCCATAGCTGCTCTTTTCTAATTCATTATGTGGACCGTAGCTGCACATCAAATGCAGGGAAGCATTTTCCTGTCTTTAAAGGAACAACATGGTAAAACACCATTATTAGGGTATCTTGTAGAAAATCTTGAAAAAGTCAGTATTCAGAGTGTCCTATTGGCTATCATTCCTGACAGGAATAGAAGTCTGAAAGACTGAATTGGCCAAGGTCAGTTTGTTCATTACATTTAAGACCATAACTGAAGACAAGAAACAGTTTTTGTTGAGCTGTGGAACTTCAATAGTCTTAGTGAAGACAAGTGCATGTGTAGAAGACTGTATCATTTATACATGATATACGTTTTCTACTATTCTAGTTAAATGTTAAATAGTCAGAGAAAACAATCAATGTCCTTGGCTGTCAGCAAAGGTATGAGATCCTCCCAACAAGCATACCTTACAGATATATTTTAATAAACCAAATCCTAGTTGTTCTGTAATTATTACTCACAGCAAACCTAAGGTTACTAAGGTTCATTAGCAATTTATAGCATCATTGCTTCAGCATTAGGAGGATATGGTTCTCACTTGCTAGTAAGAAAAGATATTTTAATCTTACAGTAGCTTTATATATATTACATACATCATTAGGCAACAGTCCACATGGGGACTTGGTGATGAGTTACTAATCTGCTGCAAATCTGCATTCTGATTTATTCTGTGGTAATAAGAAAAGTGATTTGTAGACAATCCCCACCTAACTTGAGGAATAGAAAGTCCTGGTTGTAAGGTTATATGCATTGTGTATGTTGACTGCAATAGAATTTAGAATAGCCTTTAGCAGAAGATACAATAGTTTTACAATAAAGGTGATCATAGAATTACTAACAGTTGTTTCTTTTCCAGAACTATAAATTTAGGAAGACAGAGAGTAGAGTTCTGTTATTTATTATATTCACTTTTTTATTGCTTATGGTGCCAATGAGACAAAAAATGGATCTTTTGCCTGGAGCACTTACACTGCCTAAGGAAAAGGAAGCTGTACACAGAAATGCGATCAGTTGGCAGCAGCGCATAGGCAGAGCTGGCATGCCTTGCTGATCCTTACCAGCACCTGAGGCTACATAGTGGAAACCACCATTTATACTCATATACAACTTCTCTACACCTAAATCATTTGATATTTCCATGCTTAATAATGGCCTTTCAGAAAGGGAAACAGAAATTTATGATTTATATATGAATTCCATGTGTTCCCACCTAGGATAAGGTTTACAAGGTCAGAGGCTTATGTAGCATTTTTTATTAGTTGGAGAGATGTACTTGCAGACAGGAATAAATATCCCTTTGACAACTGATTTGGCTTCTTTTATTTGTTACTGCAAAATGATGTGGAAAACTTGAGAAAATGAGAAACATGTCTCTACTGAAGTGCTATTTATTTATTTATTTATTTATTTTAATTTATGTGAATCACCATTCTTAGAGTTTTTGATGACTTGTCCACCTGTCTGTGTGAGCTTCCACAAATCTGTCAGACATGTGGCTGTGCACAAATACTTGTTGGAGTCAAAGAGCTACACAAGGACAGGACCCTCATCCAGTACGTGAAGCTTGCTTGGTCCCTAATGAGCTTTAGCAGTGTTTTAACATAGGTGATGCGCTCATGACTTTCTGTTCTTTCCTCCAGACCTCCTGTTTGTAGGACATAAGCATGGAGCCAGCAACTATCAAAAATAAGAGGTGCCAGCTCTAGCTGCACCTCCCATGGGAAGGGACAGTAAGTTCAGGCTCTGTAGGAAAAGTAGGTCTACACATCAACACATTTTCTCTGCAAATGTTTTCAGTCCTCTTCCTACATGTGATAATGCTTCTCTACAGCTCTGTGCCAGTGCTTTCTTCCAGTCTCCTTACACTGCACATCAAGGCTTACCAGTACATCTGCTCCATTCTGTTGTTCCCTAGCAGTTTGTGTAATAAGCCGTTATATGACTCGGAGTGACACCAGCAGCTGTGGCTTATTCTCCCAAACCGTTTTTAAATTATTTATTCAATTTGCGAACTTTGATTTTTTTTTTTCATCTCACTTACTGTACGTTTTACCTGTGGCGTATTTTTAAAATTTGACCATCACTGTCTTGCTTACTGCTGCATTTTTTTTTTAATTTCATTTCATTTTGAAAGTTAAGAATTACAAAATTCTGCACAAATAGTTCTGACTTCCTTAAGAAGAATTTAATAAATTAAATAAATTAAATTAAGTAAAAGTATGCAAAATTTTATAATTAAAATGAAAAAAAAATCATTAAAATTAAAAATTAAAAAAAAATAAAAATTAAAAATGCATCATTAGTTTGCAGGACCTGTAAGAACATTCACTGAATTTCCTTTGTGTCTCTGTACTAAGCAAGGCTCTCTCATTCATCTGATTGTCAGGGTTAATATGTTAGCATGAAAAATGCCTGCTGAGAAACACCTACATTATTAAAGATTATGAATAAACTGAAATGACTGCAATTTATCTGGTGAAGAATAGCAATACAGTCTGTGAAACGTAGACTTCCTTTTGAACAATAATTTGCAAATAAGACAGTGGTGGTCAACCAGAGCATGGGCTTCCATGGAAACTTGCCTAGAGCTCTGATGGAAAGCCAGGACTTTCTGGGTCCCTGCCACATATCCTTACTCTGAAAATTTTCCTCAGGCTACACCTGGGACCCCAAAGCTGCTGGCCAAGCAGCTCATCCTGCTATTTGCCTGACATTTCAAGAGCAAGAAGGCAGCATTGGCACTGGCTTTCCTGTAAATATAGGGTCCTGGGTCCTCAGAAAGTCCACACAGCTTCAGCTTGGAAGCCTTGGGAGATGAGCTCTGGAGGAATGCCTCACCACCACACCTGTCCTGTTTCCACTGCATGAAAAAACTCAAATATATCTACATTAGGCTACGCAATGAAAAAAAAATGAAATACAATGAAAAATAATGGATTTCAAGATAATGCAGACCAAAGGAGGCAACTTCTGTCTGTGTGACTGTTAATGGTACTAGGGCAAGTTTGATTCTGGGCAAGCTGCAAGCAGTGCATACACTGTGTAAGGTCCTTACCTGGGACAGCGGAATACTCAATTAAATCTTAGTTTGGACATTTCTTCTTCCTTATGGACAAATCAGCCTGTCTCATACAGTAAAAGGGGATCATTTTACTCTTTTACTGAAGATCAACTAAGTACTTAAAAAAGAATTAAGTAGATAGGTAGGTAAATGGATCTGGGACTTTGCCAGGAGGTGACAAGTGGTATAGCTTTACAAAATAATCTTCAAGCTCAGTCAGACCAATTACCAAGTGAATGTTTCAGCGAGCACAGCATGATTAAATTTCCCACTCATTCTTCATATCATCTTATATGCTTCCCATGGGAGTCAACCTTGTACGACCCACTGTTAACACCAAGTAGATGCAAGATAATCAAAATGTAAGTGTAACGGATGTTTGCAAGTGTATGTATTGTATTCTGTAAATAGAATACAGGATATGTGCTTATGATTTCTTTATATCCCACTGAGTATTTATTATTTATAATCATAGAGCCCAAAGGTGTGGCATATGATTAAAAGATTTATTATATCACCATCTATTTATCCTCTCCTAATCCTGGTGTATTTATAATTGTGTGCTATGCTACACAATATGTTATTCATAACATATCATTAATCAATTAATTGTAATTTAGATTGGGCTATTTTTATTTTTTTTCTTGTCTTGCTGTTCTGCATTTCACAGTCTCTGCTACATTCTGCTTGTGTTTAACATGAATCATTTTTGCTTTTGGAAATTGTGGAATGATTCCCCATGAACCTCCAACTCTGTTATAGTAGGATTCAAAATTCTATCAAAAATGTCCTATTTCTTCATTGACCAACATTTGTAATGGTAGAATTTAACTGAGATCTGTGGAATTATGCCAGCACATCATTTCCCCCTAATATAAGACTAGCATCAAAAGTCCTTACAAAATCAAAGTTAACACAAAGTAGTCTTTGTTTCTATCTGTTGTATATTACTGTGCTCATGGAGTTATTTTGAAATTCTTGAACATCCATGACAGAAGAGATTTTCACTCTGTTTGCAAGCAGTTCTTATTTCTAATGCAAGAATCACAACTAGCGAAACATAAAATTGTCTTCTGTTAATTGTCTCAATTATTGTGGATGATTCCACAAAACATATTGAATTTAGCTGTAACTTTGGGTGACTATAGGAAGGTCAGGTCCCATGCCAAGATTTCAAATGTCAAACTCAATTGTTTGAATTTGATTCACTTCTCAACAGAAAACCAGTATAGCAGGAAAAGAACCTGGGTACCTTAGTATCAGATAGATCTGTGTTTTCTCCATCCTAGACAGTGAAATTTCTGCTTCCCTTTCCAACATTATAAACAGAAGATATGCATAGTATTAAAAGCCAAAGTAAAGTATTTAAAATGTATTGGAAAAAAAAATGAAAAAAAAAAGAAAAAAAATGAAAGAAAAAAAAAACAACAGATTTTAGTGCAAAACTGTTCCAAGTATTCATTTAACAACAATTCACATATAACCTCTGTATCACTTGCAATGATCTCTTTAACAGTTCTTTAACCAGTAATATCTGACTACACACTACCTAGTCACATGGTATTTGTTCATTCACGCGTGGGAGCTTTTGAAAACAAGTAGTCTTGCTAATATTCTCACAAGCAATTGTCTAAGGCCTCAAGAACAACCAACACAATGAAACAAAATATATCAGGCATCCCATAACCATGATTTAAACCTAGTAAAGCATTTTTCCATTATTTGACTACTTCTTCTTGAGGTCTCCTGAACGCCATATGGAAATTCTAGGAAGGGTGACCGTACAATAAGAAAGACAAGACCTCATGCTTTTTTTTTTTTTTTTTCCTCCATCTCACTGTTTGCATGACCATCACCTTCCTCATTAGTTCATAGGTGAACTTTTTTGTCAGCCTGGAAGTACCAACATCAGAGAACCTCTCTTGCCTATTCTGTAGCTTGTTAACAGATGACCAGTTTTTATAACTGTATCATTTGATGCTGGATTATGAAATGGATGAGAGGTGGATAAGCATAACCTCTTCTACACAATCTGCCATCTGTACTCTTAGTATGGCTTGTTCACTCTCTGTGAGAAGCTGGAAGCAAGGTGTTGAGGATGTTTGAATTTGATAATATGAAATACTTCTGAGATGTAAAGAAATTACATAGGATACTCCTTATGATGTGTAAAGAGCTACAACAGACTTGAATATGCTCTACCTAGGAAGAGGTTTTGTCAGCTAGAGGGACTGTTATGTCTAAGTTATCATATTTATTTCAAGCAAATACCAGAGACATGAATGAAGTCACTGTATATTTGGCATCCAGAATAATAGTACACAAAAGAAATATTACTACAAATCTATTTGATCTCACCACACAAACTGAATTTGTGTTGGCTAGGATAACCAAGAGGGAAATTTTAAAGTGAAGGAGAGAAATGGATTGTATTTTAAGCAAAAGTGAGAACAAGAAATACGGTCAGAAAGTATCTCCATGGGAGATCCCCATGTTGAAGGTAGGAAACATTTAGTATCATTTCCCACCCTGAGAAATGTCTTTTACATGACTGAGACAACAAAACTACTATTTAGGAATGTTCTTCTTGGGTATAGTTTAATTTTATAATTTATTAGGTTTAACTGTTTAGTCTTTCCATTGAGTTTCTAGTCTGTTAATTAAGACTCCCCCCTTTGTTTTGCAAGATTAAACATGTTATTTTTATTTTTTTAAGCTTGCCTAATTTTTCTGGTGAGTCCAGACTAATTGAAGTAATATAACCATGTTCTTACTTCCACAAAGAGACTAAATGCAAACAAAGTGAAATACACAGTCCTGTCTTTTGGGAGCCTGCAACCACAATAAGTATGGAAAACACAGGAGCTGCTTTCCATAATGCTGTGAGAGACAGCATGAGAGCAGCACAATTCTGGGAGAAATTTTCTTCATTAAGCTTAATTCAAGCAGCAGGCTCATCCTTGCAAGATGACCCCTAGCTTCAGTTAGCCCCCAGCTATTACAGGTGGCATTCACATTTGGCTTACCTGTTCTTTATATCTTCCAAAATGAGGGCTGAAGTGCTGGTTCAGCAGCATGTGTTTTGCTGCTGCGTACTGGCTCCAGCTTTCACACCCTGCAGAGCTGGTGCTCCAAGAGCTAACGGAGCTGGAGATTTCTAAAGTGCCCAGGCAGAGCCATATGCTGTCGAACAGTTTGTCTCAGACACATTTCAGCAGGCTGATGGAAGCAGAGATGTATTTTCTGTTCTGAGAGGCTCTCTCCAACTGATAGTGTGTGCCACAAGGGCCTGGTGGACTGCCACAGCGGTGGGGAATGAGAACAAAGGAAAGCCAAATAAATGGCTTATTTTGCATCAGAAAACACTCGTGGCTTCCAAATGCTTTATTTGTTGGAAACTCTGAAAATAGGTTTCTGTAATGGCACCAGGTTCAGACTTTGCCCTCAGTCACAAAGACAGAAAGAGATGCACATCCAAAAAGTCATTTTGACCAGACTTCTCCTCATCTTATGCAAAGCAGGGAAATTTGACCAAGATTAAGTATATTTTGGAGGTAGGTTCTGGTCAAGTCCATCCACTTTCCTGTCTGAGAAAACACTTTGTACTGCACAGAAAAACAAGTGTCAGTGAACAAGTTTTAAACAAACTATCACTACCGACAGAAAATAGCAGATAATTTTCTTTAGAGAGAACAATATCTTAAGAGACATAAATATGTAATGCAGTTTGCTCTCTGCTCTGAATCATGAATTTATACAAGAATAAAGAAATCTTATTTTTCAATTTGATTCCAATGGAGAAGCCACTTTCTGCTACCAAGTAGCCAGAGGTTGTACAATCAAGCAACCAAAGTCACTCCTGAGACAGCGTGCTATCAAGCATGTTACACATCAAAATTTCATAGCAATTTTTCTTTAGATTGCTTACCAAAACATCTTGAAATGTGTGAAATTTAAAACTGTTCTGAAAAGGCATGTTTGAACAGTGCAGGAGAACTAGAGTGTTGGCTTTTACTGCAAGAGTATAGATCAAAATAGATGATTACACAGAGGGGGTCCTTTCTAATATGTCAAGAAGTAGAAAACAATCACAGAGATGTAATACCTGCCTGCATGAAGGCCCTTAAGCATTGAATTTTCTTAGCAGTACTGTGTTTGCTTTATTGCAAGCATATGTTAGGACTGACTTAAGTATAGTTACTTTTCCCTTGAGCTGAAGAATAGAAAACATTATCCCATGAACTCCCTTCCAGGAGAATTTTCCTTTGATTCTCAGGAATTTTTAGGTACATGGAGAGGAAAGCCTTTATAAAATGATCTTCTCAATGACTTGGGATGTAATATGGTTGGAGAGACACAGGTTTGTCTTGTGAGTCATATCACCTGAAAATGAGATTGCATACATCGCATTTAATTAATTCTTCCTGTAGAAGAATTTACCCAAGTTCTGGACACTCAATGAGGAACAGTTTTCTACTCTGTAACCATGGACAGTGTAAATGGCATTTTATATGAGATTACCAGACTGCAGGTTAAGTCTTGAAAAAGAAATCTAGACCACCTAAACCTGGAGAAAAGGTTCAAGTTAAACAATGATACCTGTAAATATCAGAAAAAAATGGGACTTTGATTTTTTTTTTTTAACTAAAACATGCATGGATTTTTTAGTAGTCCAGATTTAGTTCAAGTTTACACAGTTCTGAATGTTCTGACCACTGCATTTGTGCCATCATGTCTGTAGGAATCAATAAATTGTTTATAACAAGTGAATCTTTGCCTAAAATGAAGGTAACACATTACAAAAAAAAAAAA
>VXAA01001120.1:43178-53179 GCA_013399115.1 Anseranas semipalmata
AAAAAAGTGTTCTATACATTTGTTCTAACCCTCTGGAAATGAGTTACTGCTGACTTTGATAAATGCCGAAAAATAGCCAGCATCTGTTTACACATTATTTTCATCTGCCATACAGTATGACGTGGACAAAAAGTATTCAGGCAGGTGCTAGGGAACATGTTTAAGTAAAACCACTGAATGGGTCCTTTGCACTATGAGGATGGTTGCTGAACTCTGATCAAACATGAGAATATGAGAGTATGAATCAGAGTTCAAGTTCAAGAGAATTTTAACTTCTGTAGAAAGAGTACTTTCTCCAGGAGGGTTTAATTTCCTTCTGCTTGTCATGGGCTAGAGTTAAAGCCCAAAAGAAATTAGGGATACACTTATTTAAGTGGAGGTCTCGACACATGTCTTGCATTGTGGATCAAATAAATTATCAACCCTCTTTTCACCTTCTGCTGAACACACGGGCTATATAAAACAATTGTTTCTAGGATCTTAAGATGAACTGAGGACTGAGTCATGGGGTACAGGACACGTAAAATTTATAATCAAACAGCTTTCAGGGAAGGATATTAGCATCCTTCCAATCCTTCTTTTTCACCCCAAATTATAATGTAGAAAAATATAATTATATGTTTGACACTTTTTAAAGGTCTACCATGTGCAACATCTTTTATTTCCCAAGTCAAAATAAGAAAAGAAATAAATTTCAAAGACACAATTCTAGGTGCCAGAATTTAACACCTTCTACAATGATCTTTCGCTTTCATTTTCCTTTCCTCCTAGAATATAATTACATGCCCTCAAGGTGCTGAAAATAAATAGGTAAAGACAGTCGGTTGTGGTCAATTGCTTGCAGTAGGACTCACTTGTCAAAAATCTTATGTCTTTATTTGAGTTACCTAACCTTTGTTCCCTTTATAGCAAGCAGAGAAAGATTTTCAAGAGTATTAATCTCATCATAAAAGAGATATTTAAAACAGATTAGATGAATTACACCCAAAAAGTGCCACTTTCTCTCAACTGACTTGGAAGGGATCCTAGCTCAGATGTAGATGTAGTTAGGTGAGATGAGTCCCACTCTAGATGTTTCCTTTCTCTCTAGACCTCCAACAGAAAATGGCTTTCTTTTCTGGCATCTACAGCAATAATCATTATCCAAAAGGTCACCCTGAAAGCCTGTTGTGTCTGTCTTCTTCTCCATTTCTTTTAAGAAAAGTTCACATTCTGAAAGGAAATTCCAGCTAAAAGGAGGTAACCAAAATTGACTTGTTTTTATGGAATGGTATGAACCTTTAGTCTTGGTTTTACAGTCTTTGCAGTCCTTGTCCTTGGAAACTTGCCTTGACCATGACTTGATTATAAGATTTCATTATACCAGGCTATGTTTAATTCCCCTGCATGTTATGATTCCTTTTAGAAGAAGCTCATATGCCCCCAGGGCAAGAACCAAGATGTGCTTCATAAAAATTCAATCTTCTGGATGACCAGGGGACCAGGCTTGCACAGTGGAATTCAGTGTAGGAACAGCCTGGTGTGTTGCTATTGCAAAAATGTGGCTCTTTGGATGTTTGAAGAGAAAAAAAGTAAGAATATTGCTGAAATCCTATGTCTACATTTGTGAGGCTGACAATGGAGTACTGCATATGGGTGTAGTATCATAATTTTAAAAGGGATTTGCAAAACTGGAGAAAGCCATACTGAAGGTGTAAATGATGCTCTACAGAGATGGTCACATATCAGGTATTAAAAGGAAGACTGAAAGTTGAATTGGTTATATTAAATCAATGTTTTATAAGGCAAAAAAAATCAGGAAGATCTCTCCCTCTAGAAATGAAAAGCATTTGAAGAAATAGTGACTCTTGAGAAGTGGCAGGCTTGCTTTTAAAAGTGTACTAGCAAAATTAACAACCGAAACAGACAATCAGGACAGTGGTTAGTTACCTCGCATGATGCCTTCAAAGTAAGACTTGACATCTTCTGGAAGACATGTTCAATGCACAAGTAATTGGGTACAGTTTTATACGCTGTGTTTGGTAGCAAGTGACTCCAGCCTTAGAATCAATGAACCCATTAATATCCTGGATAGTTCTTTAGAGTTACCACAGTATTCTGCCATCAGGCACTATTACCTTCCCTGTGGTCCAAATTCATTCACTGCACTGTAACTCCCTGCCTCTAATTACAGGTTATGTTTTTGAAGAACCAAGATACTTTTTCTGCTGTGTTTATTCACAGAACAGTTCAGTGCTAGCAGCCAGCAATTGTTTGTCATGCACTTCAGCTGGTATTAAATAGAAAGGTGAGTGTGAGTGACAATGAATCCCTAAGTGGTCAGAGAACCTAATATGCTCTGTAGCTTCTGTCTCTTTGAATGTACTGAACCTCCACTATTTATATATATTTTTTTGCTCAAAACTGAAAAAGTTGTTAGGTTGGTTGTTCACTGCAGTGGAAGAACAAATGCCTTTTTTTTAAGGAAACTGAAACAACAATGCAAGATCTGTTCTCTACTGGTAATATCACCCTGACCATCAGGACTTCTGCCTCACATCCTCTTCACCTTTTTTTCATACAATTTTTCATATAAAATATCCTTTCTGCATGGCAAGTACTCTTTATTTCTATTTCAGATTCCTGCTGAAGACCCATTTCTCAGTGCAATAGTGTAGAGTAGTGAGTCAAAGACATTCACTAAAATTTTCTCTACAGTTAGAGTATTGTGCAGGAGGGCTACTGTGTGCCAGCTGTCCTCCCTGAGAAGTCATATATTCTCGTAACTGTTCTTGTGTACATATTCTCTGATTTTCCTATTGTCTTCATAGTCCTTTCCCTCTTCCTCCTCAGTATCTTACTAATCATTAATGAGGGCATCCGTGGAGCTCCATTACCATCTATGAGAATTAGCATATCTATGAAGTTTTGCCCAGTCATGTGTTAATTGCAGGAGAAAGTCTGAAACTAAAAATCTTCAGGTGAGTATGAAATCCTGGACTCTTGAATCTCATTAAACTCACAGGAGATATAGTTGCTATGGGGAGTTATTCAGGTCTTGCCAAAGCAGGCACACACACGTGTTCAGCTGGAGAGCTCCCTGGGCTCCATTGACAAAGCTGTTGCATGCACATGGACATACCCACATCACTGACTCCTAATCTGAATCCCACCTTTAATGTCATTTTCCAGCTGTCATTTTAGTTGAATTCTTCACACAACAACCTTTGTTTCAACTGGTTTGAAAAGTGCCTTCATTCTGGCTAGCCTACAGTCTTACTGACAGAGACCTCTGGTAGGAAAAGAAAAAGATGGACATTGAGCTGCTCAAGTTAAGGATGGTGACAGGCCCAAGTTTTTCACTTCCCAGATAAGTGCTCAGACTGTTATTTTGTAATAAATAAGGGAGGTAGCATCTCTGTTTTGAAAGAAAATTCTGTTCTGTTGGTGTTATGATTCTGCTGATGTATGTTTGGTGTGTGAATGTCTATTCTGTAGGCCCTTCAGTTGACAGATGATACAAAACAGCTGCTTTCTGGATTGTGTTATTCTTATGTATGTCATTTGAAGATACATCTGGTGTTATCTTACACACCAAGTTTGCAGAGGTGGGTACTAAACCTATTTTGGCATCTAAGACATGAACTCAATTTAGCCTGGCTCTGCAACAGAAGCCAGCTCAGTTCAAGGATCCAGGAACTATTATCTTTTATGGTTTATTTTTAATTTTTTTTTTTTTTCTCCATTAGCGTCCCAGTCTCATGCCCCTCTTTTTTCTGGCATTGCTATGAACCTGCCTAAGTCCTTCATTGGTCTGACTTAATATCACATTATCTGACTTGTGAAGCTCTGATCTTATGAATTCTGTATCAGACTATTATAACGTTTCATATTTTTTACATGGATTTTACCTGTTTTGAGACATCAAAGGGTAGCTTCTCAGCCATGGTATACCGGCACAACAACTCTGGAGGACTAAGCCCTCACACACTACAAATTATTCCCTGTAAAGTGTCATCTATTTGTTTCCAAAATTCACTGGGGTGGCATTTGTCAAACATTATTCAACTTTAGCTTAATGTAGCTTTGTTCAATCAGTGCTTTGCTGAATAGTAAATCAACGTCGGAAAAGGTTTATGAATGTAATGGCAAATTGCACATCAGTTAATGAAAGGGTATGAATAGATAATCAGGTTATAAATCAAGCTAGAGCTTTACAAAAAATTACAAACTGTGAGAATAAAGCCTGGATGGTTAGTCATAGCTTCAAAAACTCATCTGTAGCTATCACTTTTTCGAAATTCAGTTATTGTTCTTCGGACAAGAGTTGTGTGTTTGTGTCTATGGGCTTATGTATTCTGGCCAGTTTCCAATCTAAATAATCATATTTGCATACATCAAGTTTCCTGTGATGTTTCACATTGTTCTGCCTTTCCCTCTCTAAAGCTTTCATTAACATGAGAAAATGACAAAATGCTGTTGTGCTGCTAAAGCAGTCTAACAGCTGTAGTTCAATGATAAACAAATCATCTTTTTTTGTAGGTATAGATCCAGACAGATAGGTCTACTAACATATTTTGACTACTTTACTGGTGAAAGCATGAACAACTTGGTCATTATTGATGCACACTTATCTAATTATTGAACTATAGGATAAGGGAATACATCCTGACCCTTGATTGCTGTCTCTATCTGTTGCCCACTGATTTGTTTCCCAGGACTTATTTTAACAGTCTGACAGTGATCAGAGACCTATACAAACAAGATGCAATACCTGTGAAAAGTTAAGGTCTAATATTAACATTTATATTTTTAGAACTTATTGATTGCCACACTTTAGAGTTAAAATCTTAGCATTTTGGCATATGATATATTAATTATATACTGTCCCACTCCTAGTGCCAGCTCTGTTTTTTGTATCTCTTAAGTGTAGTTATGTCTTTGCCCACTAGGGATTTCTGGAAATGAGAAACCTTTCTGACCATAGCAGTGTTGAAATAATCAACTTTTGTAGAAACATTTAGGGTTTGATCCTTTTTCCATGGAAGTAAATTGAGTTATAATCTAAGTGATTTTAGAGACAGATGTACCAAGTACCATGGAAAGAAACTTTTTATTTTCACAGCACATGATGAAGCAAACTGTATTAAATTGATTTCCTCATGTATTAATTAATTTGATTTTGCTAACCAAATGTCTTCAAAGGAAATTAATATCCCTGCAGAGTGCCAGAATTCTCACTGCATTGTTTCAAATAGCTATCTGCCTCCTTCCACCTGCTTTTTCCTGTATCCTAAAAACATCTTCAGTGGATATGAATAGATTGCCTTTAGTGTAATGCACTGACTCATCTCTGCACAGTGAGATGAGAAAAGCCCTCCAGACTTCCTACAGAAGACTTTTAGACGTAAGCAGTCTAACTCTGCTGATTCTGATTTGTCCCCTGGAAATGTCATATTTGAAAGTTCACTGGGTTTGTTGGCAAAGACATCTGTGTATTTGTTAGATTTCATTTGAGGCTGGATGTATGGTACATTTGCTATGGTGCTGCAGGTTTGAGGAAGACAGAACCCCATTTCTTGGAAGCAGCACTATAACATGAGTTAAGCAGATGTTTAATAAATTTTCTGTGACAGGAGGGAAAATGAGAAGAAAGAAAAGGGAAATATTTTTTCATGTCCAAAGCAGTATGCCTAAAAGGCTAATAAATCAAAATAAGGTTGCTCTAGATAATATTTTTCCTTATCGATTAAGGCAAAAAGGAAGGGAATTGGAAATCAATGACCCATCAAAATATATATTTTTAAAAATATATTCAAACAAAGAAAAACAGAATTCTGCTGAGATCTGAATTGCAGGTACAGTGGCTTATTTTCAATGGGATGAAGAACACCATTACCTTCACCTTCCCTTCTTACAACAAAGATTTGTAATTTTTTTATACACAATTTTAAAAGATAATTTATTTTGACTTTATTTGTTTTGATGTACAAAACTTAAACGTTAAAGACAGAACTAAGATTACATTGGTCCATGTGATTGAATCCATATACAAAGAAAACAGAATATAAAGGACAATTTCCTGACCAGCTGGAGGATATCTTACCAGAGAATTCATCCCAGCTGGATCAACCATCTTAGAAGTGTAATTCAGGTTCTGAAATATGCTTTGACATCTGTCCGTCTCAACTTCTCATCAGGAGCAAGTATCTTGCTGACTTTGACTTTTCAATGTCATTTTGAGCAGACAACACTCACCAGAAGGGGTGACAATACCAGTACCCTCTGTGAAACTTGGACCTCTCCATTGGAGGGAACTCAGAAGAGTTTCATCGAAGATGGTAAGACAGTCACAAAGCTGTAGTTGTTTGTTTTATTAAATGACAAAAAAAAAAAAAAAAAAAAGTGTTTTCATTACATGACTCACCCAGTGAGTCTTCTCTGGGACTTCATGTGATTCAGTGGGCATCTTAGTTTAAGTCCTTATCTTCCATTCTTAGCAGTCTTTCATAACACAGAACACCTGTTATTCCTCAGCCTAACTCCTCTACCAGAACCAATGATAACCTGAAGATATCCCAGTTCCTAAAGAACAGTATTCACAGAATAACAAATGTACAAATGCTCGGCTAACTTGCAGAGGGATTCTGTTGTTTGCAAATCCTAGTCGGCAAGCGCCCTGCCATAGGCACAGAAATAACCAGAGAGCCTGTGCATGCACAGATCAGAGCTAGACGGGCAGGAGGGCCAGTGCAGAGACACCCAAGCTATTTGCACTAGGATCTGAGCAATGCTGTGCTGTCTCATGTGGCTTTACCACTTTGATCTATGAGAGCTCAGATCTTTACACCACACTTTACAGCATATATACATGCCCTTGCAAGCCAGGAAAGCGCCCTAATTACCAACCAAAACCAATCTCCACTAGAAAGAAATTGACTAAATCAAGTATTGAGCCAAGATTTAACAGGAATACTGCACCACATATACTATTTCATTGAATAGGTACAGATATATCTATTTTTCACAGTTACCTGCAACACTCTGTAAACACCTTGCCAGATATTTCAGACTTTTTATGAGTCAGTAGATAGGACAGATGCCTGTCTCTAAATCTAGCTTCAGTACTGCCAAAGTTAGGATCATACAAAATCATTCCATTGTTTCACTCCTTAGCTCATCCCAATTACAAAATTGTATTGACAACAGCTTGGGAGTAGATTAATTTTTAATTCTCTATTCTCCTTTTCAGGAAGGAAGGAGGAATAGGGAGGAATAACCCCGTGCACTAGTACAGGCTGGGATCTGACCTGCTAGAAAGCAGTTCCGCGGAGAAGGACCTGGGAGTCCTGGTGGACAGCAGGTTATCCATGAGCCAGCAGTGTGCCCTTGTGGCCAAGAAGGCCAATGGTGTCCTGGGGTGCATTAGGAGGAGTGTTGCCAGCAGGTCAAGGGAGGTGATCCTCCCTTTCTGCTCAGCCCTGGTGAGGCCACACCTGGGGTGCTGTGTCCAGTTCTGGGCTCCCCAGTACAAGAGGGACATGGAGCTCCTGGAGCGGGTCCAGCGGAGGGCTACGAAGATGATGAGGGGACTGGAGCATCTCTCATACGAGGAGAGGCTGAGAGAGCTGGGCCTGTTCTGCTTGGAGAAGAGAAGGCTGAGAGGGGATCTTATCAATGTGTACAAATATCTGAAGGGAGGGTGTCAAGAGGATGGGGCTGGACTCTTTTCAGTGGTGCCCAGCAACAGGACAGGAGGCAACGGGCACAAACGGAAACACAGGAAGTTCTGGCTGAATATGAGGAAAAACTTCTTTACTGTGAGGGTGACAGAGCACTGGAACAGGCTGCCCAGAGAGGCTGTGGAGTCTCCTTCTCTGGAGATATTCAAAGCCTGCCTGGATGTGATCCTGTGCAACGTGCTCTAGGTGACCCTGTTTGGCAGGGGGGTTGGACCAGATGATCTCCAGAGGTCCCTTCCAACCTCAACCATTCTGTGATTCTGTGATTCTGTGAAAGTAGATAATATTATACATTATATTTCCCTGGTACAGAGGAATTGGTGCTTCTTCGTCTCTACTAGAAAAGTCCTACCTGGTCACATTTGATGTTTTCGCAGTTAGGCATTCACGGTCATTTGTACGACCAAGTAATATATCCAATTTTTTCTTTTCCTCTACCTCTACAGCCTTCCAAATGATGATCTCCTGGGTTTATAACCAAACTTGTTATTAGTTCCTAAATGACTGACCTTCTACACCATTCTTACAATTCCCAGGGCTGTACAAAACCTGCTGTACTACCTTCTGATTCTTCTATGCATTAGTATCTCCCAACCTTGTGTTAGTAGCAGTTTCTGTTAGCATAATCCTGCTCTTTTTCTCCATTTCATTAATAATTCTAAGTAAGTTCCAGCTCAAAACTGATATTTGAGTAACAACACCGGCAACAGCCTTCTAGTTTAGCTTCTCTGCCAAGACAACCCATCCTTGTCTCCCAAAAGCTTTACCCAACTTAGTTGTTGTGCAAACAATTCCCATCTTCTCATGTGGATATATGTTTTATTGAAGTGAATGTTCAAAATGATCACCATATTAAAGAATACTCAGGTATTTGACTCTAATCAGATTTGTTTTATACAGAGCAGGTGCTTCAAGATTAGCAACACCTATTTTAAAGAAATGTTTTAATGATTTTAAAAACATGAGTGGAAACAATTTTAATTATTTTCTGATCTCTTTGCCTAGGGAAAAGAGTGTATTAGTTACCATGAAAGCAATTACCAAGACTTCTAAGGGAGAGGAAAATTAAAAGAATAAATATAAAACTCCTCCAAAATGATCTAAATAGGCTTTTGATATATGAGATTGTCTCAGCTTTAACTCCCAATGTCCTGGAATTTCACTGTACTATTCTCACAGAACACCGCTCTTCTCTCGAGAAACTCCTTTTCCTTAATCTCATTGCTCGCATTTATATGTTTTTTATTTGTGTTACATTTGTAATGGTTATGAAAGTATAAGCAATGATTAAGTTTTTGAGACATCTATCTGAAAGTTAGTTCCTGTAATAGACATCAGGTTATTTGACATAATGAAGAAGTTGTAAAGTGTGTAATGGTTTGTCTTTCATGTAAACAGTGTGTGTAATATCTATTAATGGAGTAGTTAAAAACAAAACAAAACAAAACAAAACCACATCAAAACAAAGACGGGGCTGGGGGGTGGAGACGACAATGACACTTGATAATTTGGTAGTTCAGCATGTGTTACATTAAAAAAAATAAGAATAAATTATAAAAGATGTTTTCATGTGAAGAGACCTTCATATAAAGTATCACTGAAATTCATCTCTGTTTCTTCCTGTTTTTTAAATAAACATTTAAGAACTCCGTGACTCTAGCAATGTAGGTGATGGAATGACTTGTACATAACATTAACCAGCAGAATAATACAGCTCAAGATTTTACAAAGAATATATGTAGATGAGGTGGTTTTATGGAGAATGGTTAGAAAAGAATGCTGACATCTTCATTTATCTTATTTTTACCAAGTGAGAGGTGTGGTCTGTATAAAAGTTGCTGGAGTTTCACTTTGTTAAAAAGCTTACATAATGTTGGTAATAAAGAGTGTTAATTACATATTTTGCTGTGCTTAATGCACACATACAATATTTTCTATAATTTTAATAACTTTCCTATCATTATTTTAGAAAGATGAACCTCCTTATAAAACAGGTATAATTGATCTGTTTCTAACAGTCAAGAGCTCTACAGCCAGGGAAGATTTGGTATTTAAAGCTTCAATATCTGATACATATAAAACTTGTATTATTAGTGATGAACGTTTAGGAATAGGGAAGAAATTTCACATTTGGAGGAGAGAGAAGTAATTTCTCTGAAAGGCTGATGCATTTAAAAAGTAATAAATTATTTTAATAACCACCTAATGGTAGATATTACACACTGTTCTCTAACTATTAATCCACTGTAGAAATGTTCACTGCTCTGAAAAAAAAAAAAA
>VXAA01001120.1:53185-71586 GCA_013399115.1 Anseranas semipalmata
AAAAAAAAAAAAAAAAAAAAAAAAGTCTTGCTGGTACATAACTTGCTGCAGTTTGATAAGGTCACAATTCATCATGGTGTCTGATTGAAATCTGGCATTGAAGATGTTCTCTCTTGTCTTTGCTGCCTTCTCTCACTGGGTGCAAGAAAGCCCTGTCAGAAAGATATGTCCATTGCTGTTAAATCTGAAAGGACTATAATCACGCTGCACCTTCTCCTTTGAAAATGCTGCCTTGCTTCCCCACCACCATTTATTTTATAGCGTTTTGTAATCTGTGGGGTTGCCTTCCCCTTCCGCCAGTTTCAGGGTTTAATGGTGTCAAGATTTCTTAGCCCCTGTCATTACAGGACTGTATCCTGGCTTCTTAGCTCTCACTACATGTCAAGCCTCCTGGACTTTTGGGCACAGATGTCCTAGACCAGCAGCAATATACCAGAGACAATGTAGTGTTGTGCAAAAGCTAGCAGTTGATGCAGTGCTGTCAACAAGCTAATGATACTCTTATTAATCTACAAGATAAGGTTAACCATCTCAAGAACAGCATTATGTTGATATGACTATGTTGCTTCTAATTCCAGACCTAGCTTGGATATTTTCAGATTGTGTATATCTGCACCTTGCTCCACTGTGCAGTAAGTCAGATGCTGATACCAGACATTAATTTTTCAGCTCTGTCACCTCTTGAAACTCAGGTATATGAATAATTCCCTCTTGCTTTCTTATCTGTAATTTCCTTTCTTTCAAGGCTGCTCCAGGACTCAGTCACTTGCTTCTAGCACATGTATTTCTAGAGCATAAATTCAAATTTTTAAAAGATAAGATATTCCTTATCAAAAAATCTTTCTTCCTTTGAAAACTTTGGTAAGAGACAACAAATCCATAATGTCTATCCTAATTCCTGATGTAAAATGTAGTCAGAATGAATGTCTGGGCTTTGTCTTGACTATGAAAAACTTCAGTAAAGATGTCAAAATACTGTATGTTGCTCAATTGAAGAACTGCCTTTCAAATCAATTTAAACCTTTCAGATTTGTTTTTTGCATGTTTCCTCACATCCCTTGTTATTAAAATATGTTATGTCTCTCTCCCAGAAGAAGCCAGGACTTACAAAATAATAAGACAACAAGGAAAAAGAATATAGCCAATGTTTATTCAACCATCTTAAAAGCCTGCATGCGTGGCGGGGGGGGGTCAGATTATTGTTTGCCATTTCCCTTTTTATTCTGTAAACGGTTGGTTTTTGTTGTTGTTGTTGTTGTTTTAGTTTTTCCTTATTCAAGCTCCTTTTTGCTCATTTTCTTTGTTAGTTGTTCAAGACCATATGTTTCCCTGTACAAACAATCAGAATGGATTTTACTGCCTGTGCACTATTGTGCATATATTTGCAATATAACAAAAGATCTTATCTTCAGATGTTCCAGAGAAGAGCCATGAAGTTTTCCCTTCTGCTTAATGATGCAATTTTTTTTCTTGTTTGAACTGAAGGAATTCTCAAGAAGATTACAGTTTTACCCTGAAGGATTCAGCTTCATATATAACCCGAGCCTTTCAGTCTCTTCGTAATACAGAAATCTCATGCTGCACAGTCTACCCACTGGTCATCCTGGGAATAAAGATCTCCTTGTAAGAATGAAGAATCCAGACACTATTACAATTTTATCCTCTTTATCTAGGGAAAAATCACAGTTAGGTTTTAACTATAGCTATTCATACTTATTCTCCATATTTAACTTCTCATGCCTCTTTCATATATTATGTAGACATAACCATTATAAAAAGCATCTGAAAATATCTCCTGGTCCCTAGGTCTCGAAGATCAATAATAGTGTGAAATTTAAACACCTGAAGATAGTTTAAAGATAATAAGAAAAAGCAAGTAAAGTTCATAAATTTAATTAAAATAAATTTGAATTAATTTCATTAGAACTTTAAGAAATTTAGTATTATATTACAAAGAGTATGTTCAGTTATAATTGGCCAATATATTAAAGTAGGAAGTCAGGAAGAGACTCCCATTAGAGTTGATTTACATCTCAAAAATTTTACAGTCTAAGCAAAGTCAAACAAACCCTGGGAGAAAGGAAGGATTTGACAGTATTTGGCAAGCTAAGGACCTAAGACACTGTTACAGACCTTCACCTTGCAAACAAAACTTAGGTGCACAGGTTTGGCAATGGCAGTGGTCCTGTTCAAGCATTAGGATTATTGGTGTGTTTAACACCTGCAGCAGGCCTGGGAAGTGATGGCTGTCCCTCCTTCATCACTGAAAGCACACAGTACTTTTACAGACTTTCTCTGCTGCTGAGTATTAGAGGTCAGGTTTATTCAGCTCTGGAGGGAACTGATTTTTAGCCCACTAGGTATGGCTGAAATGGTCTTGGCATATGGGTCAGCTCCTGAGAAAACCGGGCCTACACAACTGCTTGTGAAAATGTGTGTGTGTGCTGTAGCTTTTCAACTGTTTGGAGAATTTCAGCCAAATTTGGCAAAGGAGTCATTCTTGGTGGGTTGGGTGTGGGGGTGGGGGGTGTTAGAAAAGGGAAAAAAAAGGCTTGTGTAGGATTCAGAAAAACAGGCTGCTGAAGAGAGGAGGTGTCTACAAGTGCCCTGCCTGACAGACAGGCTGGCATCCTCATGCAAACTCTGCTATACACAACAGAGTTCCTGTGGTGTAAATGCACCTGTATATACACACACACGTGCATAACCACAGCAAAAGCTATGGAGGAGCTCACACTCCAGTGCAGGCCATGGAAAACCATCACTATTTCTATTGCTCAGAGTATTTTTCTTCTGGAGACATTCAGGAACTGTCATTGTGTTAATTAACACATTAATTAATTGTTAATTAACATTAACTATTAACTTCTACAGAGAAGTCTGTCAGAATATGAACAACTCCTGAAAACTAAAACGCTGGTGAGCAGTTGTTGGCGCAGGGTGCAGGGCCGCAGGCGGCCGCGCACGCTGACAGGAGCGGGGAGGCCCAAGGGCAAGGAGCCCTTTCAGCAATACACATAACAAGGCACCTGGAAAACAAAAACAAAAGCGAACAGACAAAAAACAAAACAACAAAAAAAAAAAAAAAAAAAAAAAAAAACCAAACCCAATACTTGAGATTAAATTNCTAGTTATCCAAAGAGCACATTGAGATGTAATATGTTTCTAAGCATGCTCTCCTCTGAATTCATTCCTGCAGCACCCAGGCCTGTGCAGAGTTACCAGTGTCCTTCTAGTGAGTGATACCATTTGCTCCAAGTACAAGATACTGCTAACAGCAGCGTGCATAAATAACAGACAGGCAGACAGAAGCTCGACAAGACATCCAGGAGACCAGTTATTCAGATTTAAACTGGGGCTGTTACATCACACTGTTGAAGCACCCAATTAACGTGCTCAGCTCAGTAGTGTGCACGTATGCCACAGTGCTCCTGGCTGTAAAGAAGAGAGTTTGACAGCACGTGCATAATTAAGACCTAATAAAGATCCCAGCCCCAAATTCTCTCTCTGCAATGACCTAAAATTTCTGTTGTCTGTTTAGAGATGACCATATCCTATCTGTTGTGAGATACAGGCATAACTCATCACTAAATCTTGACACAGGTGTGAAGATGTTCTAATAAGAAATGATTTTGTACTTGAGTAGTAATATGATGTGGAAAGAATGCTTACAGTTTATAAGTCTGTCTGTACTTGCTTAGTAGCTATATGCTTTGTAAGATACACTTAATAAAAAGGAGGAACAAGTATAAGCAACATACAAGGACAGAGTGTGACATTGCATTCACACAGAATTCAGAGAACCAGAGTAAAAACATTAGATCTACCAAGCCAGCCTCAAATGGAATATCAGACATAGTTTTTTAGGGTCACAGCGTAAGCATTAACCTGTTGAAAAACTAACTGACAAAAGCAGTTTTTTGTTTGTTTGTTTGTTTGTTTGTTTGTTTTTTAATGAAAAGATCATGCAAGGAAAAGTCCTCCTGGAATACTAATCAGGAAATAGGAATAAACTTTAAAATTAAAGGTAGCAAACAGCTGTGAGCTAATTCATAAAATGTAAGTCTTCAAAAGTTTTAGGGGTCCAGTTCAGAAAAAAGGAGATTTTTTTTCCCTACATGTGCTTTCAAATATTTACTTTGAAATATCTTTAACAAAACAAAACAAAAAAATAAGCTTTTCAAAAATCCTTCTACAATCTTAGAGATTTCTTTTCTCTTATTAATTCTGTTCCTACCTGCTACTTTCTATCCAAAACATTGTTTCTCCCACATCAAATTACAGTTCTTCTTCCTTTGATTTCAATTTCACCCTATTTTCTCACAGGCTTGTTCTTTATCTGGTGTTACTCCCCAGCTGCGGTTCTGTAAAGATGGTCATCTGTGTCAGCATTTAGTAAAGCTCCAGAAAAAGATGCTCTCTCTGCCCTAATTTTCTCCTATTTGTTTTTGCTCATACAAGCTAAATCCATCAATTATTTTCCCCTTCAATATAAGTAATGTTTCATAAAACTTACTAGGATCCAAAGATTCTTGGATTCTACTAAGCAAGTGTTACCTGGACTAGTAAAATCCAGAAACTTTGTTATCTCTACTGCTGGGTCTCTGGCAAAGTTACAAAATATCCACCTATAGATTATGTGTAGACCAAGGAATACATGAGGTCTAACACAGGGAGTTCTAGTTTGCAAAACAACCCTGAGGTTTAGCAGCTTTATTGCACAGGATCTCTAGAAAGTCAGAGACAGAAGGCAAGCTAGCAAAATTGATGAAATCAGTACAATTATTTGATTGTACTCATATGAGTATTGTCTGATTCACAGAGGACAGAACAAAGCAGTCATCTAGTAAACCAGCCATCTGTAAACTGTGGCACAGTACTAAAATTCTGTGAGTAAACACCACATTTGGGACATACCATCGCAGACGCCAATCAAGTCTCCTCTTCCTTCTCTGCACAGCATGAGAGGCCGAACTCTGTCACTTCAGTTTTTAATCCTCACGGCTTATATCTGACACATAAGAAACATAATTTTGCTTGCAAGAAGAAGGCTTGCTTCACTCCTGTGCCTGCAGTCCTTCAGAAGTTAATATCAGGCATAGTGAGCTATTCAATGCATTACATTGAAATAGGCCTTCCTTCTCTCCCTCCCATTATTTCTACAAAATGTGGATAATAAAAGTGTAAAAGCAACAGATTATACCCTTGCTTGTTTTATAGAGGTATCATGGGGGAAGTGGTAAGTAAATACTAGCATTAGTAGAGCTATTCCTTTTGCACAGTAACTACCAGGAGATGTAGATGGCTGTTGACCCTCTTTTCAGGTAAGGAATAAATCTTAAGAGGAAGAGGAGAGGAAAGAGGGGAAAACAGAATAGAGCTGAAAATGAAAAAGTCAGGGAAAAGGAGAAAATACAGAGAGAATGGGGCCAGGAATTGTCTTTTCCAGTGTCATGTCTAACCGTTTAAATATCTGAGTCAAGAGAGGTGTGTGAACAAAAGCAAAGACCCCGTCTATTTTACCTAAATGAGTTCACCCATCCCATTAGTGCTTCTATATGCATTATGGCAGCTATTAATCTATTAATGACATCATTCTTATTGTAAAGCCACACTTGTTACATAGCCCTCAGGGAAAATGTCAAGTACTGTTATTTAAAAGAATAATTAGGGAACTTACTGAGTTCAATCAGTGTATATATGTGAGGGAGAAAAAGACTTAACAATGGGTTTTATGAATTTGAAGACTCCATTGATATTCGTCCATTATTCCTAAATACCAAAGCTTTTTTACCACTCTCAGAAACAGTGGGTGACAGCCAGCAAATATAAGATACATATCAAGTCAAAGTGCTTTTGTTATGTTAAACTTCACAAGATATCTATTGTGAAAAAATTTCCCAGACACTGTCACAAACAGACTGATTGGAGTGCTTGTGCATGTTGTGCTGTACTTCTAGCCAACGAGATTCAACTCATCCAACTTCTAGCCCTTCAGCAGATGCTTCATGTATCAAATACTCTGCTGTGTAGCCGTATAGGACTCTCAACTTTACAATACCTTCTGAAGCACAGAAGAACAACTCTGGCCAAGGAAACGCAGCCTGGTACCACCATCTGGTAACACCCTGTTAGTGTCTGCATAGCAGGCCAGCAATAGTGTTTCTGTGCAGCAGTCAGCTTTCTGGTGGAAGACAGCTAGGAAATGGTGGTGTTGAGCAGAGCAGGCAGCATTTGTACAGGGTGCTGCTGTCTTGGTTAAGAGCAAGAAGCACGGGGAGTTTCTGCAGCTTGAGAAAAAGGACCTACTTCCTTACTGACTGAGATAAAAAGTGTTTGGCCCTGTGAATTGAATCAAGGAAATGGTCTTGCTGACACGCAGAAAAATCCTGCCTTTCCCTAGATGTTTTTCAGCCATATCAATGCTTGGTTTTGGTTCATAAGGAGTCCGAAAGAGCTCTGCTGGCAAAATGGAAGACAGCCCACTCCCTCAAGGGCCGGAGAAGGGAGGGGAATAACACAGTTTGAGTGGTATCAATGCCTAGTGCTAAATATTGCCCGTGAATCTGGGTCTTCACCTGTATGTTACTATACCAGTAAAAGAAATAATTGCAATCTGGCTTTTGACCTGTATTCTCAGAGGATGAGGTTATTGGCCCATACAGCTCCACAAGCCTGGTCCCTGTTCTAACAGAGCCTGGCAAGCAGCACCCTGTGACTCCAAGCCACAGAGCCAAATCAGCCCCAAGTCGCAGCAACCTGCACCTTGCGCCTTGGGCCCCGCTGTGCGGCTGGAGCACAGCACTGCACTGCGTGGCACACCAGCCACAGCCACGCGGCTGCTGCTTCGGAGCAAAGGCAGAGGGAACATATGTCAGTCTGCAAAAGACCACGTAGACAGCCTCAGCGGGATGTGAAACATGTAGTGAGCAGTAGTAACTCCTGCTGCACATCAACAGCTAGAATAGCTAGCTTATAAAGAGCAAATAACAGATTTGAATTTCTCTGCCAACATTTCACTGCATGTTTCTCTAAATATGTATACGTCACTCTGGCATTATCTATCAAAGGCAAACACTCACTGAAGATAAGCATTTTACTTATACTGTAAGCATCCTTTAGTTTGCATGAGTACATTTAATGAGCCATCAGAAAATCCCCAGACTGCTTTTTATATAATCTCAGAGGCCACAATATTTTACAACTACTAATCCCCACTCCATCTCTTTACACACTCAAACTGAGGAATGCATCAGAAATGAGGAAACAATCCAACTTGTTCACTGTTAAAAAGTTGATTATGTGAACTTGACCCATTAGGAAAGCAGGAACTTCTAATTCTATGAGTAGTCCCTGAATCTGTGGGGTGGGTTTAGAGGTGGAGCAAAGCAGCAGTCAGCATGAGCAAGGGTGGCAGAATTAGGTCATAAACAATTTGTACAAGTGACTGTTTAGGAGGCATATGGTTATTTAGTAACATACTAAGGGTGGTGGTCTGGAGCTGACAGTAAATTATATTTTTTCAGGATTGAATCTAGAGAAGCTAAGAACCCTATATGGTTATTTCTACAGTCTTTTACTTCTTGCTAAGTATTCTTCATAATTTTTGCTTTTCGAAAATTGAAAAAAGATGAATTCCTGGAGATGGTGGTCATAACTAATTCTGAAAGGCTGGGTCTGCTCTAGGGCTGTGTTACCACCCCTGTGCCTCTTGGCATAGCTGCACAATACTGAGGAGGTATCTTCTTATTTTTGGCTCAGAGCCTTCCATCTTTTCTGGAATGCAATGGATAACAAAAGAGTACTGTATGAACATCATATGTCCCCAGCTGATCCTCTACAGAGAGTTCAGAACAGCACTTTGAGGAACAGACCACGGTCTTGGGAGAATTCTCTGGCTGCATGGGTCACCGTGTTTACCAGTTTCTGTACAGACTGTGCCCACTACGTACACCCCAGGTAGCGCTCACAAAATTCACCAGAAACATCCCCAGAGGAGCAGTTTTTCCAAACCTATTTTGCTCTCAGGGAGTCAGCACAAGGATATGTCATTGCTTTGTTTTAAGCTTAGGGCAGTAGTTTTCATGCTGTGGTTAAAAAAATCCTGAGTGTAGGATCTGTGCTGAAGTCACTGAACAATAGGCAACAAAGGCTATAGTTCAGCACATGCTTCAGATCATCATAAGCCAGTACTTCTGGAAAAAAAAAAAAAAAGCAACCCAGATACTCATTTATGTCCCCGAATTACCTTTTGCACTGTTCTGGCACAAATGTTTATGTGGTTACTTGGAAAACCAGAATGAGGAACAGCCCTGACTGATTTGCTTTAGGCAGGTTGCTTTTCAGCCAGATTGGTATTCTGGATCGGTTCACTAAACAGTTATAAAAATGGACACACTGACTTAAATTATTCATCAAACGGTAGATTAAAAAGAGCCAGCCTAGCGTCAGTAGGTTTGAATTCACCAAGTAGAAACTCAGATACACCAGCTTGCCAGAGCTAGGATCTGTAAGTGGAAAAGTACTGAAGACTGTGTACATGTAAAGCATGCTGTGCAGTTGTCTGTATTTGCAGTCAGTGCTGTGATAGGAGATCTACACCCCACAGGGAACACAGGAGCCTGTGGCAGTCACAGCTGAGGAGCTGGTTACTGCCTGACACACTAGTTATCTCCCACAGACTGTTTGCTAAGAGGAGAAAAATCAGTCACCGACCAGGAGCCGAGAATGTCTGCAGTTAGCCTCATCCATTGCCTCTGTAAGGCTCCCAAGGGACTATGAAGGCAGGATGTCATCTGGCGCCCTGGCTGGGGGTTAGTCACATATGCTGCACACATGTCTAGTAGGCCTCTGGGGCATTCATAAGGTTAGTCTTATCATGGAGCCTTTTAGTGTTCCCATGGGACATTTTTGCCCATGACAGTTCATGCCAGCAGCACCCTTGGGTTGTGGCCAAAGAGGGACATGTACAAGGAGCACCCTGTACCTGCAGGTCCAGCTGTCACCTCCTTGGCAGGCAGGGAACAAGACTTTATATTTGTCCACTCTGGAGCTGGTCACAGCTGGGTCCCTGCTTTCACAGTAGCTTTGTTCTTTTGCTTTCCTGGAGTAGTCTTTTAATGGAGAAAATACAGTTGGGATGAGATTGCCTGTTGCCAGAATTGTTAGTGGAAATATCAACCTTGCCCTTCCACAGTTACTTCATTTCCCTCTCTCTTCCATGTTGATTAAATGTCAGCTCCTTTCTCTATTCTCTTCCAAAGGAAGCTAATTCTCCCCTCCAGCTGCAGCAGATTCATTGAACAAAGCAATGCTGCCCAGTGGTCTTGCAAACCTTTCCAGCACAGCACTCCTTTCCCTGCCACCTCCTCTGCATGTTGCAACCCAGAGAATTGGTCAGGCACTGCTTTTTTATGATATACTATGTATATGCCTCCACGGGACCCAGATGGCTAAACAGATGAGAAAAATGCAGAAATGACTGCACAGAAAAGTTTGATGTAATACTGCTTGAAGAGCAGGGGACAAAGTAAACATTAAACATCACAGTTCATATAAAACCCTGCAGCTTCTTAAAAGTATAATTTGTAAAACTGCCATTTTACCGAAAATCTCCCTTTTTACAGTGTACCTCCCCTACTGTGGTTTAGGACTAGTGATTTTCCTAAAGCCAAAGTTGGTAAATAATTTACAGTAAGCAATTTCACTGAATTTCACTTCTGGGCTATGTGAAGCAGCTGGGGCAAGGTCCAAAGAGCACTTAGCAGTTTCCAGAGGCATGTGAGTGAAACTGAGTCACCCGAGTCATCCCAAATATCCCACTTATATCACCACAGTATCCCAGAGATACCAAAACCTTGTGATTAAAGCATTGCACATTCTCTCTCTCTCAAATTAATTAATTAATTAATTAATAATAATAATAAAATCTTGCATGAGCTATGCAAGTACATGGTGGCACTCTCAGGGGGCTGTTTGGCTCTGTGACTAAGTCTCCACTTTTTTAGGTATACTCATCATTCAAAACACACACTGCTATCTCAAGTCACCTCTTGAGAAGAGGACACGTCTCCCACATCTAGCCTACTGTCCAGAGCCCTGCCCCAGTATTTGGGGGACTTAGCTTCTTAACTGTAGCCACATCCCCAACTAGACGGGATGTTCTTATCCCAAGGTTTAGGGCTGGAAAACATCTTCTGGCCCTCCCACTGGAGTCTGGTCATGTTGCAAAAAGACTCCTACATCTGGAAGGAGAGGAGGTGAGGTATGAGGAAGAGTCTAAATAACAGAGAAGGCACTCTGCCAGGAGAATAAATAGTTTACCTAGATTTTACTTACAATCTCATTAAAAATAACAACCATCTCCACCCGTTTAACAAATCAACTAATTTTCTTCATTCTCTGCAACCCAGTCCCTGCCTGGGAACACACACACACAAAAGCCTTATTGAAAAGTTGAAACTAGGAGAAGTTTTAATAACTGGAAGTGACACTATATAATTGCAACACTTTAGAAATATTAATGATGGTTTTCAATAGGCATAGCACCCGCAGAAGAATGATTGCATCTCATGCTGGTAAAATCTCTGTGGATCTTCTCAGGAGGCCAATGCAGCTGGCATTCTACTCCAATCATTTTATGCAAGATGGTTTCAGAAGAGGAAATGAAAAATATCTTCTTTAATTGAAACTATAGGGGTGGAGATGAATTTTTACTAATTAGGCAAGTTGTTATTTGGTAAGGGTTTAATGTTCATGTACCTCACAGAGACAGGGGATATGGCAGACAGTATAATCATCCCAATTTGTCTTCTCTTTTACATCATTTCTATATTTATATCTTTGAAATTTGGAGTATAATCAGAACAGAAATAAGGTTACATGTTTTCATTGAACTGCTGCATTGTTTCAGTACAGTGTATGCAAGGGCTCACAGTGGAATTGAGTGACTGTCATACAAACCAAAAATGGGGAAAGCATAATGCTGTGGCATATGGTACATGCAGCAGTGATATACAAAAAGATCACAAGGTTCTACGCACTTCTTCAGTTGTGGGCTGCATTGGAAACTTGACTTTTGCAATAAAAACATAACAGGTCATCAGCAAAAGTGCTGCTTTTTATTATTTTAATCAGCTTTGTTTTTTTTTTTTTTTTTTTTTTTCAGACAGAAAAAATAACTAGTTGTTGGAAGAACAATGTTGATTTGAAATGAAATAGAAGAAGACCTAGAAGATAGTGACAGGAGGATGATACAACACACGTACCAGGTAATGAAGATGTGTAATGGTGGAGATCCACTTACCATAAAGCTAGTTCCTCACTGCAACTATTCTGCACAAACCAAGAGAAATCAGTGTTCAGGCACTCCTTGTTTGCTCCATGATTTGAAAACATTAGATGCAGCCATTAACCTCACATTCACTAACTACTCCATACATTAATTCTTACCAACATTTTGTTTCATTTTTTTAAAAAAACAAATGATATTAGTTCATGAAATTTGTATTTTCCTATTTCTTTGCCTTGAGATCCTAATTCCAGCAACATCAGTGACTAATATACCATTACCAACAATAGGGCTAAGACCTTATATCTGTGTTTTTAAAAGTCAGAAGGTCTCCTGTATTACATAAACAGAAGTATCATATACCACAGTCCCTGAAGTGGAAGTTTTTGCTCCTTCCAAAGCAATTAATTACTTTTGAGTGTTAAAGCTGTGTTTCAACTAAAGCATCTTTACTATAGCAAGACAGTGTGTAATTAGGAAGACTCAGAGTAGCCTTAAATGTATCCATCTCATTATAGTGCCTTTTATTTTATTTTATTTTATTTTATTTTATTTTATTTTATTTTATTTTATTTTTACCACTTTATGCAGTTTATGCCATTTCCTTCAATTAAAGAAAAATCCAACTTTACATATATATATATGATTGTATACACACACTATATTTTCTAGAACAGCTGAAAACTACTCAAGGGACAGGTTTTGTCTTTGTTGCCAATTCATAGTAAGAGCTTATGTTATACTGGGTCTTATCAGAGCTGAGATAATAACCCTTCCCCATAATAACACACACATACACAGTTGCATAATCCTTCATTGGATAATTTGTACAGTTACCCACCTTAGCTTAAAACTAGCACACATTGGTATATTCTACACATATTTAATCTTCCCTGCTTTCAAATCCATTCATAGAATCATAGAACTATAGAATCACAGAATGGTTTGGGTTGGAAGGGACCTTAAAGCCCACCCAGTCCCAACCCCCCCTTCCATGGGCAGGGACACCTCCCACCAGACCAGGTTGCCCAGAGCCCCATCCAGCCTGGCCTTGAACTCCTCCAGGGATGGGGCATCCACAGCTTCTCTGGGCAGCCTGTTCCAGTGCCTCACCACCCTCTGAGTGAAGAATTTCTTCCTAACATATAACTCTCCCCTCTTTAGTTTAAAACCATTACTCCTTGTCCTATCACTACACTCACTGACAGAGTCCCTCCCCAGCTTTCCTGTAGGCCCCCTTTAGGTACTGAAAGGCTGCTGTAAAGTCTCCCCAGAGCCATCTCTTCTCCAGACTGAACAAGCCCAACTCTCTCAGCCTTTCTTCATAGGAGAAGTGCTCCAGCCCTCTGATCATCCTCGTAGTCTTCCTCTGGTGTCTGTTTATGTACAGGCATTTCATTTGGGCTTTCAACTGTCTAATCTTTTTGACTGAAACTTTTTGGAGAGTTAGGGGGCACTCCTCATTACTCTGGTGGGTGCACTCTTCTTCCTTGTTGCTTGCGAGCATGTGAGTGTCGTGGTTTAGAGTCCCACCCACTAGGTTCACAATATATTCCTTATCTGAATCTCTTTAGAAATGCAAACTGTCTGTTATCACTTGCCCATCTGCAACCAAAAGCAGGACTGATGGTTGCAAGGAAATTGGCTTGTAGTATTGTGAAGGGTTAAAATGAAAATCAAAGAGACTGGCATGGCACAGTCCAGTTCCAATGAATTTTACAAAAAGGGACATATAGCAGGAAAACAGATTGAAATTAGTAGGATTTAAAGGCATCGTGATGAGTAAACTGTCAAGTAAATGCCTGGAAAGCAGTATACTTTGAACAAAGTGTAGGGACCATATTGAGGTCAAGGGAGTAGAAATGGTAATTTAGGAGACTAAAGTCAGAGAATGTGAGCGTCTTAGCATGAGTGTTTGCCCCAGAAAACTCCTAGAGATTAATCTTTTCTTACTTAATTTCTTTCCAGCTGATCTGGAGGCTGTGCCTCCAGTCACACGGATAACAATTTACAGGGAGAGGGAAAAAGTAATGTCCCTTCCTCTCCACCATCCCTATTGTTATGCCTTTGTGTGTTACCTATGCTCCAGCTTATGTGATATAGCTATCGGGAGCTCATTTCCCCTTTCCAGGTCAGCACTGAGTCTGGTTATGGGTCTTTCAGATCTGTACCAAGTTGCTGTAAACAGGGCTTTCTAGTAATAAGTGTCTGAAAGACTTTATTAAAAAGCAGCATTGCAAGCTCTGCCGATGGTACAGTCTTTCTCAAGAAGCCTTTTGGAGGTCAGTAAAAACTCTGCTTGAGCTAACAAGGTACAGACTCAGTGAATAGCATGCAATATTGACGAAGTGATAATGAGGCATTTTAGGTTGGGAGTGATTATTTTCCAGTACTGATAACTGGGGAGGATTAGTAAATGAATAACATCAAACTGCCTGCAAAACACATTTCCCTAGAAATTATTTTTAAGTGAAGAGAGAAAAAATGAGATTGCGTAGGGTTGGTTTTGTCCAAATGTGAGACTAAAATATCAGCGTCTGCCAGTTGTTTNTTTTTTTTTTTGTAATACATGCTTTTTGGAAATGCAGAATCCAATCAATTGAACAAGTGTTATAAACCATTCTTGAAAACATCATTGAAAAAGCTTGTTGAAATTGTACCTAGAAATATGCCTGCAAATTATTTTCCACATATTTTGGACTTGGTGAAATTAATCAATATCTTAAAAATTAAAAGAGGAAAGAGTCAGCTAAACAAAATCAATTCCACTGAATATAATTTTGTACTACAAAGAGAACTTGAAAACTTTGCAAATATATTGTATTTTGTGGATGTACACACATCCTAGGCACTGATGTTCAGATTTCTGCAGTCCTACTTAGATACTGAATTACAAAAGAAACATGAGTGATCAGCTCCTCTTTCCAAGGTATAGCAGTGAAACTGATTTAAATAAACTGATTTAAATAGGCTAATCCTGGGGCCAGGATTAGCTCTGCTTCAATGATTTTATGAAATGTTGGTTCTGTCTATCCAAAGTTTGTGAGCTTAGTCTCTTCCTTTTAACAATCAATTCCTCCATCAAATAGCATTTTAGCTATGACTTTTTGTTTATTTTTTACTTAAATTTTCTATATAATAGGCCATCTATACAGAAAACAGAGATTGGAGTGAAAAGATTCCCAAAAGAAGAGCAGAAAGACTGAGATAAAGTGCAGCAGTGATTTTGCATTTCCTTGAGCTACTAAGAAGACATACTGGACATTACAGAGTAAAACTACCTCAAGCTTATACCCTATTAATCATATTACACGTGCTATTCTATCTTCCCAAGTCCTAGATCATGTACTGTATCACCACCTGCCTCCCCCTGCCCATCACACACATATTGAAGTCCCAACATATTCATACATTTATTTCTGTTAAAATCGCCTTTCATATATATGAATTTTCATCTTCAGTTTAGGCAGGACAGTCAACACTTTACACCCAGTGACAGCAAAGAAAGTCTAGTACAAATCTTTGAAAGACTAATATGGCCACTTTCAGGAAGGGCACTGTGCACTGAGATATCCAGGGAGGAACAGATCAGTGTAACAGTTTATTATTCTCTGTCTTCAGATGTTTCTGGGTGGTACCTTATTCTGTGTGCAAGCTGTTCTGGTTCCTGCTCTCAGCCACCCCAATTTCTCCACGCATTTCATATATTGTGAGTAGTGAATCACATTCCTGGACCCAGTGTACAAATGCCATCTCTAGTGGTACCTGATTTGCAGGCTTTTTAAGGCGTTTCTTGAGTGAATGTAGTCTTTCATATCCTCAGACTTCCTGATCTCATATAGCAAACAAGACTAATACTTTTCCATCTCTTCACATTATGAATTCTTCATGGAAATGTATTTTTCTTACTATAAGTAGATGTGTATGTATGTTTACCTAAGTTGGTGTGCAAGCATGCATACATATATATATACACAACAGCTGAAATGCTAGCCATGATGTAGCAGTGCCATGTAGTCCTGAGTAAGAATGGATAAGAATAATATAATGCCAAAACAATGAATTAGAAATAGGTCTATTTTTATTTTGCCTTTATCTAAAGGCTATCCAGTGGTAGTCCACACGTGTTCACTGGTGATGTGAGGCCTTTGACTTAAAATCAGTGAAAACCGGATTTAACTTTAATCTAGATTGTGAGGGATAGGTTCCAAAGAGTAGAATCTATTACATTAGCTCACAAAGCCAGCTGGTTCATTGTGACTGTGATTATAATTTAGCAATGTTTACAGGAATTAAAAAGTTCATGAAACAAATACACATTTGTTTTAAATCAGTTAATACTTCCAATACTCAGCTTGTCTTAACAACGAGTATAAGACACAGCTATGTAGAATTAGAATGTTTTAGTCCTCTAAATGGATGTTAGCCTCAGCTTCCTAACAAGGTCATATACTTTTCCTCCAAGACTAATTGTTAACAGAAAGACGTCTTCGTAAACTATAAATTTCATCATCAGTCATCATCAGTCATCAGAGCAGTAGACCAGTGCAGTACTTTGAACGATCTCAATCTAATAGTCCTAAAGCCTTTTTTCCTTCAAATTTATAGATATAATTTCATCTGTCTGAAAAACAATGACCAGTCTAAAGCCAGGGACTTCCATATATATTAAAGTATTGATGTTTTTATGTTATCTATTTATCTCTATTAATTAAAAAAAAAAATCAAAATTGCTTGAAGAGATGTGTTTGCTGTGTATATAACTTTTAATGGATTAAAAAAGACAATATTATAAGTATATTATGCATTCATCTATAAGCAGCCATCTGTCTTTTCTGGGTAAAACTCAAAAGGTATATTCACTGCACAGTGGATATTAATCTTGTGATTTCCCATTAGATTTTAGTACAAGTGTGTCTTAGCTTAGTTAATAATTCACATTCCCTTGAGTTTCTAGGATGAGTTATTTCATAATTGAAAAAATGCAGATGAGCTTAACAACAAATAGCAAGGGCAGGTGCTGTCATTTTCATATTTCTTTATGAAGGAGACTATCACATTAAACAGAGAACAAGGGCTTCAGTTAATCTGAGTAGCTAATCTCCAAAATCCATCAGTTTACCTACTTCTCTGTAAAGTAAAGTAGCCTATAATATAGCATGAGCTTTTGAGCACTACAGAAGAGAATGTAAAATGTATGAGCATTTAAAGATGCTGTTCACAAATCTTTCTTTTTTTTTTTTTAAGTCTAATTTAAAGTTGTACAGATAATGACAGAAATTGCATAAGTTTTCAAGTAGACAAGTGTTTAGAGATTAGTTGAGATAGTGTCTGGTTAAAAATGTAGGTTCTGACACTCATAAAACGTACAGAGAAGGACAGAGCTACCCACACTTAAATAGCCATTAATTCTCATTTAATACAATACAATTTGTTGATGTAGCGTTGCGGAAAGGATACACATAATGAACTTCAGAGAAGTCATTAAACAAATGTATTTACAATATCATCAATATTCTATACCATAGTAATGGTAATAAAAGTAGTTGTAATAAAAATACTAAGTGAAAGACAGAAACAGAGAGAATGAAAACCATAAGCCACCAGCTGGTTCCTTGGTTTATGATTTAACCCAAAGGTTTACACTGACACTTCCTACCCTTTGCCAGTGATTTTTCTGAAGTCCTGCTTGGGCCCCAGTAGATCACAGGCAGAATATTTCGGATCAGGTTGTGGAGTTGCTGTTGTAAGCAGATCTGTAATTACCCAACTCTTTCTAATTTTATTGAGAAAGAGTGACAGGTCTTACAAAGTGATATAAATCCTATGGGAGGCAACATTTATAGCACCACATTATTCAAGAGATTTTGGCTTATTTCCATGGTTGAGTCACTTATCCATTTTACGGTCCTCCTCTCTCTAAATAATAAAGGAGAAATACTTTGCTGAAGTAGGTCTGCAAGGAAAAAATGTAGTGCAGAAGTAGTGAGATGAAGTTAGTACAAAATTTAATGCCATGTTTCCACTAGAAAGTTTTAATAGTAACATTTCTGTTGGCATCTATTTTCTGAATGTATAGATATTTATATTCTCTTAAAATATCTATCTACTGAAACATTTGCTTCCAGCTGTTTAGTGCACCATCAGTCACCTAGACTGGCTGGAGATACAGTTTACTGTGCTGCAGAGAGTCATCCCTGTTCCCCTGGGTCCCCTTTTGTCTCCATGTCTTAAGAGACTGAGGAATATCAAAATTACGTGTGGAGAACTGTGACATCTTGGTGTTCATTACCCTACTTGTCCCATATCATGGTCTCTGCTTTTATTTTTCTGTATTTTTTAAAAAATCTGCAGCTTTACATCCAATAATTTTCTCAGAGTCAGTCTCCTCATCACATTGTTGCTGTGTTTACAGGTGAGTCAACCGTGAGGGCCCTCATGTCTCTTTCAGAGCTGCAGTACCAGATGCTGCCAACTTGTGAAACTGCAACTATTACCTTAGAGGCAGCCCACCATATTGCATCCAACTGATCAATCAAAGCACAACATTTTCAGGTGATCACAGTCCTGTAATCATCTGACAGTCACGATCCAGGCTTTCAATACTGAGACCACAGAATAAAAGTTTGGGGCTATATAGATAAATCCATAGTTGAAACATAAAATTACACATTGCTATCAGGCAGTAGGTGATCATTGTATAGTTGGGTAATCTTTGGAGGCTGATGAGAAGTTGAAAAAGAATTGCCATCACTTCTGCAGAAACTCTGCTCCTGGCCAGAAGAGACTGTAAAAGTAATAGAGCTCTTTAAAGAGGGTAAAAGCATTCTAAAATGTGATATCTAAGGCTTTCAGCTGGTGAAGCAAAAAGGTAGAGACCATCTCTACTTCCTGCTTCTGATATCATTTCTTGCTATATTTAAGTGTTCACTGGGCAGTACGGATAGACAAGGTATGAAAGACTCTCCCTGTGAGGGTCTTAACCATGTAACTACTAGTCTGGAGTCACACACGCTCTTGCATTCCATCCTTCCAATACCAAGAATCTTGTACTTCTACCTGCACTGGCACAAAAAAAAATTAAGGCAGAGCCTTTTCTTTTCTTTTTTTT
>VXAA01001120.1:71607-81666 GCA_013399115.1 Anseranas semipalmata
TTTTTTGTGGCTGCAGAAGAGATCTTTACTTGCCAAGAGAATTCTGACATTGAACACGAAACAGATTAAAGTACCACCAGACACGGATAGACCCAAAGCACCAGGCTTTTTATGTCCTTTAAATGTTAGGCACTAAAATCTGACTAAATCTTGAATTTGTTGTCTATGTCCTTTTTGACTCCGAACACCTAGCTTCAGAAAATGGTGACAGAACTGAGAACTCAACACAGATCTAGTTCTTCCTTGATTAAGCTTTTAATTTCTGGAGCTAACCTCTTGTTTAGGACCCAGAATCTTTCCAGTTTATGTAACTCCCATATTATTCTGGAGTTAAGATTGTTCAAAGTCAAGCTTATCTTTTCATTCACATTTTGTCATCTCTTTTATATCAATATTGCTATTTGATTTTTTCCCAGTCTGTCTCATCTTCAGCCAACATCCTTTGCTAATGTATCCTTATTATACAGCTGAGAACCTGTGTAAGTGATACTTGTTTTAAGTTACATGGAAGGTCACATTGTAGGGCTCTCTCTGCTGAGGCTGTGCAGATCCAGAATCGCAATGAACAGTGTTAACTGAAAACCAGCCTTAGGACTATTCTGAGAAGAATGTATAATCTGTTCTAAAACCAGATTATTAAAATTTGGCTAGTGAGAGCAAAATATGGAAAAAAAAGAGTCTGAGGTTCTACCTTTAACCTTCTCAGTATCATATATGTGGATTAGTTGTTCCTACTCTTTTTTTTTTTTTTTTCTTTGCTCTCTAGTTTGCTATAGCTTTGCAATGAAAAAAGTAAACCAACATATATTGTGGAAGCTGTAGAAACATCAGAATGCAATTTTCGTCACATATAAAAGGGATTTTAAAACTTTCTCAGAAATAGTATTTTAATGAGGCTACAACTGAATTATAATTTTTATTAAGCTAATACTTGCAAATAGAGTGAAACAGGGTAAAAAACAGCTGAGTGGCTGCTCTAGGTTTCATGCCACACCCTCTCTAAAATATGCTAATAAACATCTTATACACATTTTAAAAGGCAAACTGAATCCAGACTTTTCATTCTATCTCACATTTCAGGCAGGTACTAGGGAGAGGTCAATGTTTCACCCACGTGAAAAGGTTCCTTTGAAGAGAAGTTTGCTTGTGAATGTTTTATTCCAGTGAAACTTGTGTAGAAATTTGTGAGACCGACTATAGACAAGTGATTTGGCTACACCACTGTCTAGTCAAGTAACTGGAAAAGAAAATGAAGATTCAGCAGTATTTTTTCCTGTAATTCAGGCAACGGAGAACATGAAACAATTATCCAATGAAGTTCAATGGGAGCTGCTGTGTACACTCCCTGTTACACTCAAGTGCAGAAAAAAAAAAAAAAAAAAAAAAAAAAAAAAACACTGTGGGAGAACACATGGTGCAGTCCTTTCATGGAGTAAGTGGAACAAGGCAAATGAATCTGTAGGAAAGAAGGAAATTATCACTTTACAATAATTTCTGTAACAGCTTTGTCACCATGGCAGCAAGAACAAAAGGCAGGTGCTCTCAATTAAAGTAATAATGCTGCCAGAGACAGAGTTGCATCTGAAATATTGAAGATGTGTTCTTGTAGGTTTTCCTTATTTTGAAACAGTTCAGAATAAACTTGAAGAGGAGTCAAGATGTTTTTAGTCACTAGTAGTGCTTTGAACTGCATCTTGAGAGTAACTCTTCATTGACTCAGACCTTCACCAGGTTGCTGCAGGGTCATCCCTCGGATGTTGTGACATGGGGTAGGTTTCTGCCTTGTACACTTACTGAATGATTCTGATAAAATTGATAGCAAACTGCATTTGGCACAGGAACTGCTGCTTTCTTCCTTGGTGCTAAGGCACACCCGATGGGTTAGCAGACTGGGAAGGGCTATCCCCACAACACAAGGCAGTGTTGTGCAGAGAACCCAAAGATGAACCAGCTACCTTGTCTACCAGCTACTAAATGCTGGGTAGCCTTCCACTGATGTTAATTATCCCTTCTGATGAACAACAAAGAGTGGGGAAAGCTTTGAAGTTTACAGAGCTGCAAAAGGGAAAAGTAAAAAGCTGGGGAAAGATAGAGTATCACATTGAGACGGCTGTGCAGCTAGTTGGTTTCTGTCAAGGTCTCAGTCTTATGAAGCATTTGACCCGTACAGATAAATAAGTAGTAATTATGGAAATAAGTAGATCAGTCAGTCTGAAACTAGCAGCATGTCATGAATTAAGAAATTTGGCTGTTCTCTTTTCCTCGAAAGTGTGAAAATTGCCTTGTGACCTTGTTGTATATTACAGTTTATAATTCAGTACAGATTTAGATGGGCCCGTCTTATTTGAAGTGTCTGTTAGGTAATGTTCATCTTCTGCTGAATGACAGAGTACCTTTGGGAATGGAGGTTAGTACCAGAAGAGTTTGTTATGGCCATTACTATTATGCTGAAAGCTAAATGAATTCATAGTGGCCGGGCTGTTAAAAGTGACTTAATTCTGTGATACCAGAGAATGATGCTTTAATAAGTATGCTTACTGTGTGCTGTTAAGTAAAGAGGTAGTCAAATTACCAGCCATCACTATGAGCAGGATTTCTTTATTTAAATGTAGACAGTATTAAGGAGATAAAATGTAGAAACTGTCATCTGCAACAATTCAGTTTTCATAATTAAGATGACTTTCCCACTATAATCAATGGAGAGAAATACTTTGACTAACCTTTTGATTGTAAGAAAGATTGAGGTGACTAGCCTAGAAGGAGATAACTATGTTTCAGACATCTACCTGGATTCAGCAGATCTGCAGTGTTTATCGGCCAAATCCTCTCTGGTCTGCCTTTTACTATTCCCCTATTTTACATTGTGTAACAATTTTTTCTATTATTATTTATAATATTTACATCTACGGTGTATTTGTTATGTTCTGCTAGGTAATCTTCATCATTATACCTTCACTGCTGTAGCAAGCAAAGATGGTAGGATGAGTGGAAATAAAGAAAGAAATCTCATCTTTAGTGAACAACCTCTCACCTCTTAAAAAATAGCTTTCTTTTTGTCTGTGGTTATCCACTCATGTGAATCATCAAGCACCAACTCAACGTAACACAAATCATCAGAACCCCATACTCACCTGATTCATGTGAGCAGCTAACTAAAGTCAAAGAGAAAGAGCTCTCTGTAAGGCAGTCAGCTGTCGCTGTGTAGAAACAAACGGGATCCATAGCGCTCTTGCCAATCCCTTCTTCCCCTGCAGCAAATGATACATGTGTTCATAAACACTCCAGAGGATTTATCAGCTCATGCTGCACATCTTCTCAGAATGCAGAAATGAGCCATAAAGTTTTTACTTAAAAGAAATACACTATTTCCTTGTTCCTATTGCTCGGAGTGCCTCACTCTGTTGGATATAAAGAAGATTTCAACAATTCGTGCTTAACAGTAAAGTCGTCTGGTGCGCTCCAAGGCTTAATTTGAAATTACTTCACAGAGAAGCTTTACAGAGCACTGAGGTTGTGTTTGTTATGGCAGACATGCAATATGAAATACCTGCCTGTGCTGCACATAAGCATCACCAATGCAATGCTCTGGTGCTAAACCAGGAGACCTCCACCCTTCAGAGCCCCAGAGGGAGACATCTAGTGCTCCTGAGATGAGCACAGGGTCGGATGGTTGAAGCACACTGTAAGCTGTATTTACTGATAACTTCATCTCCAAAGATTTTGCTTGTGCCTTAATCTATATCTTCTTTCTGGTTTGATTTCTCAAATATGCTGCTACGTGACTATTATTACCCCAGTCTTTTCACCACACTCCTTGAATATATTGAGTGAAATTAGAATTCTGAAGAACAAAATTAATTTGATTTTCTGTAACTCCAATTCAACCACCATAAGCCTGAACATTTACAACAGTTCAAATTAGAGTCACTGCAGTTTTAATTCCTTCATCTTTGCTTACTGTCACAACAAATTAAGTTAGATTTGCTGTTTTGAGATTTTTATGGCTTTCTGTGTTCTTGGTACTTAAATTAAAGGCCCTTTTAATCCTTGACATGATATCTAACAACCTCAGAAATAAGTTATGACATCAATAGGATTATGCTTTCATGAAAACGATGGCAAGTCACAATCAATAAGGCATTCCACGATGTTAGCAGCAAAAAGGAAGAAATATTAGCTGTATTTGAGATCTTAAACACAAATGGAAAAAGAGTAATAGGAATATATGTTTTCTTCCTTTACTTACTATTTTGGATCTTATAATTATAATTAGAACCAAATGATTAATGGAGCAATATATTCAACAATTTAAATATTTTTTGTAGAATAACCACAAGAAAAGACAGATATGGCATCAGAAATATTAATTAAGCAATTTACAGTGCTTGCCTGGTTTGTTCTGAGCTTGATTTATGTATTGCTTAGATGTAATGGATCAGAGAAGATATGTGTTATGATTCCTGCTCATTGACTGGCTAAGTAGCTTTCCAAAACTTCTGAAGAATGCACTTGAATTTGGTAACAGAAAATGTGTTTTCTCTGAGTACTTCTAAAATATGAAACCAAATTCACTTTTTACAATGTTTTTGCCACAAAAAAAAAAAAAAAATCTTGAATAATTAACTTGGCCTTTTTAAAATGTATTCTCTTCTTCTGTAGTTTGCATTTAGCTTGCTAACATCCGTATCATAGAAAAAGCTGTCTGGGCTTTATGTGGCATTTTTATGATATATACACCACCACCACGTTTTATCAGCAAGTACAATGACAGATCAGGTGTCCTTTGCTTGTAGTTACATGTCAGTGCTCAAATGATGGATAATTACCAGTGACAGACCCAAGACTGGAACAGGAGGAATCAAGGGTCACATGAAGAGATGGAAGTGACATAGCAGAGCACTCAAGGCAGCGGGCTTTTAGAGAGGCAGCTACTCTTGCAGGCAGCAACAACAAAAATTGCCACAGAGGCCACCTTATTTATTTATTTTTCCAGGAAATATGATATCATAAGCTAGAAGCTGCTCTTTCTGTTCACATTTGTGGTTTGTGGTTCAGAAATTTTTGACAAGGGGGAATCATCGCTTTCTCCTTGATTGTCTAACTGGCAGCAATTAGCTACAGCTGAGTGAGAAGCATTTCTGTAACAGAAGGCAATGGTAGTTGGAGAACTTGTCAGGGAGTTTTTCCACTGATAGCAGAGGAGAGAGTAACACTTTCCAGTTCTGGGAATATACTAACTTCAGGATTACAATTTACTCATAACAACAGACAAGCATACGGTATAAATGTTTGCTTTAAAAAAGAGTGTTAAGAAAAAGTAAATTGTTTTGAATGTTCCGCATAAGCCTGCCATGAGGTAACCTGTCTGATAAACAGGAAAGCAGAGCTACAAAGGCACTTGTGGCCATCTATTGTAATGAAATTCTGAGAAAAAATGTGTTCGAGGACTTGTTGACTTTGAGCTGAAGAAACAACCTGTTCAAAAAAGACAGAGCTGATTGCAAATACAGTGTTGGTTTTATTAACAGTTCCTAAAGAAATATGAATTTCTTCCTTACTGCTTCTTGATCTTTTGCATAGGCAGTAAAGTTACCATTTGGGAGAAAAAACACTGATGAACATGTCTTTTGTACTCAACACCTGTATAATGGCTATACACTTGCTGGGCACAGAGGTTGTTTCAGATAAGCAGAGCTTCACAGAGATGGTTGCCAGTCAGATCAAGTAGAAGGCAATTGATAGTGAAGTCCTACAGCTGTCCTGCTTTAGTGATCTAATTAGTCTAACTAGGCAGTATGAGTAGGAACTTCTGCCTTGGTCTGAAAAAATGAAGGTGCTCCTGATGTTTGCATGCTCTCTGGATTCCCAAGACAATCTTCAGCTTGGCAAATCCCTGCACACATACGTTATGCAGATAATCAGTTAAAGATGACATGGTTTATGTCTAAGATGACAAAAAGATTAACTTGTGGAGGATCTCAGAAATAGCAAACGTTACATCCCAGAAAGTAAAACATAAATGGGGAGAACCATAACCTCCCAAAAATCTAACCCTACTGGTAAGTGTGAAGACCTTTCACCAAAAAGCTCAACAAATGTCTCAGAATTTAGGAGATAAATAACCCTACTGAATGCCAATGGGTAGTGGCAGCTACTGTTAAAAAGAGAAGCTGCTGGAGAAAAATAAAAATTATATTCAAATTAAGAATATCTATCAGCACTATTTCAATGGTAAAAGATTTCAGATAACTCCTTCCGGAAACTCTCAAAAATATCTGGGGAATATTTCAGATATTTAACTCTCCATAACACAGATTAAAAGGGATATTCTTTATTTTATTCCTCTTACATGTGTGGTGGGTAGTTTTACTTCTGTTAATTTTTCTGACATATTAATATCTTATTGCCTGTTATTGATTTAATTCTCAGAATTTAATTTGCCTGAGAGGATTTATAGTGTGATTCTCTTACGTGCACTGTATCTTATCCATCATCATTAGCATTGGTTTTACTACTGTGAATCATCATTATCACTTGATATATAAAAGTGTAAGGCAGAAGCTTCTTTGCATGCTTTGAGTTATTTTTTAAAATATTGTTTCTTTATTTGCATAATTGCATAACTTGTTGGAGATAAGATTTCTTTTACATCATTAAATTTCCTTTTGCTCATTGCTTATCTATGCTAAATGAATTCACTTCATTCCAAAACAGAGCAATGCTTATTTGTTGTTTTGCTTGTATTAATTGGCTCATGACCCCTAGGGATAGTTTTTTCACTCTCATCTATGTAAAGTGAGTTCTAACCATGTTGTGTTTTCATAAAGGCCATAATATTTTAATTAAAGCTTAGAAGATAAAACCAAAACTTACAAACTCTGTGCATAAGTCTGTTTCTCATTGCTGGTAAAATATGATGCTCAAAGAACTCTTTGCTCAACAGCAGAAACTGCAAGCAGAATAAAGAGGACACAGAATGTTAATTTTGTGATATTAGGGAAAGGCTGACTGGAGCTTACAATAAAGCTCACACCTGGACATGTATTTCTCTAAGTGTAAGGGTATGATAAGTTGTGCTTTCAGACCAACAATTCTGCAGACAAAAGCTCTCTACATTTTTGGTCTAAGATTCAGGTCCAAAATCTTCTTAAAATAAGAGGAATTTTCCCCATGTTTGAAGATAAAATATTCTGTCCTGAAAAACTTCCACTGTCTGTCTTTCAATATAAGCCTCTCAAAAATGATTTTCTTTTGTTTGGCATTTCACTTCATCCTATTTTGACTGCTTGTCATCCCATTTTCCCTGATTATAATGTCCTCTACTGTTCTCCTGTATCTCCTGTAGTTTTCAAAAGGTGAAAGAAATCAAATTGTAGCTTGCAGTTAGAAGAAACATATACTCCTTTTAATGTCTACGAACACAACTAGAAAAGTGTTGAGTTATGCGCATAATCCTATAGTACTTTGACAGAATTTGACAGAATCTATTTTGAGAACAGAAACACACCTTAATCACTAAAGATATCCTGACAAGTTTATTATTTACTTAAAGATTGGTCCTGATGGCCTTACTAGTCTTCATGTAAACTCTCAAGTAGACATTAATTTTCATTAGTCTCTGGATGACTTTCAAGAGACTGTCAGTCTCTTAACTCCTGTGATTGAGAAACAATTTCATCCATGGATACTGCTCAAGCAAAAGCTAATTCTGAAGTGCTCCACACACAAATTATGTCATTAAAATAGGAAGGAAAAACAGCCCATAGCTGAGTTTGACTTGATGTCTTCAGGAGTACCACAGCCGTAATGACTTCTAAATAGATCTCTTTTCTGGATATCATTTAGGATAAAAGTGACTCTTTTAAACCATGGCAGCAAACTGGAGAGCTGGACTGGGGAGGGAGGCCTGATGTGCTCCAGCATGCCCTTTGCCCCAGATGATGGGCATCGAGGCATGTGAGCTCTCTGTTGAACACCCCTGTCCTGCCATTTAAAAACACCCTTGCAGATCTATTAGCAATGCTTCAGTGCTCTTTCAGTTACTTTAAGCATAACTTTCTAATGCAGAATGACCATTTATAAAAAATATAGCAAATGTGGAAGATACTATATGTTCCTTCTTCCATCTATACCTTACTTTCAAAATTTCAGGTTGGTGTTTGCTGAATATGACAATTGTCTGGAACGTTGGTATTCCCTGATTTCTCCATGCACAGAGTTACATATTTGATGTTTTCTAAGCAGAAGGGTTTTGGTGTATGGTTTCTGTTGTAATATATGTATATATTTCAAAAATGTCTCTCACAGTTTGTTGAGAAAATTTAGCCTTACAATTTAGCTGTAAGATGGGTGGCCTAGGTGTTCTGTTGTTGTGGGTATTTTTGTTTGTTTGTTTGAGCTTTTCTTCTTTGTTTATTTTGCTGATTTATTGTCACAGAAAGCATTATGATCCTACACATTTCCTTCATCTTTTAAAACTACAAGAGATGCACAAGAGCAGCAGAGGTCACTGCAATCAGGGGAATATGGGACAGTATTTAACACATCAGATATTCTCTGAAATGAAACCCCCTTTTTTTACAGACTTCTTTTAAATCAAAGGCTTAAGTTAAGTAACATGTGAATGGGTATCAGCATTGCACACAACAGAACTTGCACTTAAGTTAAAGATAAATTTGGTCCACTCACTACAATATACAGACCAGTGCAGTACATGCAAAAAATACTCCCTTTATCCCAATATATCACCTTTCAGACTTGAGAAGAGTATTTATCTTGGGAACCTTATATTTTTCTTCTTGTCATCTATCTCTGTACAAGCATTGATATCAGTGGGCATTTGATTTATGCCATTATTGAGAAAAAGCATTTCAGTCTTTTTATTCTTCACAAATCCTTTGTCTGGTCTGAAAACAAATGTTTCCACATGATCAGGATTTAAATGCTATCAGATTATCTGTGTCAGCTCCTCTACAAGCTGCTTTCTTTATTGGATTCATTTGCTTACCTAATTCAGACTCCAAATTGCAACTTATTTTGATCAGGGACTGACCTGACAGTCAGGGATCCTGATTCAGGTCATTAGATATTTTTCTGTCCCAAATTCATTTCATTTGCCAAAATCCCTTTTTCTAAGAATATATTTTAAACCCTCTCATTTAATGATTTATTTTTGGCATCCTATATGGATTCATATTGATCTAGCTGCCTTAATCAATAATTCATTATGCCCTGGAGTGCAATTTTTATTATTATTTTTTGGCTCCAATATGTTGTGATTATGAAAACAAAATGAAATAAACAAAAAGCAAATTTATTGGCCATGCTGCATTAATTAAAATTAAATTGACTGTTATTGAAACTGTTCGTATTTGAAGTTGAATATTCCCATGGCAGTTTAAATGGCCACGTATTTTAAATGTACGTTATTAGCGTCCCTTTTGAGGTAGACTTGGCACATGGACTGCAAAGCAGCACTTCAATTAGGCTCCTGTGGTTTGTGGACCAAATGGGCAGTTTAGGAATTCTGTTTGGTATGAGGGACACCGTATTATGTCCATGCAACTAAAAATTCATTTGCAAGAAAATATAACTGTTTGTTTCACCCACTGATAGATTTGTATTGGATGCAAACCACAGCAACTTGGTGCGAACAATCACATTCCAGAAAAGATACATGATCCTCTGCCCATATGGCATCATGCTCAGATAAGGATCTCACCAGTCTGATTTCTAGGGGTCAGGTAGGCACACAGCAGACTCCTCAATAGGTCTGCATACGTGTCTCATCTGACAGAGGATATACATGTCAGGGCACCTAAGGAGAGCAAGAAGAGAAAGAGCAGAAGGAAGCCTGTTCCTTCTGCTTGTTGCACAAGGGACAGAGTCCATGATTTGGAGGAGAAAAGTAATGAAAGATGGTGTGTTGGGTTTATGCGGCAAGGGTTTGGTAGCAGGGGGCTGCAGGGGTGGCCTCTGTGAGCAGATCCCAGCAGCTGCCCCATGTCAGATCAGAGCCAGCTCCAGCCGGCTCCAAAAGGGACCCGCCGCTGGCCAGAG
>VXAA01001120.1:81932-104739 GCA_013399115.1 Anseranas semipalmata
CCCCGTGGTACGGACCCATATGGGAGCAGTTCTGGAAGAGCTGCAGCCTGTGGGAAGCCCACGCGGGATCAGTTTGGGAAGGACGGCATCCCGTGGGAGGGACCCCACATGGAGCAGGGGCAGAGAGTGACCGTGAAGGAGCGGCGGAGACGCAGCGTTAGGGACTGACCGCAGCCCCCATTCCCCGTTCCCCTGCGCCGCTCGGGGGGAGGAGGTAGAAGAGGGTGGGGAGGGGGAAGGGGGGTTTAGTTTGCTTGTAGTTTCTCACTGTTCTAGTCCGCTAGTGATAGGTAATAAATTACATTAGTCTCCCTATGCTGAGTCTGTTTTGCACATGACAATAATTGGTGGGTGATCTCCCTGTCCTTATCTCAACCCTTGAGCCCTTTCCATTGTATTTTCCCCCCTTTTTCTTTGAGGAGGGGGAGTGAGAGAGTGGTTGTGGTGGAGTTGCTGCCCAGCAGGGTATAACTACCACTGGTGGGGATAGCAGACTTTATGGAATTACAAGGTTCAGAGAGCAAGTGATACTTAAGAGTGATGATAATGTTAGTTTTCTCCTGTATATTCTTTAGCTCAATAGTGATTTAGGTTTGGATATATCCTATATATATAAAGGTATTCTTAGTCATCAGGTCAGCCCTCACCACTCCTGAATGCCCCAAGCTGACTATGCGCAGGACCTGGTGATTGCTGTTCCCACTGCCAGCTCTGCCCCTCTAGCAAGCAGTGTCTGCCTTTGCTCAGGGGAGCCAAAGGGAGGCCACCTCCACCACCTTGTGCCGCAGCTTGCAGACTGACACAGGTATATATACAAACACACTTTGACGGAGAACAGCCGTGGAGATCTAGGGAGCATTGTGGGTAGGGAGGAGACAAAGAAAGGCTGATACCATGCTACCAGTATTACACTGTGTGTTAATGCGCTTGCCATTGTACAACAGGGCAGAGATTGTGTCTCCACTCAGCCCACGCTATTGCTACTGCAGAATCACACCCAGCCCTGATTTTTTTTCACAGATTTTGTAGGAGAGGATCATGCTTTAAAGTTCTTCCTTGGCAGGCACAGCATCAATCATCCAGCAGGTTGTTTGTCTCCTCCTCACTGCTGAGACTTTGAGAGGGATTCATTAAGTATTAATGAGTCCTCTAGGTTGCTTGCCGAGAGCTATAAAACTGCAGCCTGTAATTCCACGTTTTGAAAAGAATATATCTCTCTGTCTCAGTGTATGTTAAAGGTGCTCTCTGAAATAATTATAGGGCAGAAAGACAGGATATGGCCAAAACATTAAAAACAAGAGCCCAGTAGCTACCCATGTCATTCTTCAATTACCTTGTTGAAACCTTTTCATCTCTATCCATGAAAACACCTCTGCACAGATGTGCCAGACAACACTGATTTGCCACTGAAATAAAATATAAGAAATCTGTGATGCGAGTTGGTGAGAAACAGCTCTAAAAACACCCTGTCCAATGGAAAAAAATAAAATGAAATACTTTGCCAATGCATAATAGGTATGGTTTACTGTACCTGATACAAGGGACTCTTGGAGCTTCCCAAGTGATTTGATAAACCATCAAAAGACAATTAAAAACTCAAATATCCTCTCATAAGCAGACTTACAAAAAAAAGTTCAAAACTCTGTGTGTGAGCATGCATGCGTGTGTGCTTATGTGTGTGTTCACCTGCCACAGTACAGATGAAGAGAGCATGTTTGAATAAAAAATATTAGATGCCTTAAGCGCTCAAAAGCTGGAAAATCAAATAGGGCAAAGTAAAAACAGCAGAGGCAGTTTCTCTGTACATTTGAGTACAATGTGGAGGTTAGAATTCTGATTCTGGCATCAGACCTACTGGCTGCTCTGGGGAAAATATATGTATGTGTTCTCTTTCTGTAACATTATTCAAGATCTTCCTGTCTCATTTCATTTGTGGAAAAATATAAATGTAGACATATTAAACAAAACATTTTTGGGTTTACTCTGTTTATTTTTTTACTCCCAGTAAACCTTCTTATCTCAGGGAAATTATTGTTTGTACAAACTGCCCTTGAGGAACAAATCAGCCCTCAGAAGGTTGCACAGAAGGCAAGTGAAGTTCTAGTTTCTGATGGCTAAGCGATGTAATAGCTGTTACTGCTACAGGAGCACATTGCCAAAAAAATAGGGTAGCCAACAACAAAGATTTGCCCCAGGACCAGAAAGAAGGGTAGAGTTAGTAGTGATATAGTTAACATGCTTTATATTAACAATGATTTGATTCATGCTCATATAATTTGATTAAATCTCAGTCTGCTTATGATTTCTTTAACTAATAGCATTCTCATTTTAAAACAGTCATCCGAAGGTCTGTCTTCATAAAACAGGAACAAAATAATCCTCTCCCTAGGATCCAATCACTGCTATGAATATCCCATCACTGTAAAAGCAGCATGAGTGAGTCTAGATAAAATAAAAACACTTAGAAGATGCTCAGTAAAATAAAAAACAGCTTGTTTGTGGGAAAGAATATAATAGTTCAACCTGACTTACATGTCTGGACTTTATTTACTGTTACTGGCCTGTGCTTGGGAACACTAACTGTCAACTGTTTTTTTTCTACATGTTTTTATGGTTTGCAGCTTATTAGCAGTAGCCAAGAAATCACAAAATAAGGTAAAAAAATGTTAAACCAGCATGTTGGTCATTTACTGCAATCTGTAAGTAATTTCAGAATTTGACAACACAAGCATGACTATGGATTAGATATTGGTTATTCATCACATTTTATGGCTCTTTATGTGAATAAATGACAACAGTATTTTAAAGGTCAAATGTGAAATGTAAGAGGCAAAAAACTCCAAACATATTTTCTTGTTGAACATTTTGTTTGTGCTGTGCCCAAGCTGCCCCAAGGTTCTCTTGCTGTCCTCGGAAATTCAACAAGCAAACAATTTGAAAATGATTAATATTGATTTTACAGAACACACTGCTGTTCTGCTGGAATTCTTTCTGTCTGTAGCCGAAAGTTATATTTATTGTTTTGAACAAAGAATAATTAATATAGTACAAGTGAACCCAGAATTATTGGTCTAGACTATTTCCCTTTTGTAAATTACTCCAGCTACTTCTGTTCAGTTGGCTTTATGACTGTAGCTAGAATAACTATTACACTTCATAATCTCATTAGAGATTCAATCAAAGTTTAGTCAGTTGGATGAACACATGAAAGAACAATGTGCAGAAAGTAACATTTTTTTCCTGAGGCCAATACCAATGCCTTTTGTTGCACCTTGTGCAGGACGTGTTCAGCTGCAGTGATGGAGATACTGGACTTGGTGCTGCATGACTGCAGATTGGCTCTAAATATACTGTCAGGGGCTGTCTTGCCAGGAGAAGAGTGTTAACTGAGGGTCTGTCACTTCCATGTTCAGGGCAGGAAGCACAAAACTGTTCGAGTAGGTGGATGTCCTCTTTCCCTAAGTCCCTAGCTGGGAAAGCCCAAGCACAGCTTTGTACTGACTTTGCTGCTATTGCCAACAAGTGCTGGTGCCCTAAATACAAAGCTGGGGCCCGTGGATAGGATTGACAGACACTAACAAGAGAGAACCAGGGCTGCTGATAGCTTGCTGCTACCTTGAGTTAGCCCAAGAGAGGCCAGCAGCATGGACTCTGCAAGGATATGAAGTTTCTGTGGGGTCAGGGTCACTGGCACGTTTTAGAATAGGCTTCACCTGCTCAAATCCTGGTAGCTGAGAGGCTTTGAAAGGTACTGCCAAATCCTGAGATAGCTTTCCATGAACTTGTTTTTTTTTTTCTCAGGAATACTGATGACCAGCTAACAGTCTAAAGTTTGGTTTGGCCAATTTGTTAGTTCATGAAAATTCTTTTAAAAGATAAGCAGTTGTTCATAGCTAAATTTAAAGGTTTAATTCAAACTGTTAGGTTTCATTGCAGCTCCTTCATATCTCTTAGGGAATGGGCTCTTGTTAGCATTACCAACTTCCATCAGCTACCCCTGTCATCAGTCAAAGGAAAGGGCATAGACCCAGTGCTAAGTCAAAGTAAAGAGAATAATCCATTGGCTCAACAAAAAGCTTTTTCTATGGAAATCCATTTTATCTGTGGGTTTTCCAATGTAATTGTAGGTTTACACAACCTTTTCACTGGATCACAGTTCAAGAAGTAATACAGATATTGCAATTTTACATTTACTATTCAAAATCATATTTTCTGTGAAGGAAGTATTCATCCTCCTTTGTTGCTTTCTGTCCATGTTTGATCTGTGTCCTTCAGGAAAGATACATAAAGGACAATCTCATTATAATAATTCAAATAATTCATGTTCTCACAGATATAAATTCACCAGAAAGAAGATTTTGAACTCCTTGTTCCAAATACCATAAGTGGAAGGCAGTATTCACTGGTATAAAAATTTTACTTCCACACACAGTGAAAATTTCTTGTTTTGGACAGCCATTGTTTTGGCAAAAATGGAGCAAAACATTTTACTAATTCATTCCCTCTTCCATGCTTGACTGAAAGTGTAACACTGCCAGTGATCTTATTGCCAATTCAGAAAGGAATCAGGTTTAATACTTCATCATCTGTTTTGCCTTCTCTGTTTCTCTCACATGCATACAACCTTTTCCCCTCTATTTAATTAGCTTTTAAATTTGCACAACTATTTTCTACATGTCAAGACACTACCTATATTTTTAAATATGTCACATTAGAATATTCAAGATAATTAAGGAAAAGTGTTATCAATATATTTGTCTACTGCTTTCAAAGACAGGGAACAAGCCTTTATAAAATGTTAAATAATGATCACATTAAAGTGGAAATTAACAAGAAATTTCGTTTCTGCCCAAAGAACTAAATTTTGTCAAACCAACAGTATTATCAGCTTGAAACTGGTAATATCTAAAATATCAGAGCACTTCAGGTGTGTTTCTGAGGATTCATGTACTGTCTTCTAATTTGTGAGAAATTAGAAGTTAAACATCCTTGAATAGTTAAACATCCAAACTTTAATATTATTGTAGTTGTTCATAACACCAGATGGCACTGTTACATATTGGTGTCCAAGTTCTTTTTCTTTCTGAGAACAAATCTTGGATCTTGGGTAGCCAGGCTGGAAGTTGCTCTCCATTTTTGCTTTTATGACTTATATTATGGAAAATACCCAACAGCAGTTGCTAAAAAGAAGCTGCACAGACAGCAGTTCATTCTCTGATAACACTAAATTCTTCAGCCAAGGACTTGAACATTGACATAGGACTACCGGAGATACTAAGAAAGGGTTTATAAGTAGCATTTGCTCATCTCTGTTCCTGGAACATTTGTCTCTAGCAGTAAAGTTATAAATAGAATATGTCCACACTCTGATTCATAATTTCTCCTTCACTACACATTGCTTTTTGCTTGACTAGGTTGACTGTCAGCTGCAGACATTCACCAAGCTGAGAGAACAAGGCAAATGCCATCAGCGTATCCAGGGTCTTTTTTAAGAAATGTGTACAACACAATACCACAGACAGCTGATTTTCCCAACCGGTCCATCAGCTGAACAGTGTTAACAGTAAACAACCAGAATGGGCAGTACTCTGCTATGCTACGCATCCATGGAAATTGAGGAAAAATGCCGTTTATTTATGTCTTTCATCTAAAGAGAGTTTTCCATTCCTTTTGGGAGTTCTTTCATCAGTATTACTTCTTCCTTGGGATTTTGAGTCCCTTCCTCAGGTCTTCTAGACTTGCTTGATGTGCTGAATCAAGTGACTAACAGACAGAAATTGGCTGATGGGCAGGGCTCAAAGGGTTGTGGTAAATGGGGCCACATCAGGCTGGCGGATGGTCACTAGTGGGGTCCCTCAAGGCTCCATTTTAGGGCCAGTCCTCTTCAATGTTTTTATAAACGACTTGGATGTTGGACTGGAAGGAGTTTTGAGCAAATTTGCCAATGACACCAAACTGGGAGGAGTTGTAGACTCGGCTGAGGGTGGAAAGGCCTTGCAGAGAGATCTGGACAGATTGGAGAGCTGGGCAATCACCAACCGCATGAAGTTTAATAAGAGCAAGTGCCGCGTCCTGCACCTGGGACGGGGCAACCCTGGCTATATGTACAGACTGGGCAATGAGACGCTGGAGAGCAGCCCCGCAGAGAGGGATCTGGGGGTTGTGGTTGACAGCAAGTTGAATATGAGCCAGCAGCGTGCCCTGGCAGCCAGGANGTGAAGGGCCTAGAAGGGAAGACGTATGAGGAGTGGCTGAGGTCACTTGGCCTGTTCAGCCTGGAGAAGAGGAGGCTGAGGGGAGACCTCATCGCAGTCTACAACTTCCTTGCGAGGGGGAGTGGAGGGCCAGGCGCCGACCTATTCTCCTTAATCACCAGTGATAGAACCCACGGCAATGGTGTCAAGCTGAGGCAGGGGAGGTTTAGGTTGGACATCAGGAAGAGGTTCTTCACTGAGAGGGTGGTTGCACACTGGAACAGGCTCCCCAGTGAAGTAGTCACTGCACCAAGCCTGTCTGAATTTAAGAGGCGTATGGACTGTGCACTTAGTCACATGGTCTAAAATTTTGGGTAGACCTGTGCAGTGCCAGGAGTTGGACTCGATGATCCTTATGGGTCCCTTCCAACTCGGGATATTCTATGATTCTATGGTTCTATGATTCTAAATAAAGAGAACTGGACATGGCCCACTAAACTCGGTCATTTCCTCAGAAAACATCTGTAACATAGGAAGCTAGTCAAAGGTAAAAACATCTGGTCTAAATCCACACCAAATACTCCATCTTTGCCTCAAGGTGCACTGCTGACTGAGACACGAATACAGAAGCAAAGACACTCACTGTAGCTGAAAAAGAAAAAGGCTTCTGTGGATGCTGTGATAAACCCCCTCATCAAAAATTAAGAGCCTATGCAGATGAACAACAAACCTACTCTCACCTGTCACCAGCAGTGATCTTACCAGCTCTGATACCTTACCAGATTTCTGGGAGCAGGCTGCGATCTCAGTTTCTTTCTGGCTGAGGAAAGCTTTGTGCTCACACAGGAGGCACAATAGTATGAAGAAGCTGCTTCAAAGTGATCTTTCCATTGATCCTGTAGATCTTCCAGCCTGCCACTCTGCCTGTTGCAAATGTCATTTAGTTTAATAAATGATGCAGAAATCATGTCTAGCTCTCAGATTTCTTTCCAAGTTGAACTCAGTCTTTTCTGTGCAATTAGTTGACAGTACTCTGAATTTGAAACCAGATTGCCTTTTTTTTGTTCTTAATAAACTTCCCTGATGACTCTTACTATATGGCAGATTCTTACTCACAATAGCTGCTGCAAAAATCACCTCGCATGTGATGTTTGATGGATCTACTAGACAGTTGTCAGCAGAAGTGGTCTGAAATAATATTGTTAAAAAAAATAAAATAAAATAAACTGAAAATTGAGACTCTGGGAATGTCAGAAAACAGGCAGCTACCTGACAACTTGACTCTAATGCAAACTCTTCATTAAATTCTGTTACTTTATCCACCAGGATGTCAAGACTGGGCAAACATTTTTACCAGCAAAAAACTGTTGTCATCATCATTTTTTCTGTTTATTCATGAACTAATGTCTGTTAATCACCAATGATTTTTAATGACCAATAGTAATCCAAATGCTAGTCTTCAGATTGGTACTAATTCTGTTGATCAAACCTGGGGTAATGGAAGAACAAGTTAATAATCATTATATCACTGGGAAATACAAATCCCAACAACTGCTGTCTATATCTGCTCTTCTTCACGTCAGGTTTCTCCAGTGTAACTGGAAGGATGCCCTAATCACTTTCTACACACCTATTAGTATAATCCAACATAATGATGACTGGTCTTTCTGGCTATTAATGTTAACTTCCAGTTGTTGACAAAATAGATCATAGGCTGTATTACTAGCCTTCATCTTAATAGAAAGACATACCACAGTGATCTGAACTGACCCCAGTAGGTCTGAAATGAAATGCTGATGAATACTATAGGGTTATGTTGTAAGTAAATATGGCCACTAAATACACACCAAAGTTGGAACCATATTTTGACATGGAGAGAAAGTAAAGCAGGCAAGTCTATTGAAGAGGCCTACAAACAGAAAGGATTGACCATTTCACTGAGTTGCTCTTTTTAACCAGTAGGTTTCAGCTGTTGACATATGGGTTTGTTAAAATTTGTGCTGATAAAGTTTGGGACTCTTAAAGTGTCAACAGCAAATCTCTTGAAAGATCCTAACTGGCAGACTTGCATGAATTCTATGTATTTAGAGTATGTTAAAAATCAAGTACAGACATTAGGGGGATTTGGGCACTGAGCAAACTGGCATCAAACCCAAAGTTTTGAATACCAAGTTTACATGTATTTTCATGTCACGCATTCATTTTACACTCACAGCATAAGTTATTCTGTCTGTGTTGCCTTCCAAACCTTTATAAACTCTAAAAGAGACTTTTAAATCTAGAATTCATAGCTTCACTATATTCATTCTTTGTAACAAGATAGGTATTTTCTCAACCAGCTCATCATCATTTCTAGGCCAGGATAGTTCAGTTCAAGCTTTTTACCTAATAAGGAAGATGGCAGCAGGTGCCCTGATCAAAGTCTAGCCAACCCATACACCAGCTTTATATTTTGTGAATAGTGTGCTTTTACCAGAATGACCTGTTTGCAAGATCTGCTTGATCATTTTCACCTCAGAAGGTGGTAAAAACTCTTGACCATTTCAGTTACAATAATAACAGACCGGTGGCAGTCGTGTTTGACAGACACATTTATCATATGGCCATCTCAGACATATCCTAAGGGCTTGAATCAAGGTACAGCAGATAAATTCTTCTGTCACATGGAAAAGAACCACTGTCTTCAAAATGCTAACTACAAATACTTTGTTTTGGGTGTTTGTTGTTGTTGTTTTGTTGTTTGTTGTTGTTGTTGTTGTTTTATTTGATTCTGTAATACTGTTCTTTCATTCAGGTATCAACATTGCCAGTTGAGATGTATGAGACATTAGTTCTTGCCGTTGTATTTCCAGTAGAGAATTTGGGGTGCTAGAACTGGAGATACTGTGAATGTTGTTAATTTCATTTGGAAGTAAATATTACTCATGGAACACAGACCATTAATCACCACTCTGGGAATCTATTCTTCCAGGGATTTCAGCACAGTATTAAACAATATTGTCTAAAGAGCAATGATAATTAGAGGCCGCGGCAGAAAGAAAATGCTTCTATTGCTCACAGAAAAGACTCAACACTGTGAAAAATGCAGACTTATTGCAAAGTTCTGATTAAATACTTGGAACACTATTTTATTTTCATGGAACTTTTACATTCAGCTGATATTTAGTTCATTTAGTAGGCTTACAGCAATATCCAAATGGAAAAAATATCTTTTAATTTTTGATCCACCTCAGCAAAGTTATACATCTGATGTATCTATAAAGGTGATCCATAAAATGCCAGCTATGCAATCCGAAAGTAAACAATTAATCTGAACTGAATAGACTGGAAAAGGCACTTTCTAGACTGTCACTTTGCTAGACTTTCTAACAGGTGAAATGCTTACCACTTATTTCCATTTCTTTCTAAGGAAAGTTCTTTGGCAGAAGCACACTGTGTAAGTTAGATTTATTGTATTTGAGGAAAACAAGATGTTAACTGGTGTTTTAGTATTTACATATCTTTCTTTGAGAGTGAAAATTCCATTAGTCCATTAAATAGAAAGAGTGGTCTACTGGTTTTGGTTTAATCTGAAATGATCTCTTTTCTCAATAAAATATTAATATGCCTGATCATGTATCTTTTTGTTTTCACTCTATTCTGTTGTTTGTTTGTTTGTTTTAATTTTAATGCATTGTAGTTACATATTGTAATCTGCTTTTTGCTCTTTAAAACAATGTAATAATTTACCCTTCATTAAAAAATTGTGGTTTTTCAACATTATTTCTAAGCTATCTCTTGGCCAAAAGAACATGGATAATAAAATGAACTCCCAGATTCTCATAGCCTGGATATAACATCAGTTCTCAGGTACAGATTTGTGAAATGTTTTTTATTCTTTGGTTTTGCTTCATCGTGTTGAGAAGAAAACATAACCTTCAGTCATTCTTGGATTCCAGGTCAAGTTTTCCTCCTCCAAACTTCTCTGCATTCACATTCAGAACTAGTTAATCAAGTCCACCAGATCCTACTGTGTGAAGCAAAATAGGTAAGTCCATCCTCCAAATTTAGCATCTTTACTAACTTACCAGCAATATAAATCTGAATGGAGAATGCCAAAAAGATTTTGTTTCCCACCACCAGATCTTTTAGGCCCATCCCCTCCACATTCCCATCCTTAGAGCCTAGGGTTTGTCCCTAGACAACGACCTCTTTCAACACTGAAGCTGTTCTTTTGACTATTGTAAATATGGTTTGTGTGGCCACAGGTGCTCATAATCCCTTTGGATGAATAATTGTCCATGAACCATGGTGACCTCAAAAGGAGGTTTACCTGCAGGTGAAAGGATGGTGGCCATCTGAAAGGCATGTAAACTTCCTGCAGCCAGATGACTTGTGACTCTCCCCACTTTCGCTCCAGCCCATCCTTCTTCCAGATCTGCATTATCTCTGCTTCTTGGTCCAACCCTACTCCTGATCAAGGGCTTCTTCCCTACATTTATGTGCATATGTTGCCATAAGCTCCTAGTTTCTGCTTCACCTCTTTTCTGAGCTTTGCCTCAAGTCTCTGCTCCATTCTTGCCTTAGCTTTCTGCTCTAAACTTCACAGGACTATTACTTTGCCTGAATGCTAATGCTATGAATTCAAAAGCTTTCTTGTGGAAGAATCATGTCCTTTGATAGAGTTATCATACAAATCTGTGAGTTTGTTTTGGCTGTCTATTTCTATATTATTTCCAGAACTAGATTTAAAACATACCTGGCCTGCCTTTGATAGGTTTATTTTGCACTTGGTAGCTTCAAGAAAATAAAAATATTTAGATGAAATTGTATATATATAGCCATATTTCAAATTCAAACATACTTACACAGGATGGCTCCACTGAGCCATTACAGCTTTCATAGGCAGTCCTATCATTATCCTGTTTAGATATGGATCAGTTATATCTTTACATCACAGTTTTGCCTGAAGAATTTTTTTCAGAGCAGCAGTTCTTGCCAAATCTAATACAAAGACAGCAAATAGAAATGCTGTATATGTCTGTGAAATCTAATCTGCAGCAAAATTGTTCAGACAAATTATTCCAATGCATTGGCAATTTATTATTTGAAACCTATTCCTAATACTTTGACAAGTACATTCTTAAAGAACACAAAATATCTTTTTTTTCCCCCCAACACTCATAATTAGAATCTGTGTAAGTGCTGAACCACTGTGGCATCTCTGATGAGAATCTAATCAATTCCATCTAGGCAGGAAGACAATACTTTTTGCATTATAAACATGCACTTTAAGTTTATCATTTTCATTATCAAACCTACTGCTGGGAAGAAAAAGTCACTGTATCAGTCTTCACAAATGCTCCCCACACCTAATATATGACTCACTCAGATGCCCTCACCAAAAATCAGAAAGTTCCATTTTCAGAGGTAAAGGAAATATGTAGAAATGTGGTTCACTAGATGTTCCTGAGGGAGCAAATAATTGCTACAGACTATTTCATCTTTCCCCAGCAAAAGTAAATTAAGAAATTTCTCAAGTGCGTAAGTCATACTGAGATAGTAAGGAAAAATTCACTTTGTACAGATGTATAAAAAAGACATAAAATATCTCTTTGGTGAAAGAAACGTAAATGTAGTGTTTGTGAAATGCTATGGAGAATGCCAAATCCATAATGAGAGATTAAGCGAAGTGCCTCTGGCAGCTCAACCTATTGAAAAAGCATCCATCCAAGAGGTACTCTTTTGATATTTGCATTTTTGATAACGACTGCACAGTACCCAATTTTTTTTTATTATTTTTTTTTTTTGGAAAAAGGAGGTTAAGAAGGCAGTACTAGCTGGTAAACAAATGATTCTGTGCAAGTGTTTAATTCTAGTCCTGAGAACAGGTAGAGATTATGTTAGTGCCAATCATTTACCTCTTAAGATGAAAACTAATATTTTTTTGTCTGACTATTCCCTTAGTTTCTCTCTCTTTGCCTCACCACCCTTCCTGAAGCTGCATTGTTAGCATCACAGAAGCATCAGCATCAGCTGGCCACAGCTACCTTTTTCTGCCTCCCCCTCCCTTTTCACAACCAGACTGTGCAAGTTGTTCCTCTAGGATCTGGATTGTCAGACCTCACGTACCACATACATAAAAAGGCTGCTATAACAGTCAGTACAGCATTGCTAGCTGCATTGCAGTGCACAGTGTTTTGCAAAGTGGAGTAGGTGATAGGTGATAAAAGTTGGAAAGGGAACAAATTTTGGCCAAAAGCTCTCTGTTTTCAGTCTGCTTTGGGAAAGGCTGATCAGAAAGTGGAAGGTAATGTTTTTATTTGGAAAGACCTTGGCAATTCACTTCTGTCACTCACTGGAAATTTCACTTCTATTTCACTCTATCTTTTTTAATTCTTTAATCACTCCTAGGGCTAAACATCTTCATAAATAAAATATTTAATAGCTAAACATATTTCATAGATTTTAAACTGAGATAAAGACTACTCCTGCTCTTACTCAAGTCTCTGAGGACAGTGTAAGGCAGATATATCAAAGTCTAAAAAGGTACAGTAAGACTCGACAATGATCTTGTGGCAATACAGAGCACTAATCTGAGACACAAGAGACCGTGAAGTGTATCTGCAATAAATGGAAAATGAAAAAGTAAGGCAAGGACAAATATATCCATAAAGATTTAACGGAATTATTTTTAGCATTAGGAGCAGTTAGCTTAATGAAATTGCTATTAGTTTTACCAACCAAATACAGTATCCCTGCAGGAGTTACTGTAAGGAATGCCACTGCAATCTCTGAGCAACAATGGATTAATTACCAAGGCAATTTTTTTTTTTTTTTCCTAATAACCAGATTTTCCTTGTCAGTCTCATTAGGGAGGGTATTAGGCCCGTAGCTTTATCATCTCTAATAGACAGGAAAGGGCAGACAGAGTAAAATGTTTCTTTGACATCAGCTATTCCCTCAACATCCACAGGGGCATGTAGTACATCCTTGCTCATAATTTGAAAGGAGAACAAAGTGTCTGAGTTTTTAACCCAGTTACCATTCACTCTGACTTTTTCTTTTTGCCCGATCACAGAGGATGCCAGGGTCGCTGTCACTGACACAGAGAGCAACAATTTATTCAGCCTCAGAAAACTACCTCAGTGTTTCACATGAAACCATTTTGACACACATTTTTGACCTTGGTGGGCACAAAATGGAACCTTGCTCCCTTTTGAGCTGTCCTTGCCAAATGCCACTCACCCACAGTGGCCTTCAGTCCTTGTAATGGCTCTCACTTTCTAGTCAGTCCTAAGGAGATCTGCAGGTTGAGCTGTCCCCATCCGTGTCTCCCATCCCCTGGAGACCTCCTGTCCAGCCTGGCTCCACAGTGCCAGTCCAGCCCCTGCTGGGCCACAGCCAGAAATCCAGCATAGGTCTTCACGGCCCTTTTCCATTTCAGATATTAATGAGTTCTGTGCTTGAATTGACAAGGCAAGCCTATCCTCCATCTGCTTTGCATTTCTGCCATCTACTGAAGAGCTTCAGATAATTTCTTGTTACCTGTTCATTTGGCAGATCAGCTCCCAGTCAGCATCACAGAGTTCAAACTGTTTTAGTCTGCCTAAATTCACGATTGTCGGAGACATGCCAGACATCAGTATCACTCACTGGTCATCACAATGTCTATTCTCCCCAAAATATACAGGGCACAACAGCCTTAAATAGAACAGCTGGGAACATTTCTTTCTAAAATGCTGGTTATAAAGAAAACCTAGCTACCTAAGTGTCAGCTTAAAGGCACCTTCATACCAATTAGATTTAACCCAATTTGTCATTTATACTCAAGGAGATTTCTCTTCAGTATTTAGATCAAACCTTCATTTCTGAGTAATAGGAATTTTTAGAACATCTGACAGAAGTCTCATCTCATCCTCATCAAAGAAAATGCAGAAAAGTTAAATAAAATTGTTTATAATTCATAATGAATAATTTGACTTTGATTACTTCTTTATTAATTATGTTTTGTTATTAATTAATACCCTAGATATCTGTTTTAATTATGTTTACCATCCGTACTTGTCATTCCCACAATGTATTTGTGCATAACATATATAACACATGTATGTGTTTGAAGTAACAGTGAGTAATCTGTCTCAATTAAATCTCTATGTTTGTGCTTAGATATCACTGTAGTGGTTTTGGCCAGGATGGAGCTTATTTTCTTCAGAGTAGCTCACATGGTGCTATGTTTTAGATCTGTGACCAAAACACACCAGTGTTTTAGTTATTGTTGAACTATGCTTGCAAGACCTTTTCTGCTTCTCGTACTGCCCTGCCAGAGAGGAGGCTGCAGGTGCATAAGAAACTGGAAGGGGGCACAGCCAGGACAGCTGACCCTCGCTGACCAAAGGAATAGCCCATAACATATGACATTATGCTCAGCAATAAAAACGGGGGAAAGGAAAAGGAAGTGCAGGATGCTCAAAGTGATGGCATTCATCTTCACAAGTAATCATTATGCGTGATGGAGCCTTGTTTTCCTGGAAGTGGCTGAACATCTATCTGCCTGCAGATGGGAAACAGTGAATGAATTCCTTATTTTGCTTTGTTTGTGTGCACAGCTTGACTTTACCTATTAAACTGTTTTTATCTCATCTCATGAGTTTTGTCACTTTTACCCATCTGATTCTCTCCCTCATCCCACTGGACTACTCAGCACTGGTGAGGCCACACCTGGAGTGCTGTGTCCAGTTCTGGGCCTCCCTGTACAAGAAAGACACGGACATACTGGAAAGAGTCCAACGGCAGGTCGCCAAGATGATCAAGGGACTGGAGCACCTCTCCTCTGAGGAGAGGCTGAGAGAGCTGGGACTGACAATGGAGCCTGGAGAAGAGGAGGCTCAGAGGGGGATCTCATCAATGTCTATAAACACCTGAAGGGAGGGTACAAAGAGGATGGAGCCAGGCTCTTTTCAGGGGTGCCCTGTGACAGGACAAGAGGTGATGGGCACAAACTGGAATGGAAGAGGTTTCCTCTGAACTCCAGGAAGCACTTCTGTGCTGTGCGGGTGACGGAGCACTGGCACAGGTTGCCCAGGGAGGTGGTGGAGTCTCCTCCTTGGAGATCTTCAAAAGCCACCTGGACATGGGCCTGAGCAGCCTGCTCTGGGTGGCCCTGCTTGAGCAGGGGGTTGGGCCAGATGGCCTCCAGAGGTCCCTTCCAACCTCAACCATTCTGTGATTCTGTGGGATGAGTGAGCAAGCAGCTGTGTGGGGTTTAGTTGCCTACTGAGTTTAACCCACTGCGCAGTGTGACATTAAAAACTTTTATTAAAGTGTATTTGATTTGTGTGTTGATTTGGGGTGGGCCTAGCTTTAAAAATCCTTGTTTAATTTATTCTTGTGCCTTTACACACTTTATGGGGCTTGCAAAACACAAAACTTTTTATTTGTTTGTTTGCTTGCTTGAAACAAGGCTTGTAAAACAGCAGGATAAAATTTGTCTGAGCTCATGACTTCCTTGGAAGCTTATTGCTTTAGAGGTCTCTGTTTAGAAAGGAGACAGAGGACCCTTGACCAAGACACTCAACATCTAACTTTTCTCGATGGCTCCTATCAGAGTCCCCTAACAATGGGCAGTTAACAAGTCTTACAAACACTTCTAATGCACACATATCTGTGCCAGTAAGTAACCACAAAACCATTCAAGAATAGTGACAACTGTGGCAAATGATGCACCAGAAAATGTTCTCGAGTGGTGTTCCATCTCCTTCGATAGTTTCTGCATGTAAATTGTCTGTAAGGACAGACCTGCGGATGAATGGTAGTCACAGTGGTCCCATTTGGTATTTACCTATTTTATTCTGTGTTTCCCTTCAGACTTCTTCTGAAGTATGCATATTCCTAACAATTTAATACTACAAATATTGACAAAATCACGGAATTATAACACGTATTCTTCAAACATAGCTTAGAATCGAGACTTAAATTATTTTGTTTACAGGTGTTGAAATCACCTGGCTGTTAAAAATCTATTGTTAAAATCTCTTTATTTTAAATTCCTTATGGAGAGTAAAAGGCTGAATCAGGTGCTAGTTCTCTTAAAGGGAATTTTCATCTGTAAGTAAGTCAGCAATCTAAGTGACTAGTAAAATAATTCTGTACATACAAAACATTTGTTTAGGGGGAAAGACAAAAAGTGTTTTACACATAATGAAATAATAATAATAATAATAATAATAATAAAGATGAATCAATGCTCTGAGTACAACACATTGTACCTAAAGAATCAGAAACTGTACCACTACATATGCTTCTGATATTGGCAACCAACAAAACATATACACTAGACTCAGAAGCATGTTGTTCTTTTTCTGATATTTCAGATTCAATGTTTAATACGTTTTCTTCTGAAGTTAAAATAAGTTCTGCATAATTATTATTTGTATTTTTTATTCTGGTATGTGATTTCCAGTACTCAAAAACTAAGACTTTATTTATTATTGAATATTTTCGTGGGTGGTTTTNTTGTTTTGGATATGCAAATACCCTTTTGTAATTTTTCTATTCAAATTACATACAACCAGTTCTAGATGCAGGCTAGTTTGGTATGTTTAGTTTAATTAGCCTTTGGATTTAGAATGGATTATTATGAGTTATAAAATGTTAATGCTTAAGTTCATTACATTGAATTTTGAAATACAGTATGTTCCTAAACTTAAAGGTCTAACCAGAGAGACAGCTTCATCTCTGACTTCCCAGAAACATTATGATTGATCTTTTGATGTGAAACTAGAGGGAAAATCCTATTTAGGTCACTTGAAAAATATAAATAGCCAATGTGCAGAAGAGTTCTACTGAATGTATGTGATAGGGATGGAGTGCTCTTTTGATACATGCTTTCTCACCAGCATGACAACATCAGGCACATACCTATGAAGCATTAAGTAGAAACTAAAAGGTCTGTAGTCCCACCTGACAACCCACTCCACTGGTGAGTGTCTTAGATGACACTGGGTGCAGGAGATCCTGGTCAGATCTCTCCTCCCCCAGCAATGCCATCCCACACTGGTGCACTTTTTTGACTTGGGGGTGTAGTTCTACAAGCTACAAAAATATCCTGCTGATACAGTTTGCTTGCTTTGCTTTACAGCAGTAAACTAAATTTTGGGGTGTTGCAAGGGAAAGGTTGTTTTAAAACCTAGCATAAGTAGAGCAGCAGAAGAGTTGCAATAAAGCATTAGTTTGTCTATGAGAAACTTGGACATTTCTCAATTGATCCTGAGGTGTAATGCAATTTAAATATTTCACAAGTCCCCTCAGATCATTTGGAAAATGCATACAATTAGTTTTTAAGTATCTGAAAGAAGCATATGATTAATCGTTGGTAATTATTTTCTTCAGCTATAAGATATACTTTCAAGAACCCTTAATCCTAATTAATTGTTAGTTGGAATATAGATGCTTAATAGATGCCAAGTACTGGATCTATTCCACTTTCTTTACAGTGTAGAATATGCTGCAAATAGCAAAGACAGAATGTAAACCTGTGTCAGATTCTGAGTTTCTTGAAAACCCTGGGTCAAGAAATTACCAGGAAAATGTGAAAACCCTAGGTTTTGGAAGACAGCTTAAGTCCCTCTGAAGACCCTGGAAAGCCAAGCACTGTAGAAAGAGTGTAGTCATGGGAAAATATGATTTACGACATGGCGGCTAGTCAAAAATGATGGGATTTGTAGTGACTTCTTATTTATGTATAGTTGAATAATGGTTATGCTGATAACTGGTTGAAAGGAGGTAGCTGTGTCCATTAAGAGTCATGGTGGTAAAATGGTCCAGTAGGGAAGAAAGAAAGAAAACTGAAACACTGAGGAAGAAGCTATGTGAGATAGGAAGGGTTGATACATATTTTACCATTCTTGAGCATTTAGAGATGGCATGGGAGCAAAATATCAGGGAATACATGTGCTTAAAATGAGTCTGAAACAGACATAGCCATTACATGAATGAAACAAGCATACGCTCTTTCTCCTAGAAAGCAGCTAGGAAAGTGCAACACACTGTGAATATCAGTGGGGAACTACGTAGACTTTCTTCTCTCTTCCCCTTCCCTGCCCCTGGTATATCAGTCCTTATCCATCCCAAGGAATAAGAGGCTAACAGTAAAAGATAGTATTCATTAGCATAGTTGTTGAGGGACTTAAGGCTTTTTCCAGAGTATATTGCAACTGGACAACAATTTCATGAATTTTGGTAGAATATGAATGTTGGATGCCCAGAGTCACATTTACATACCCAGATTTTCCTGCCAATCTAATGACTATTTCTAGGTAAAACCGGGTCTTAGTGGTTGTGTCTATACTGTAGAAGCTGGGAACACTCCCAGCCCCTGGGCCCAGGTGCAAGCACTGGACAGATGCCAAGGCTGTGTCAGGACAAGATCAAGGTAACCCCATCCTTTCTCAGCCCACACCTTGCTTATCTGGAGGAGGAAACCTGGGCAATGAGCGCCTCCTGCCAGATCCTTGCTCCGGACAATCAAGGTGCCTGAACAACAGAACAATCTAGTTTGTGTAGCACTAGCCATTGAAAACTGTGCTGCCCACTACCAGTCTTATGTATGCTAGGAAATAAATACTGTGCCTCCCAGGTGTGTGTCCATGTCATAGAAACCAGCCCTGCTACAACAGACTCTTCTGAGGGGTAGCTTTCAGACTACAGACAAGGGATCAGGATGTATCCTCTCTTTCTCCCACCAGGCAGGCAGGACTCTGCTCCATACGCTCTGTGAATTCAATGACTATCTCACAGTTCTGGAGGCTTCGCATGACTTTGAATATAGTTTACAAAATGAAGGCAACTAGCATGCAGAAGGAGCTGAAGGTAAAGTTTTCAATTGTTCTCTGCCTCTCATGTTTCTTTTAAGACAAAGAAGTCATCTCTGGCTGTTGTGTGAAATGAATGCAGCACAGAAGCAACTGCCTGAGCTCAGGGACAGCTTGAAACAATCCCTTTGAGCAGTTAAATGGGTGCCGGGTCAGAAGTCAACAACTGTCACTGCTGTCTGTATTATCAGTATCTGGCACATTTTCTTACTCCAGACCCAAAGTTCTGGTTTCAAGAAAGCACATTAAAAAGACATTTCCAGCTGTTGTGGTAGTTGTGAGAGGCTTGAAGATGTGAAATAAGAGTTTCCTAAAGACTCTAACACTAAAAAGTCAAGTAAAAGAAAGTTGTTGATTTTTTGGCAGAGTATGAGGAAGGGAATCAGCTGAGAATTTTAAAAAATGGGATTGGCAACCTGGCCACATTGTTAACTGTTTCACTGTCACTTGCAGTGGTTCTAAGAAAAAAAAAAAAAAAAAGCCTTTATATCCACAACAGAGCTCTGTGGGACATATGGGTAGTTTCATTTTCCTTCAAGAGGATTCAACTTTCCAAGTTCAGAACCTGAAGCCTTAATTCTCATCCTGTAATTAATGAGGCAACAAGTAATAACATCCAGCTCACTCAAATTTTCCTGTTTTGTAGACCTCTCTTCATTCTCACTTGTCTTCCCAGGACTTTTTCCTTGGGAAGCTTTCCAAGTAGCTCCTATCTTCTTTGAATTTCATTGCTCAATGCTCATCGTTGCTGCACTTCAGCAGAGGTCAGTGCTGAAAAGAAGAGGATTACTTCAAATGTCTCATTATCTATGACAGTTTATTAATCACTATGGGTGATTAATCATATGGGGTTTGCCTTTACACAATCCTTTTGATTCCTGTTCAAGCTATGAATCACAACAATTCTAAATATACTTCTGTAGAGCTCTTAGTCCTTTGTTCCCTATTCTGTATTTGTGCAGTTAATTATTCTTACCTGAGTTCATGGTCTGACATTTGCCTTCATTAAATAGTACCTTTTCTTTTTTTATAACATCTCCCTGTGCATCAGGATCTCATTGAACTCTGATCCTGTTTCCCAGTGAACACTGTGGTGGTGTCTTTAAATGTAATAAGCACATTTTCTATTCAATCACCTAGATCATTAAGGAAAATATCTGATAATATCTCGATAATATCAGATCAGTCCTCCCTTAAGACTGATCCCATTGAGCATTACTCCATCTTTTTCAGTACCTGAACCACTCTTAATAAATTCCCAAGTAGAGTTTTCCAATGAGTTTGGCAACCGTCATATTTTCGCCCAAATATTCTTTAGATTGGTTATGGGATTTCTATGTGGCATAGTGTCAAAAGTCTCATGTAAGTCAAAGTATAAGGCTTTTTCTCTCTGTTGCTTTTCCTCTCTGATACCTTGTGGTAGAAAGAAACTGGTTTGATTTCATATGATTTGTTTTTATGGAATTCCCTCTGGGTATTACTCCTCTCCATGTTTTCTTTTTGCTCCTTAGAAGTAGTCTGTATGATAATTTGCCATACTGGTTTTGGTCCAGAGGTAGGAACTATCAGGAGCTACAAGTTTCTATACAATTATGTCTGGTGCCTGGTACCTGACAGCACACACAGGAGCACTTCTAGCAGCCATGGCAGCAGAACCCAGATTTTATTGACTTAGGCTGTGCACATTAAAACTGCTACTGATAAAGCAAACCATCCTGGTTACCAGTGTGGGAATAATTGCCTACCTGACATGTCTGCATTAGCAAAGGTTTTATTGCGAGGAGAACTAAAACACCATTTAAAAAGAACAAGCAACTCACACCTAAACTTCATTCTGTTTTGTTTAAATTGTAGCAACAGAAGAAATTGTCTGTTGCATTGCCACTCGTGGGCTTTAAAAAAAAAAATCTTCTAACTGCAGATAAAATCTCAGTCTTTGAGAATGAACCTGGGCTAGTCCTCCATCCTTGTCTGTGCTCGGTGTCAGTCCTAGCCAGTCTTCCTCTCCAGAGGTTGATGGTTCTTGCTCTTCCACTAGCAAACAGATGCTACCCATTGACAACATTGAATGACGACATCTTCTAAGGCTGGTTTGTGAGTGAAAATAGCCTATTTCTGCTAGTAGCCGTTCTCCTTGCCCATATGGTGAGTACTAATCATACAGCCGTAAGACCAAGCCCTGGTGGTCATTTTACTTTCTGACCTTCCTCATGTAGCTGAGCATTTTCCAGTATTTTTAAAATAAAAATTAGGGTGGTCATTCACAAATACAAAACTTATAAACTTATGTTTCAGCTAATCTTTTTTTGTGATTTTGTTTTAAGATGGGAGTTTTAATAAAATGAGACAAACCTTTGCTCACCCAGAAGCATGCCCCATTCATTGTGAAGTAAGGACAGCAAATGGGACAAGAGGTGGCTGAAGAGAGAAATAGTCTTGTTTCAGGAGTCTGGACTAGGAAGTAAAAATAATTGGTTTCTCTCTTTCTTAACATCACTTATTTTTTCTCTGATGCCAAACACGGTTATTATCATGCACACAGAAAATATCAATCTTAATGGTGGCATCTCCTACCTTCTGAATTCTTGGTGAGCAAGCCTACTGTTCTTTTAGAAGAGGTTTTATTTTTCTTATATTTTATATTTTTTTAATTTTGTTTTATTTTATTTTATTTTCTGTAGGCTATTATATGTAAGAAAACCATGGAGCAGCTGAGTTTGTAACTTGCTCTGCACAGTTTTTTGATATTTTCCCTGTATATATAGAATGTTTTTATTTATAAAATGTGTAGAAGTATATGTTAGAGAAATATTTTCCAAACTCAAATTAAAAATAAGCTTTCCTATTCCCCACATGATTGTCTTTGTCTCATCCGTAAGAAAAGAAGGAGATCATTTTCATTCTCTAATAATATTTGAAAAGTGCATTCTACTGTGTCAAGACATGCCATGGGAGCTGACAGCCTACATCCCAACTCAACCTTAATGTCTTATGATATCCCTGAACAACTGTGTCAAGACTCACTGCATTCATTTATTTATTTATTTTTTCAAGTGCTTCCAGCTGGAGAAAAGAGTATTTCTATATTTTTGCTGCTACTGATTATAGGTTTTCTAATGTTGTTTATGTTGAATTTTGCAAAATACTTAGCTAGAATTTTGGTACTCAGAAATGAAAGTTTGTTGTTTTAATGTAAATATTATTTCTGCAACGTAAGTAACTGAGAATTTTAGTTGCAAGGCATTTCATACTGTATACAGTGGAATGATATATATGGATTGTGTCGATGTTCAACGTATAGATTCAGCTTAATGTTCACACTAAATGTAAGAAAAATGTTGCTTTATTTCCATGGTGACAGTGGAATGAATACTTTTATCTATAAGTATCTAGTTATTGGATTTGTTTTATTGTAGGTCAGTATGACTCAAAGTAGAAAATTATGTTGAATTGTATTGGCTTGAAAAGACTTGACACAATAGTCAAATGTATTAGCTGCTCTTTAGTAATTGAGAAAATACTAGGAGGTTACCTGGTAGACAGGAGATTAGATGTACACATCTTACTACACCTGCCTTCTCAGCATTCATCTTTATGGCTACACATCAGCCAATAGAAGTGCTGTTTAGATCTACAGCTTCTGCTGTTCCTGCAGTTTTTCTTGTTATGAGACAACCTGACAAGCTTATTCTTCCTGACACCTTCAAGAATAAATTATGTACAGAAGTACAGAATATTCCAGCACAAAAAAAAAAAAAAAAA
>VXAA01001120.1:107975-203244 GCA_013399115.1 Anseranas semipalmata
TTTTTTTTCTCCTTTCTCATATGCTCTTGTGGAAGGGAATGGTCTGGTCTACTCAAACAGATGTTATTTTACTGTCATCTACTCAATAAATGTTTAACAAAAATTTCTTCACCAAAATGCAACCACGGAAGTTGAGGAATGATCATGTATCCAGGTCAGGTTGTTTACAGCTGAGGCCAGCCCAGCCTGGAGAGACAGTGGATGTATATCTCTAATATAAAATGTAGTCTCTCACATAGGATGTTACTGCACGCTAATAATTCAGCTCTCAGAACGGGGGCTAAATAAAGGAGCAAACAACCTGAAAAAGAAGTAACAGCACCAGTGGTTCCAATTTAATTTTAATGCTTTTATTCTATCCATATAAATGTGTTTTATGTAATTATGCTTCAGACTCAACCACTGCCTTGCATTGTCCTTCCTGTTTGACCTTTGTGCCTCCCATCAGCCTCGTCCTTCAGTCAATCCCTTCCCGCCATTCGGAGGGCCAAGCTGGAGCAATACTCAGCTGTCTGCTGCTGAATTTCCCCCCACCAGCACAGGGTGCTCCCTCCGTGGTCCAGGCAGGGTCTGCATCCACGCAGCGCAGGGTGCGCTGTCAGTGCTCGGCCCCTCGAGGCAAAGGGTCTCACCTCTGCCAGGACGCACATGCATGCTCTGTGTGTGTGTGTGGTCTTCATGCATAGGTGAGGTCCACGCGCAGCACTCAAACACTGTGTTTTAACATTTATTGTTTACACTTAAAATGCGTCTTCTGCTTCTGCGTTAAGCTGTTTTGATACGCCTCTGCTGCCAGAAATACTTTGTAGCATTAAGTTTAATGAAACCACAGTTTAAAAAAAGAGGAACAGAAGAGTACTTTCCCAGCATTTGCACTGAAAGTGGGTAATATTAATATCTCACACTAAAGCAAACTAATTATTTCTACAGGGACCCTCATTTAGAGGAGTACTTTGCAAGTCACGTGGGAGCGTTTGATCTCTTCATGTGAAGAAGGGTAGGACACTATTAATTTCAAGCAGAGACAATCATATAATTAATTTACCCAGCAGGAAAACAGGGTTCATTGAGCAAGTGTGCCCAGAGCAGTTAGTGCCAGGGAATGACCTCTCACATCTGATTTTACACTGTAATAACTAATGGCCCAGCTCTCTGCAATTACATCTTTGTTCAGTAAACTTAAAGGGAAAGCACTTCTCATACTTGTAACCACAGTTTCTGTTCTGCTCCCTCCAAAAATACCTGCACCTGTCACTGTGTAGAGTTGGAAATGTTCATGTCAGGAGTTTCTGTGTTTACGTTTTCAAAAGCTGGCTAAGTGGCTAGAGTCAACGTTTCCTCTCCTGAAAAATGCTGAAAATTCTGGGGAAGGTTCTGTTTTGGCTTGGTTTCTTGTTGTTGTTGTTGTCGTCATTGTTGTTGTTGTTGTTTTATAGTTTTTTTTATTATTATTTCTTCTGTTGTTGTTGCTTTTATTTTTATTTCTTCTGTTGTTGTTGTGGTTATTTTTATTTTTATTTTTATTTATTTATTTTGAAGACCCTGCTTCATCAGGAATTATATTCAGGAAAGATGGTTGCCTTTTTCCCTGTTCATTTCTTCAGGAAGCGTGCCATGTTTTCTTCACATGTTCCTCACTGAGAATTAAATCTTTGCAAATAATTCTGATCCCATCTTAGTTTGTCCCAAAAAGTCACCACTTACTTGGTGCTGTGATCATCTTGACAGGAACACTGAGCAAGAACAGAGCTGCTTCCTGCTACCTTAGTTCCCATTAGTCTCTCAGAGTCTTGACGTAACAGGATGACACTGCTTGTCCTGATCTTTCTCACCCATGCTCTACTTACAGAATATTTTACAAAAATCAGACTGGGTCTTCTGTTCACCTCAAATTTTCACCTTGGCTTGTGCTTTTACTTCATCACTTTCAAATATGTTGGTACATTGTCTGCTGATTCAGTCTTTAATCTTATTTAAGGTCATTTTTAGAAAACAGTATTTTTGCAAGTTCAGAGCAATGCCAGTTCCCACGCAGAGTTGGGAAAGAGTGTTCTTCCTCAGAGAAATAGCTTTTTCACACAAATATTTTGCATTATTATGCAATACAATAAGTAGGTGAAAAACAATCCAATACGGTATGTAAAGAAACCATGAATAAACACAGTACAAACGTGATGCAGCCTACATCCACTGATAACAACTATGCAAAGCAGGATGCCTTTCTCTTCAGAGGTCTAACTCTTACATTTAAAAATCACTAACTTGTTGCCAGTCCATTAAGGTAAAAATCTTTTCTAGGTTATCTAGGGTTCAATGGTCAATTTTCAAAAGTTTCAGGCAACTGCAAGTGAAAATTGCCTCAGGACTCTTCTTTTATTATCACTAATAATGTGATAATCTATGACATATGGTAAGAGTATATTGCCATTTTACTGTTTACAGTTGAAAGTGGTTTTGCCTTGCTAACAGAAAGTCCCAGCAGAGCTCTCCATCTGACCCTTTCCCTTTATTTCATATTTTATTATGCAGTGCATATGGCTCTGTGTAATACCCAACCCCATGCTTGTATTAAATAATGCTACTTTCAATGTTATCTCATGCTCTCTAGTGTACTAAAATTCTCATTCTGTTCTTCTGAAGACCCATTTCCACCAAGCCCCTTCCTCAAACCTTCATCCTCTGTGAGATGGCTGCAAGGTGTAAGTGAGGAGATGGTTTGTCCCCCAAAAGACAGGACAGTAAAGATCTTCATTCTGGAAGATGCTACTGATGAACGAGATACTCTGCTTTCTCTTTGATGTGCAGTTTGATGTAGGTTGTTTTGTCATACTGACAAGTCTGTCTTTCTACAAAGAACTTAACTGAACAAATACTATTGTAACATATCCAATATGTTCAGACTAACACATCTTTTGGGGCATGTTTAATGAAAGCTTCTGAAAATCAGGCTGTTTTTGCAAGTGATATGGGAGACTTGCCCAAAGCATAGTATAGTCATTGAGCTTATGTCTGTATTAGTAGGTTAAATAGTGCTAAGGGATATTCCCAGACACTGAGAGTGTTGAAAATCATTCTTTCAGACAGTCCCCAGGTGTATCTGTGTACCTCTTTTAGAGAGTGAGACTGTTCACTGGGCCACCCTTTGCCAGTTGTTTTCAGGGCCATGCATTTAATCCACTGCTACAGACATACTCTGGAAGTTTCCCTCTGCTTGCCTATTGATTTGCCTGATAATTGTAAGGATTCAGGAAGGATTTCTTCCGGGTCCTGGTGTGACAGGCAGAGAAACAGCTTTCCAGTCTTCCCACTAAGAGCACCTTTCCTCTCTCTCCTACTGACTGGCCATGGGCCTGATCCACATTATAGAAAGACTTTCTTTGAGTCCAGACACCTATACCACCTATTCTGCTTACACACAAGCCTGAGCTGAGGCCAGATCAAACTGGACCAAATCTCAGAACGAGAAAATTCAAGCACAAACTGTCAGTCACACAGCCTGGATGGATCAGGCCTCAGTAGTGCTGAATACTACAAGCTCAGTTAAAAGTTTTAGCACTTCCTAAGCCCAGTGGCTCCAAATATAACCGAATCTGCAGCCCTCAGCAGAGGTCCAAATTTCAGAAAACCCTATCTTTGATAAATCTTCTTGAGGTTTGAACCCTTTGCTTCTAACCCACAGTAGTAACCCTAGATCTCCACTCCCTGTACACACACATACACGTTCATGTACAAGAGGAAAACTAAGAAAGATGCAGGCAAGTTTTATGAGAAGATCAATGCCTCTACCCATTGTATGAGAGCCAACTCTTTATGTTTCTTCTGTAGTTCTAAATGTGGGGTTTAGTAAGAGCTGACATAGGGAAGGGGGCCTCTACTCTCTTCAACAGCTTCATGCTTTTAAGGTTTTCTTTTACTGTAGAGTACTAGCAACAACTAGATAGCAACAACATCAGAAATGCATAAAGAGCAAAAATATATCCTTTTAAACTCCTTTTGGTTAAAAAATGCAGCACTGACCCATCAATGGCCATTAGCCTTCTCCTTGTGATCTCATTTTTGCAGTCACTTGAAGATGCTCCTTCCACAGGTATTATCAGAGGGCTGGTAAGATGCAGCTTCAGTGAGATATAACAGCCACGTAAAAATGACAGATTGCAGTGACAAGCTGGTATCGGTAGCTGGGGAGATAGCGAAATGAAATCTCTTCAGAAAACAGACTGCACAGAGCAGTTCTGCTGAAAGCTGCCACTGCCACAGGACGACATCACACATCTGATTCCCCACCAGTGAAGGCAGATGGGACTACACAGTGTGCTGCAGGCACTAGGTTGCTTCCCTTGCGTGATCAAATTCAAGGGCTGAAGCGAAGACTGAAGCAGATAATTGTACGACACAACCACTCCTATCTGCTAACTGTCTACAAATGATCTTATGAAAAAGAAATGATCAGGAGGAAACAGGACAGTATAAATAAAGATAATGATGCTGACTTCCTTTGCAAAGTGTTTTCAGATCAACAGATAGAAACACCACATGAAATCTAAGTGTAGTAATATATTAGTAACACTATTTGGCAAACTAATACATTGCAACTTCTTGAATGAGGAAATTTAGAGTGATTGCAACTTTTAAAGGCAAAAAGACCTCTCAAGAGATCTCCCAAGCCCTTGCTTGAAGAAGAAGTAGGATTTGACAATGCTTCAGAAGTTTGCCTAAAATATGCCCTTCGGCACTGCAGTAACTCAATTGTCTTTTTCATTTTGTCTTCTCATTTTAAAGTCATCTTTGAAAGTAAGTGGCATCATGGCTCTACCAGCTGGAGAGTGGCACAAACAAAGTGTACTGGAATAGGAGCGACAGACTGCAGGGCAGCTTTAATTAATAAATGGCTTGCCTTGCCAGGCGCAAAGCTGTTGGGTATTGACCCGACAGAGAAATGGAGCCCTTCCGTGAGTAATATAGTACTAACTAAAGCAGTGCATACGTGTTTTGAGAAAGTACTTAGCAGGGGGCTGTCTGGAAGCAGGAAGGTTGTTGGGGCTTTGTTTCTTTGTTTACTTCTCCTTCCTTTCTTCCTTTGCTGTGCACTTTGCAGTCTGAGACTGGAAGGGGAGCTAGCAGGGAGCAGCTCTGCTGCAGCAGCGACGGATGCCATCACAGCCCTCACTCCTATGAGGCACAGATTTTCTATAAGCGTTCGCTTAGAGAAAGCACCAGCAAAGAGTGCTGCTGAAGCAAAAAGTCTTGCATGAGGTTACAGGCACTTCCCAAAGTAATATCAAGCCTTCTGTGTGCTTCAGAGTGGATTTGTCATCAGAAAGGTGTATTTATGATGAATTTATGTGGGTCTCTGTTAAGTGAACTATCAAATGTCCATATATGTTTTATTTCACTCTGTATATGTTCACTTGCTCCTAGGCATGTGAAAACCTGCAGGTAATCATTATATAAGGTGATATTTGTCAAGTGTGTTTTTTCTCTTTTGTGCACCCACACTTCTTTCTCTGTTGTTAAAAATCTCTAGCACTTATTTGGCATAAGAATGAAACTTTTCTAGTGCCTAAACAGGACTGATTAGAAATGGGGAGTGACCAGCTGCAAGATAGGTGCTCAGCTTGATGGAAGCCACGAAGCAGAGATGCTTTAACCTCTGCAAAATGCAAACCATCTATACAGCAGGTTATGTTTCAAGCCTATTGTGCATAGGCAGTGGCTCCTGGTGATCTTGCAGGCTGGAAAGCTTGGAGTCTATACCACGTGAACACTGGGACACCCATTCTCAAAAATTCCTTATAATCTTTTTTTTTTTTTTTTAAATTCACTATTTCTTTCAAAAAGTTTCACAGAGATGTCTAAGCTTTTGTGTTCTATGGGTCTTTTAAGCTCTCTATAGCTCGTGCATACACCAAAGCTTTTACCTTGGCTTGTTGTGCTCACAGAGTTCTGGCAATATTGGGTTTGTCTTGGGCTTCTCTCAGAGCAGAAAACACTTATGTCCACACCTCTCAAGTATGCTAGTGGTTTAGCAATACTCCTGTCTGCAGCTCTGTCCTCAGGTCAGGTCAGTTTGGAGATTACCTGTTCTGGGAGACACAACAATGGAGGCAAATTGATGCAAGCACTGGAGAGAAGTTTTCAGAAGAAAAAGGGTTGTACAAATAAGTAGCACATGGTGCAGGCAAAATAATAATTATAATCTGGAAATTGATGCTGTTCTCTTTTCATTAATAAGTAAAATATTCTTTGGGGGTTGATCAGTCTTCTTTCATGATTCCTGATCCTCTTGCTCTGACGTTGTTCAGATATTTATCCAGGGCTTAAGAGTATTTTTTGCACTTCATCCCACATATAGCCAGTCTGCTTTGTCTGAGAGAGCAATTCATTTACTGGTTCCACTGCACCCAGAAAAAGGCTGCTTTTCTTTTGACCTAAATATACTTTATTTCTTGAGAAGGAAGGGTACCTGCTTCCTTTTTTTATCATTTCATGCTTGTACCAGATTATGTGGTAAAGCTGGATTCTGCCAGGACACACATCTATCTTAGAACGAGAGAAAAAGTCATTTAGTGCAAACAGTATGTTTTGCTTACTCTGGAGCTTCTTTTAGAGAGAAAAAGCAATAGGTGATTTTCCAAGACCCAGTGTTGATTTATTTCAGATTGAAGGTTTGAGTTACATATGAAATTTATAATCACAAATTGATAAATGGTCCCAAAAGACAAAACTTCCCCTTCCAATAAAATTAACATGCAAAGGTCTCCAAGACGCTATTCCCAAGATGTACATTAAGGTCAAAAGTTAAACAGTTGGTTCTACAGCTTAAGCTACACAGCCCAAGTTAGGATCATGGTGGTAAAGACTAGGTTCATCCAGCCAGCTGCAGTCATCTGCTACATACACATCTACATATAAGCTATTTGATAACCCTAGGTGTGATTTCTAGGGTGCAATTTACCTGATCTGTTGCAGATATCTACTTGCATATTGTCTTCCTCCTTTGATTATGGTGCCTCTGGTCTAGTATCTTAGAAACCTCAACTCAGTCTTTTTTTGACTGTGTCTTGCAATTTCAAGGTTGCACAGTTAAAATTATCCGGAATGATATATCCTAGTAATTACACTGTAATCATTATCAAGGACACATTTGCTTCCACAATTGCAGCAACAGAATTACACTTCTGCCATAAAATTGGGCTCTGTTAAATGAGATGCTGGTTTTCCACCTTCAAGGTACTACCAATTTCCATATCCTATTTTCTGTGTGCACAAATAAAAAAGGATTTTATCATCTAGACCCCAAAACTCATCTTGGATTTCAGCAGCTCTGCTGTGCTTTCTCCATTTCATGCACCAGCACCTCTGCAAGTTCTTAGGTGGCAAATGGATTTACAAAGGGAACCCTTACAAACAATGAAAGGATAACAATTACACAGGTACAATAAGATCCGATTTCATTTACAGGGGATGCATGAGATGACAGGAACATTACTCATGATAAGGCTCATCAATTAAGAAAAGCAAGGTACATTTACAGAAAGAGTGTGTATCATATACAAGACTTGCTATTTTCCTATGATGGTTTTTTTAACCATAAATATTTAGAAGTTATTTCCACATATATTCCAAATTAAATAATGAGAGGGATTTTTTTTTCTCTATAAAAATACAGAAGATAGAAATGATTTTTCATATTTATTACCAAATAAATACAGACATGACATTTGGCAAGCACTTGCCTATTACAGAACCTCCCAGATATGTGTTGATACTCTGTTGGTACCAGGGGATGACATAAATCTTGCAATTAAAATGAAAACTCAGCATTGAAGCTGTTAACCTAATGCCTAATTTTAGCACAAAAATACCATTTGGAAAAGCTTTTATCCACTAGGATAAAATGCCAGACATCAGGAACAATTAAATGGTTTAATACTTGTATAAATCATTTGTAACAGCAAATTTATAATTCTCATTCCAAAGAGCCACTTTGTTGTCATGGAGTCTGTTTTTGTGCCCTGTGTCCCTAGTGTCTTGGTTCTAGCATTACTATGTAGTAAATACTGCTGAAGAGAACCAGTTTGTTAGAAAACTGGCATAGTAACTTCTATTACATAAATTATTTGGTGTGTATATCCATCACAAATCTTGAAACCTATAATGGGAGTAGGTTTAATTCCATGCCAGGCTAACTCTGTTAGGAAAGCCCTGCACACAGTAGCAAGTAGTGTGGCACAATAGAAACCAATTTCTACAGCAAAACTTGCTGCTGTAGACCTAATATTCAAACTGCATGTTGTACAAGAGGTTTTTTCTTTGGATTAACTCTAGTTTGGTCACGGAGTCTGAATATCTACTGTAGAGTGCCTTGGGCTCATCTTTCATTTTAGTTTCACCTGAGAATATGTCTAAGTGCTGAAAATAGACAAAAACAAATGTTCAGTATGTGGGGAAATTAGAAGATTCACTTCCAAACCTCAGTTCCAGTTTGAACCGAAACACTAATACAGGTGTGCCCACCAAGCATCATGCAGGCTCATTTAGGTGACCCCTCCCCGCTCCCCCAACAACAACAGCTTCTTCTACAATAAATGGAGTAAGACAGTAATTAAAAGTAGTTTTGAGACTTCTTCCTGACTTTACCAGTCATGGTGTCTCCTCTGTAGAGAACAGTGGACACTTATGGCACAGTATGTACAGAATACCACTGAGGCATACAGGTACAATAGGTAGTTACAAACAAGCTGGCATTTAACTGTTTTGCTGGATTGATCTTGGTTGCATCACCACAGTCTTTAAGATAAGATTTTGGAAAGCCACATACTCCATTAAGGAACACAACACATCCCAGGTTCACAACAGGTAGATAGACGCTGTGTGCATTGTTCATTGTGCCATGTCCCAAAGATGTCCAGGCGGTTCTGATTCTCACCTTTGGATGGTCTGTAAAGAATTAGAGAGCTCTTGTATTCAAATTTGGCATAGAAAAAGGAGATGAAGATGTCATGCTTTTTCCTTATGAACCCAGAAGAAGATCCCCAGTGACTGACCCAAGACCTACTATTGAACTATTGAACTATTGAAGTACTATTGAAGCTTTACTGATGAGACAGCTGACCATTGAAACATAAATCTGTTGGAATCAGTATCCTGTTCCATGATGTTTTCTTGATAAAACTGAACATAAGAAATGTGTTAATTAAGCTTAGTTCATTTTATTTAATTGCTGCATTTTAATTTATGTTAAATGTCCTTTATATATGCTTTAGTACTCTATATTATGGTTTTTATCTTGCTGGGATGCAGAAATCTTTGTTTTCTGACCAGAGATGTTCTAGAATTTCTTTTGGCTCTGTGAAAAGTTTAGAATTTCAAGTTTTGCTTCAATTTAGAAAGGAAACAGAATTTGAAACAGATTTCTCATGAGAAAAAAAAAAATCTCTCATCAGTCTATCTCTAGCCCATGGTTCTCTATTCACCAATTTCTTCAAAAAAAAATATGAAAAATACTTCATTATGGCTGGCCGTGATGATAACTTACAGGGCATTCTGAATTCTGCCTCTTTGTGTTTTATCTACCTCTCACTTCTATTCCTTTATCTGTATTTTATTTGAGTTTGTGCTCATCCTGCAGTCTTTGAAGGCAACAGTAAGAGATCAGCAGGAGCAATGCTAAGGTCTAAGGCACACAGTACTTGAAATGACAGCACATGAACTGATTGATTCATCCTCAAACTACCCTTTGGCTTCAAGGACACTCCATTTAGAGACAACATTCCTCCTGCGTGCTATCAGTGGCAGGATCATGGCCATAGGCTTTCTGTAAGTGCTTTGGGCAGGGAGATGTCTCCCTGCATTTGTCTAAAAAGTGACACTAAAACCCAAGGATTTTGTGGCAATGAAGTAATAATAATGCTGGATTTTAACTAGGGTGCAAATTTTGCATCCTTTCCCCTCCAAATTCAGTGCACATTTTCAAATGCAGTATGTGCAGCCAAGTTCAAGCCTTTAAAACCTGTCCTTGAGAAATGTCTGTTAATGGTGCACTTTATCTCAGTAAAATTTACTTACAGAAATATAGATTGTAAAGCTATTGTGTTCTTTAATATGTTTGAATTCCCATGTACAATGAATTGCAATGCACTGGTCTTATATCATTGGCTTATTTCATTCTAATATTTTGCAATATTGATTCAACTGACTTAAGAGAGCTGCAAGATGCTACATTATGACATGGTTATTTATACCTCCAGCTTACAGTAATTCACGGATTATTTTAAATTTGCCAATAGAAATAAGTGATTTGCTTCAAAAACAAAATTTTCTTTCTGGAATACAGGTTGGCTGTGTAGTCCAGTTCAGACAGGATCATAAGCACCTACTGATACTACTTTTTTCTCTCTGTACAGATTACTTATTAGTAACCACTTTAATGGGGATTAAATTATTAGAACAATAAAAAAAAAAATTGTTTGCTTGCCTGGACTGAGCCATTGCAGATTTTCAGATCACAAGTAAGAGAAGAAACAGGATTTTGAATGTTTATTCAAGCATGTAGATGCTAAGATGCGTCATGGTCCTTTCACTTGGCTTACCTTGCAAAACAACTGTTTCTTAATCTCCTCATAGTAATCTCTTTATCTAACAATGCTTTAGTAAATTAGAAAGCATGGTCTTTGAAGGCAATCATTCCCTTAATAAAGGAGGCTACAAAGCCTGCCAGAAGGGACCCATAAATGTTGCTACAATTATCTCATATAAAAAAATGCTAACATTTACTATAAAGGTATTATGTAAACAGATGAAAATGGCTACTAGATTCTAATATATTTGAAGAATGAGTTTTGGGTGACTTGTCTCTTGTGACACACAGGTGTAAAATACATTATCTGTAACAGCAGTTGAATGTTTCAAAATCTAAGCATAAACCAACATTAAAAATGACATTAATATGTACCTACAATGAGTTGTATGAATGCTGTAATCTGAACTATATTAGCTTATCTGCTGCAGAATGGAAAGCTTCAGCAAAAAAGTGGAGCTGGAAATGTGCACTGCATTACTCAGTAGAGTTGGAAAAGATAAGTGATTAGAAGGATGAGGGACTTGAATGCTAGTATTCAATCCTGCAATTTTTAAACACTGTGACTCAGCTTACTCCTGAGACCTCCCCCTCAGTTCCAGGGGAGAGTTCTTTGGAGTAAGTCCTGCTCAGTTTAGTAGGGACTACAGAACCAAGTGCCAAAAGAATTTCTCTTTCCTCATGAGGACTGTTGTTCCACATGATTTTTGTTACTAAAAATTACTGGTTATCCTTTAGTCCGAGAAAACTCCACTGACTGAGAATCTAGACGTACATGCTCTGAATTGTCCTCTGGAGGAAGCTGTTTCTCTCCATCAGCTAGGCTGGTCAGGGAGGTGAGGTTTGCAAAATTAAAGTAGTCATTTAATTGAGCTCATAAGAAGCTTCACTTCCTAATTATTTTTCTCTGATTTCCTTTTGCTGAAGATATCTTCTGGGACACATTCTTAGTTTCTCCTATAGCCTGGTGACATAAATACTTGACTTCCAATTGAATCTGCACTGTTAGATGTATCTCATGCAGTTCAGTTTCCTCATAATATCTGTGCGGTCAACTGTCTCTAGGCAATTATTATTACCTAAGTGAATGTATGACTTGAAATGAGGCAATATTATTTTAAGAGAGATCCAGAAATGTCTGCTTTAATTCTCAAATGAATTCTCTTTGGCAGTCTCACTCTTCTTTTGTGTTTTGTTTATGAATATTCCAAAACCCAGGATAGTAGAAAGGCTGGCCAAAAACAGCAGATTGGAAATAAATAGCAAAATATGGATGAAAATGATTATCATATTTTAATTAACGATATTCACAGTGGAAATCCAAGTCTATGAGTTGTACTTAGTTATGAACATAAATATGCCACATGATCAATGGAGCCAAACTGCATATATTGAACTGCATATTATATGCAAGAAATGATTCTTTAGTTCAGGAATCTCTTCCAGAAATTTTTGGGGTGAGGTTCATTTCACTTGATGGTAGTCATCTAAAATGCAGATATGTAAGTCAGATCAAATGGATTCTCTCTGCTTGCCCTAGCCAGTGGGGAGAAATAACAAGTCTAGAGAGCAACTCCTCTGCCGTCGACATCTGTTTGAGAAGAAGATGACCTTTCTAGATGAACCCTGCAGTTATTAGTTCACATACAGAAGTTTTAGAAACCGTCATCAGTGGTGCCACCAGTGAATAACTTCCAGTAGCAGTTTTATGAGTCCTGAAAACTATATTCCACTAATGATGAAAGCCAGTAAGCTACAGCTCAAACAGAGGATCTGATCACATCCACGGATAATGAAAAGCACAGAGCAAGAAACAGAGAAGAAGTAAAATAAAATAAGACACTTGAAAGCTGGAACAATGGGAACTGCACTACAGATAACTTAAATCAGCCCTTTGTTCACAAGAACCTGCCTTTCAGGGGAGTAGTACTGCTACGTCATTCACACTGGTAACTTTGGCCATCCATGCATTGCTTCAGCATGAAACTTCAACACAATTTCATCTACTTGATCCTCTTAAATTTTCATAGTGAGGGATTGTTTATGGCATAACTACCAATTCTTACATATGGAATTTTTTAACATTTCTTCTGTCAGTAAACAGAAGTCCATCAAAACTACATATTTTGTGAAGAATTTTTCTAGTTTTATTTATAACAACCACCACCACCAAAAAAAGAAAGAAAGGAAGGAAAGAAGGAAGGAAGGAAGGAAGGAAGGAAGGAAGGAAAACTCAGGAAAGGTTAAGATTTTCCATGTTCCAGATAGAAATACTGTCAGAGACATGTCTAATCACAACATAGCAACTAGACCCTGACTTACAGCATTCACATGATACCAGGGGAGTTGCTTGGAGCAGATGTAAATCTGGACCTCTCATATAATAAGTGGGTGTCCTAAGCTACTGGCCACTTTGAGGTTTCAGCAGCACATTTCACTCTTTCTGTGTTTCCAGGATGCAGAGCAGGTTGCAGTCTGCACTTCTGTGTTCTCCCAGTGTTCTGTCCACACTGTTACCATGCACTGGGACTGCTTCAAACAGGACACAGATTTGTCATTTTTTATTTTTGGTAAGTGCTTAGCTTTTGAATATTTCATTTACCCTGTCTAAGCAATACTTATTCTGATCCTTTCCTGCATTTCAGAGGATTATTCTAGACTGGATTCAGAACCTGGAAATAACATACACGCACAGCTGACAAGATATTGCTGGCTGGGAAGTGTACTGCCCTTGATATAGGCAGACAATGAGATCAGACAGCCTAAAAAAAAACAACTAACAACTCTGATCACTGCTACTACTTTAGTAAATTAAAATTGCCGATCAGTTGTCAAAAATAGCGTCGAGGGATCATTTTTTCTCATATTGCTTCCTGCAAAGCACTTGATTTTCTTTCACTGGAAAGCATAAAAATGGGTGTTACCTTTCAGGGTCTAACCCCATGGCTTTTCTATCTAATCTTATCAGATCTGGCAGTGACCAGTAACAGATGTTTCATATGAAGGTCTAATAATATGGTTTGCAGAATAGGTATTTTATTTGCTCACAAGGGTAGTCCTTTCCCGGTTCCTCTTGACTGATAATAGATTAATGCCTGAAGCATAAAGATTACATCCTTGAGATTTTTGCTTTTGTTGTTGATAATGTGCTTGGGCATTCAGCTGTTTTACCCTATCAAAGATAAGCACAGTGTCTAAATCTATACATCACTTTCTTTGCTTGTGTGAGTTTTTTTTTATTTTACTTGAAAGAGAAATAAAAATCTTGTGAAAGAGTAAGCAATACATTATCTACCAAAATTTGTCCTAAAGGCTAGACTTATCCAGCAGGCACAACCTTGCCCATGGGGAAGCTGGGAGCCATAGGACTTGAAGCCATACTTCAGGGACCAACTATGTCAGACCAGTTGCCCTTATGCCACATCTCTGTGCAGGTGATGATCCTGCCGCTTTTCTCCCAGTTTCCTGCCTTTCTGGATAACATGCAGCCAAGGAGATGTCTGGAGGAATCCATGCCGTATGGAGGGTCTGGCATGTGGCCACCCTTGCTGCTTGTGCAGAAGACCTGAAAGGAGTGGTAATCCTTTCCCCTACACAAACTGTGGCCAGTGTCACCCTATTGTGACAAGTATATTTTCATATAATTACATCAAATGTTAAGTCTTCCATTTCAGGCATCTCATCTATTATTGTACCTTACCAAGTGAAGTCCCACACATGCCCCAGACCACACTCATCATCAGTTCCTGACAATTCACATCCCACCTCAGCAGTCCGGGGGCCTGACTCTGACACCATTACCGACACAGAGAAACACCTCACTACTCAACTAGTCTTCTTGCCAGACAACAAACCAATCTTAATATATAGGAAATCTATCTACGAACGATCTAGTTACATCAGTTCACAGGTATACGCAGAAAACAAAAGGATATGTTAGTTTTTTGCTTTTCCAGGAAAATGAGCAAGGCTTAGGCATTGCAGTTGTGCAGTTATGAGTGATACAATGTATGCAGTGATAACGTGAGTTGCAATGTTTACTGATGTACTGTGAAATTTCAAACAAGTTTTTTATCATCAAAAATTTGATAGCTCCATTGGAAGTAATGAGAACTACATGCTAATTTGACAAATATTTCCTGTCATTATTGCAAGACAGTTTTTGCATAGTTTTTATTGAAGTAGCAGAGCAGAAATATCATTTTAAACTTCAGAGCCATTCATCTCCATTACTTTGTTAATATGCTGTGCCATTGCCACATCTCCAATCAACCAAAAAATATCCTGAATAATAGTAAAAGGAACAGCACCTTCCAAAATAATTGCTTGATCAGATATGAAGCATCTCTTTCATGCAGAGTCTATATTAATGACAGGGTTTAATTAGACTAGTTAGAAGTCAGAAAGAAGCAATTCATTCTCAGCATAATAAACTGCTAATTACTAACTGCACAATAAAGGTTATGGATAAAGCAGACTTTTGCTATTAAAGCACATAGCAGAACATTTCCTGCATTTATTGCAAACAATTGCAAGACTCTTTTCAAGGCTTATTGGTCTCTCTTCCACTGCACTGTTCTGAGATCAAGAAGTAGTGTTAATGCCAGCAGTGTCACTGCCATTTACATAGAAGGCATAGTGGTATTTTAAGCCACTTTCCCAACACCAGTAATGACACACCCTCAAAATTTCTGTTTTGCTGGAAATTTATTTTTGTTTCCTCATTCACACACTTCAAACACTCCTGTAAGAATCATATTTGCAAGCATTGTTTCTTTTCATTTTAAAAAGCTGTTTTGTGCCAGAAAGTGTCAAAGTAATCATCATTATTTTGTGAGTGACATTGTAAAATGATCTTAAAATGAAGGTAGCAGCTACTTAATAAATCTTTACATATTTTATTTCTCCTTAAGTCAACATAGTTCCTACTGTCATATAGTAGTGCCCCACTAGTTATTTGTACCACTTCGTACACAGTGATACTTTCTAGTACTTCTGTGAAATCATGTAGCAAAATAAAAATAATTTAATAGATTTTTCAGTGAATTTACAAAATCAAGAAACAAATTTTTAGATTTTCCAAAGCAAGATATAATTTGAAATAGTCTTTGGAATTGATAACGTTCTTTTTATGAAAAACCTGTTTTTAGCAAAAATTGAGAGCTACTCTAGACACATGTCTAAACTGGTGAAGGAAAACAGACTACAAATACAACTTTCTGCTAGAGATGTTTCCTGTTTTCCCATTAGTAACTTCCACTGTGAAACCTGAGGATGCTGCTCTAAGGTATCAAATCCTCTGTGGCCTGAGCTATGAATGTGCCTTATTTTCTGCTTTTGTACTGGTGTTCCAGGTCACGGGAGCTCAAAGGTTCTATTCTGACAGCTGAAATCAGGGGAAATGTTTCCACCGACTTCATGGGAAGTAGCATATCAACTGATATACATGAATAGGTCTTTGCTTTTTGAAACCCAAGGAACAGAAAGTCAGTGTGCACAATGTGAATTTTCCTTTGACAAAGTGGAGTTGTGGAGGCAATACATTAGAAAAACATTTTTTCAATATAAGACCTTTTTCCTACTTCCTTTTTTTTTTCCTTCCAGGTGTGTGATTTTCCCCACCCAGTTCATTCAGAGAAAGACTGCCAGCTAAGACTACCCAGCTGCCTACCCTCTGGTGGATCTGTATATAAACCCTGCAGCTCAGCACAATGACCTCCAGTCTAGCTCAGACCCTAGAGCACCCAGGCAGTACAGAGCTCTGCAGAAGCAATCCCACCCTAGTGTGGTGTGGGGCAGGGATGGGAAGCAACCTACTCAAACACAAGGCAGAAAACAGGACTGTGACAATATGCCCAGCAGAGCACTCTCTCAAAACACTAACTGAGATTATAGTTCTAAATTAAATCATTGCATACATGTTAATTCTTAGTATAGAAATACACTATTACTATGAGGAAGAGTACTGTGTGCTTGCAGAAAAATACAAACATATTTCCCATGTCTCCATTATAATTCCCATTCATGCTAAGATACATATGAGCGGTACTTGAATGGATCTGTTTTTCCCCAGGTGCCCATGAGCAGTTGAAGGAGTTTAACCCTAATCATAGATAAATTCAGAAAAGCATGATGAATACAGAAGCATTATTGATCCTTCACAGACTTGGATTGATTATTTTGTGTAGCTTATTGTTCAATTTTGAGTTCAGACAAAAGGCAGAAATAAGTATCACATTACTTTTGCAAAATAATTTTAATACTGACACAAATAAAATTATTTCAAGTTAATACTATTGCAAAGAACCTACCCAAGGACAGACTTCACCTGGCCTGTGAGATCCAGAGCAGAGAAGCTTTAATATTTTTTGTCCTCACTTGAAGTTGACCTTAGTTACTACAACATCCCTTGGCGTAAATTAGAGGAAGATACCTGATTTGTAGAGGGTCACTGTATTGGCTAGAATGCAGCAAGTCCCAAGCATACACTCTCCTCTGCTTTCATGATCCTCCACCCAAGTAGGCTGCCATATGAGAGGAAAATTCTCCCCAAGAAAAGAATTTCTGGTATCCCCTTTTGACAATAAAACTGCTTTCATTGCGCCACTCAGTCATCTGCAGGGGACTATGGCATCTGACTGGATTGGGTTTGGTTTCCTTTAGGCAACCTTCATCTCCCATATTTATTATGTCTTGTTGCTAAGGGCTCCTTTAGGCAAAGGATTCCCTGTGTTCTATAAATAACAGCCCACTTAGGTCCTAAGCATTATGTTTTACTACATTTAATGAGGATAGTGGTTCACAGTTCATCATTTTAATTCACCATCTAATTCATATCTGAACTGTCAGAGGGAACAACATGGAAAATTAGTCACTTCCTGGTATTAATGTGATTTAAACATCTTCTCCAGAAATTGCTTTCATTTCATTGTCTTTATTAAGTGCATTGTTTTATTTAAAATGCCTTTACTAGTCCAATGGTTGCAATTGTTTTGCTACTATAGTAACAAAAGCAGAAAAATAAAAAAAGAATAAAAGGACAGCAAGTAGTTCTTTGCGTTTCCCACTGAGCCATAGCATAAAGTCACAAAGGAAATCCAGAATATAAACTGCATTAGCAGACTGCAGTCTTTATATGTCCATCTCCCACATGCAATGTTAAAAATATATCCTATTACAAAATGTCTGTTGCTTTGTTGCTGAAACCAATAATTATCATTTGACAAAAAACAGTGTCTAAAATGAACGGGCACTAATTATATTGTTGTTGTCCATTCATTGACTATAGCATCCTCCCCACAAGACACAGCATTCTTGCTCTCACTGGAGTATGTTAGGAAGACAGCCCTGCCATGCATTTTCTTTCACTTCTCTTATTTTTCAGTTGAATGTTGAAAACCATTCTCCATGGAAATGACACAGGTTTTGGAAATATGGTAAGCAGGTAGACAGGTGGGTAGGAAAGAAACATTTAGAGTTTTGTGCAGAACCCTCTGGGCAAACAGACAAATGTTTGATAGCTCGTTAGAGGGCCATACCAGTTATCCTTATAGAACAAGACAGATATTGCAATCATAAAGCATTCTGGTATGACAAAATTGAGACAGCTGCTTACTCACTTTAAATGCATCAAACCAAAACAAATACCAAGTCTGGAAAATCTCACTGCGTTGTGTCGTAACTCAAATTGTCCACTAAAATCCACGTAATGACGGGAAAAGGTATAGTGTACTTGCAGTATTCCAGGTGATTTTACCACTGAGATGGCCAGATGATGAGGTTGAGCTCCTTTATAGTAGAGGAGGAATTCAGCCCATCTGTCTTCAGAGGGCCATGAAATGATAAAAAAAATTCCTCATTGCATCCCTGCTACACAGATCTTGCTTAATAAACACCAGTATGATTTTCAGCCAAGGGGAAGAAAAGCTGGTATCACACAGTGCTACTAATGCCTTTGCCCATCAGAGGCTGCAAAGCTTCAACAGGCATTTCTCAACAGATAGGCTGTTGTTGACTTGGCTTTACTGATACTATGACAATGCACTTATATTGAGTTGGCCATTTTAAAGGAAATGCAAATTGATTGTTTCACTTTTCTATATGCACTTATCTCCATACACATATACATACACATAAAGAGATTGTATGGATATTTTATACAGATGTGAAAGCTGCTTTTCTTTCTCTAGATAAATATGATTTTAAGTGAGAACTTCTTTTAATCTTTATTTCCTCATGCCTGTTTAATTTTGTGTAATTTTCTTCAAATAATGATGCCTGTGAAGAATTATGTTGTTTAACATGTTTTCATTAACAAAATCACAGAATCACAGAATGGCTGAGGTTGGAGGGGATCTCTGGAGGTCATCTGGTCACTTCTCAAGCAGTGCTACCTAGAACAGATTGCCCAGGACCATGTCCAGGTGGCTTTTGAAGATCTCCAAGGAGGGAGACTCCACAACCTCTCTGGGCAACCTGTGTTCCATCACCCACACAGTAAAGTGTTTCCTGATGTTTAGGCGGAACCTCCTGTGTTCCAGTTTGTGTCCATTGCCTCTTGTCCTGGCACCGGGTGCCACTGAAAAGAGCCTTGCTCCATCTTCTTTGCATCGTCCCTTCAGGTGTTTATAGACATTGATGAGATCCTCCCTGAGCCTCCTCTTCTCCAGGCTCCGTTGTCAGTGGAGCCTGACACCATTGTTCCTTTCTTAGCAATAGCAGGTGGAGACATGGACTGTAGTTATTTCCCACACAGCCTCTGTTTACTGCCAAGTGCTGTTCATTGTCCCTTGGTGTGTGGGTCCCTCATCTAGCAGAGCACCACTAATCATCTTCTGAGCCCCAAAGGCTCTACTGTCTGTTCCAGGGCACCTTGATTTACTTATGACTGTTGCGCAGTCATGCCAGACCCTCCAATCTCCACACACTCTTCTTTTTCCTTGTGGCTCTGTCCATCTCTTTCTCTACACATTTTACTTCATTAAAACATGAGATATTATAATTTGCTAGCACTTGTCAAGTAAAGACCACAGGAAATACTGAAGGATCACAAGCAAGAAGAATGGGATCAGACATCAAGAGCAAGACAAACAAAAATAGACAAAGAGGTGCATGCCAGAAAAAAATACCAATTATGCTAAGCATCCTTGTATTCAAGAAATATGATATTAGATTCATGAAGGGTATGTTTTGCAGTCCAGATCCCACTGAGATTAACGAGTTCCAATTCACCGAAGCAAAAGTTGATTTAATTTTTGAAGACGGCTATGTTGTTTATGCTTCAGGAGAACTCCGGGCTATCTTTTTTTTCTAGATAGTTGTTCTCAACAATATTTTTACGGAGGGAAAAATATTCTGTTTAACTGCTTACATTGATTGCAGAAGTCAGCAGTTTTTTGGATCTCCTCAAACACTTCTAATCTCAAAAATCTGGCTATAAAAATGATATCATAACATCCCTTCCTCATTTTCTTTCCTTGTTTCTGACATCAGTATACTTAATGATTAAAAAGAAAATACCAACTCTCAATCTTAAGAAATGAGAAGGTTTATTATACCCAGTAAAAATGTGTCTTTCTGAAACATGATTAGTAAAAGAGAAATGTATTTTGCAACTCAAGGAGAAACTGTAAGCTCCATTTACTTGTTCACATTATTTTTTCTTTAACCTGAACACAAATGAATTAGCTATTTCTTGTTTCCAGAAAATTTTACTCATCATAGTAGTCAAAAAAAAAAAAAAAAAAAAAAAAAAAAAAAAAAAAATTCCCCAAAAAAAAAAAAAAACTATGTTCTGTGGAAAAAAAAAAAAAAAAAAAGAAGAAGAAGAAGAAGAGGAAGAGGAAGCTTTTTTTTCAGAGTATCAGTTGCTTCCTGTATAACTTTTGTCTTTTGCAGAAATGGACATAATTTTTCCAAGGAAAAGAAATCTAACTTCATGCTGATTAAATTGGCTTAGTTCCATTTTCTCCAGCAGATTCAGTTCTCTTATGTGAAGGGAAAACAGTTCACATCATAATGGGCACAGTGTAGAAATGGTTTGGTCTATATCATCCCTCACAGACATAAATCAAAGATAAACAAATGAAACGGGTAGGATTTTTGCCTTTTTTTCCTTGTACTTTTTTTTTTTCCAGCAAGTTTTCACATCAAGGTGGAATCTTAGATGATCCTGAAAGACAGTGGAACAATAAGAATCAGAAAAATCATTCCAATCCATTTAATGTACTTTTCAATGGTAATTACAGCCAACTATATTTTGCTTCTTTCCTTCTTCAATAGACAGACCCTGTCATAAAAGTTGTTGACTGTAAGATGATTTTATTGTGGCTGGGTATAGATGATTTCAGTTCAGAAATGCAGTAACTCAAATTGTTTCAGGTACTATCAAGCTGTTACATTCCTGTTAAAGAAAGAAAATTTATAAAAATCAACCCAATTCTTATGTAGTTACAGACAAAGTAGTTCCAGTCTGAAGCACAATGTAAAGCAGTACCTTCAGGTGTTTTGAAAGACCCAGAGGTCTGAATCTATGGCATAAATCAGAAGAAATTCTACTAAAGAAAATTGATTTCTGCTTAAGTTAAAGTAACACCCAGACCTTTAAAATTTATATCTCTATTCTCAAAATAACAACAGAAGATAACTAGAGATTGGCTGTCATTACAGAGAATTTTCTGATTCCTTCATTCTTTGTTCATGCCTGCTGTGTGAGCTGCAAAGCCTGTCGTTCTTATATCACACTAATACAGCCCGACGACATTGGGTACATTTGCATTTTCCACACAGCACATGGTATTTTTCTGTAACCAGAGAGACCAGATTCATCCGATGAAATAGTATTATTCCTGCTGACTTTATAGACCAAGTATTTCTTGTTACATACCACAGTACGTACCACGTATTATGGATGATCTTGCTGTTAATCAACAGATTTTCAGTTTGCCAGAAAAGTTAAAAATGACATATGACAGAAAGCTATGGGAGCCTTTGTTATCACGCAAAGCTAAGTACGTCAGAAACGATTTCTTTTCCCAAAGAGACCAGTGAATTGTCAAAGGCAATAGTGGATGTTCCAGAGAGCCAGTCATCCAGGGAAAATTATTTACAGCACTTACTGACTGCAAAAAATTGTATGTTTTTACTGCCCCCAGGATGATTGAAACTGTGAAAGATCAGTTCCACAAAGTGCCACAGTGGGATATAATTTAAATAACAAAATCTCCTGGTGTATCTTCCCCATATTTTAAACTATGGACTTCATTTTTACATCTTTCCACTTTCATTTTTAACGTATTCAACATCAAACTATAAGAACAGTCAGGCCAAGGAAAGTCCAGCCAACACTGTGTCCTCCAGCAGTGCCCAGGAGGGTTGGCTACATAAAAGCAGCATAAAAATAAGCGCTATTAGCGTACTAAGTAACAATTCCTCAGAATGCTCTTCCAGTGTTCTGCAACTTGTGGCTCAGAGATTTCCTGAGCAAGGACATTGTCTTTGTCTTTGGTAGCCACTAATGCATTTTTGCCCCACTTAATTGGTCTAACTCTTCTTGATTTCATGCAAACATAAATTGACAGCATTCAGTTGTAAGATTCATGAGTTACATATGCAATGTGTGAAGAAGAGTCTCCTCCTGTTTGTTTTAAAGCTGCCACTTGCTGGCTTCATTAGATCCCCCTTTGGTCTCGCACTGAAACAAGCAGTGAAAATTCATTCCCAGTTGAAGTTCAGATCACTCATCATATTATCTGTGTCATATCCCCCTCAATTACCTCTTTTCCCAGTGAGTCCTTGCTCTATTTCATAGAATCACAGAATGGTTTAGATTGGAAGGAACAAACCTTCCAACCCCCCTATTTAAAACCATTCCCTTCCTTTGGCCATTCTCTTTGCCTTCACTAGATCTGCCTTCCATCTACTTTACCTCCTCTGAGATGGAGACATAAGATCTCTATGAAGCATTCAAGATGCAAACACCCCGTAGATTTACACTATACCGTTATGAAGTTATTGTTTTGCATCTTCTTTCCTAATATTCCTAATGTTGGGTGCACTTTCTGGCTACTGTTGCGTGCTGACCTGGAATCGTGAGGCCACTGTCCCTGCAGCCCAAGGGACAGCAGTCACCCCAGAGCAGCCGGAGGCTGCGGCCATCTCTGTATTTAAGTGAGGACTTACTGAGTGGCATCATCAAAAATTCTGGATGTAAGACTTGGTCTAAGCATCATGGAAATCACTGGCAGTTTTCTAATGACAGAATCATCTTTTCTTCAAACAGGTTTCAATGGGGGAAGGCTTGGACTCTATTTTTGGCCAGTCCTTGGCCATGTCAGTAAATCTTCCCCATTTTTACCAGCACACTTGGACTGACAGCAGTGTAGCTCACAGTGTAATGATCTCCCAGACTTGCTGCTGCAGTTCTAATGTAAAATGTTTTGCGTTGAAGACATTTAATGTTTTGTACCCTAGTTACACTCGTTGAAGTGTTGTTGAGCACAGTGTGATGCTTATTATTTTAATCATGTTAAGCTCCATTTGGGAGCTAAATTGTGTACAGTTATTGTGGGCTTTTTATCTCTGAGGTTCAGTTTCCCCACCCCCTTTAGGAGGATGAAAGGTTTTAATGAAACAGCCTGTGCAGAGAGCACTATAATGGGTACTAGCAGAATGCCGTTGATCCCTTTTAGAGCAAGAGGCACTGAGTGATCTGTTTTTTGTCTTTTTCATCTAAAGAAACACGTTTACAGACCTTACACTCTCCTTGCAGGACTTCTGGATGTGCACAAGTATCTTTTTTTGCAATGTGAGGCTCTAATCAAATTCCCTTCGAAAAGCATTCAAAGTGCTTGGCCCTGAAGAAGAGAGAAGCGGGACCAGTCGAGAGCTGAAATTAAGAAATAAGGTACACAAAAGAAACATACTGCAGCCATGTAGTTTTATTAAGCATGGGATAATGCATTTTAAAGAGACCCCATAATCATCAGTCTATTTTCAAATAAAATAAAATAAAATATGAATGGCAGAGTTTGGTCAATTTTGATTTCTCCATTGGGCTTAGAATTGATCAAGAGTAACATAAAAACATAGCTTTGGCAGAAGAGGACAAAATTTTGGTTTGTTACATCAGTATAAGCGAAGTCGGTGAAAACACACCATTTCAAAAGAGTAACTTAAAGGATTCAATGAGGTATCCAGAAAACTAATAATTATTGTCCTTGGCTGGCAGGGAAAGTGTTAAACAAATGTAAGCATGTTGTTGTATATAGTTTCAAGGATAGTAGGATTTTTGAATGCCAGATGTTACTTTCCTTATGTGGCTCAAATGTTTTGCTTCATAGCTCTGATGAAGACATTTGAACAGAAGTATATTACTCGCCTAAAGACATACTTAAATCTGACCCTAAGTAGAGCTTGTTGCTCTTTCCAAAACTAGTTACCTTTTTCAGCTCTTTGTATTCTTAATTCTTATTTTCTTCTTGACATCTATTTGGTTCTAATTTTTGTGAGCTTGCATTAAATCCATATGATGACATGTAACCATGTAGACAGTAAAGAGGAAAGTTTTTAATGAGGGTGCAACATTACTTGCCATCAGCATATGTTCATGCAGACAGTCTCTTTCCAGGATTCATATGAAAGGTGTTGACATATGTTAGGAGAACCATGTGGGAAAAGAGCCTGTTATCTCTCTGTGTATCTACCTAAAACTTTCCTATAGCATCAGTTGCTAAGCACTTCTAAATTAATTGGGACTGGCACTGGGACTTCTAATAATTTATAGAGGGATGCTACCAACACCCTCAAAGCAGATGCATGTGCTTTGCATCACCCCTAGAGATGCATGGGAGGGGGTGCTTCCTTTTTTTATTATTATTACTCTCTTTCAGTTGGTTCAGTTTCTTATAACAGACAGGTTTGATTTCAAAAGGTCCGAAAAAAAAGCTGTACTCTGAAATAGTTGGATGTCTGTTGGAAGCTTTTCCACATTTGAGCATCTTTTACTGAAAAAAAAAGTTCAGTGAAGCTGTCTTCATCACTGCAGAGAAGTACAAGTGCCTCAGCACCTCTGCATGGACTGAGGGCAGGAAGGTACTGAAGCCCACACCTGGACGTAGGACTTGGCAGTCAGGCCCAGGGCTAGCTAAGGAAAATAAGGGCTGACCTCCTCAATCATTTCCCTAGGCAGCATTCATTAGCTGCTTCAGATTCACTCTCCTTTTATGTAAAATTAGGGAGGAACTTTAGCTTAGCATGTGTGATATAAATTAACTAATAATCTGAAAAAATATATATATTTTTGGATGCAAAACAAAATGTGCATTGGACTGGTGAACTGGTTTCAATTTCTACTGTAGTATTAGGAACAATAAAAATCAGGTGGAATAAAATCTGATAGCTTTCTTTACTTCTGTAACTACACACCTCAACAGTGAATAAAATTACAGTTCATTTAAATCTGAATTCCAGTTGAAATAATTATGGATATGAGCAACCTAGCATGGCAGAAAAAACGTAACAGTGAATGATCAGGGAGAATTTAATGCACTTTCAACATGAAATAAAAAATAGTATTTTATTTTGTTGTCACTTTAAAATGCCTCTCCTTCCTGTGACAATCTTCTGTTTCTCTTTCACAAAGGCTTAATAAGTATGAACCCAAGGCAGCAGAAGGCTCTCCAATGGTTTTAAAATCTAGGGCACCTTACCATCTCTGACTATCATTGTGAAAACAGGACACTCATGAAACTGGGGCACCTGGTGACCTCACCAAAGATTTATATTGATAATAGTAATGTTAGAAGCAGAGAGACGATCTAAATGAAATACATTTTTAGAAAGCTAAAATTATTCCAGAGTGACTGATGGTAGGAATGGAATTTGGAAAGTTATGCACATATATTTGCATTCAGCTGATGTCTGCATACACGCAAATTAGGTGTTTCCATAAGCCCATAGGCAGTAAGCAATGGGCATTTGCAAATAGCAAAATAACCACTTCTGGGTTAGAACAGCTGAAGCTGTAACATCCAGGAAGCCAAGGCAGCCTGCTCACCATCCAGACCATAGTTTCTCTGTATGCCTCATAAGCAGGACTAGTACCAGAAGCTCTTCCACCCATACCTCTTACACCAACCTGTTCAGTCCTTCTCTGGGCAGCCTCTGAGTTGTACTCACCTCAGTTCTTTGTGGAGACTTCCTGAGGACTGCCTCAATGGCATCTGGGTTGACTAGAAGCACATACTTGTAGACCAGTTCACTGACATGGTCTCACATCCCAGCTCCATGAGCGGTGGTGTTGGCACAACCAGGGTAGCCAAGGCTGAACTCCAGGAGCCAGGGTTGCTGTGGTCTCCAGATTGAGAAACTCTAACCTGAGGGAACACAGTGATCCCATGCGAGAGCTGGTCCTGCGTGGCGATGTTCTGCTTAACCTGGGGCATAAGGCAAATTAGTGGGCCTGTTACCCACCTGAGATGTGCCAGGTGATTGGTGGGAAGAGGGTATTGGGGTTTAAGGGAGAATCAATATATAGGTCCTTCAGAGGAGCTATTTCAGAATAGCTATTACCAGAGTTTTCTCCAGTTGGCCAAGGAGACAGAGAGTAGGCGAAATGATCTGGGGAAATCTGCACAAGTAAAGTTTATGCATACCAAATTTTGTTATGAAACTGCACTGTCCTCAGTAGATATGCAATTTGCACTCTACTTGCAAGTGCTGTGATATTCATCATCCAGGCAGGAGGCAGTGTTATTTATTCAACTGGCTGAGTAAAGACATCTCAGTGGAGTGGAGGGGACCACCTTGGTGACAGAAGACTTTCTCACCTTAGCGGTGTGAGAGGAAAGGGGGGGGGAAGAGAATGGAAAAACTTTCAGCAGCAGAACAAAGAATCCAAAGCACTCCTATTAGCTTTAAGGAACGAGAGAGTAATGCATTATCTATTTTTTCTGGTGATACCTCTGTAGCATTTCAGCTGTAAGTTAAAGACTTTACTGGTTTAAGGTTTATAACGTTATACAAAGATCACCTGTGTTGTGTTACACCTGCACCTGCCCCCCCAAAAGCCGTTATAAACAGCACTGACACCAGTCATCTTCTTTGAAAATAATGTGCTTAATTATTAAAGCAGCTTGGGGTTCCGAGCTCATCCTGGATGGCTGTGGAGACTGGCTTGGTCTTGATTCAGAGTCCATTGTGGTTTCACTTCAGTGTTCCCTCAACAGATTTTTCTGCAATTCTAGGGCAGAACAACCCTGTGGGGATGTGCATGGAAGAGAAAGAGAAGAGCAAGCCTGTTTGTCTGGATGTGTAGGGCAGTTGTAGATATTGCCACACATTTTATCAGTCCTTTAGAACATGTGTGTATAGTACTGTAAAAGCTGAGGATAACCACTGATGGTATTGACTAAAAATCAAGCTTCTCTCTACCAGGTATCATAGAGTTTTTGTGCAGGCACTTGAAAAATCAGTGTGTTTTCCACATTCCTCTAACATTATTTATGCTACTGTATCACTTAATCCTTTGCCCTTATTGATTAATACAATGCATTTTTCTGTAAAGATTTTATAGCAAACTTCAAATTATTCCTAAGAATAGTAATTCCTAGTTAATGCAGAATTCTAAGCAAAGTTCTGTCTCTAATTTTTACTCTTTTCTGTATTTGAAAAATGTAGTCTTGGCATTTATATATTTTCAAAGGTTAAAAAAAAATTAAGTGGGCAAAGAAGAGCAGTTACTGCTTTCTCGGGTATTTTACAGTTAGGGGATCTTACCAAGAAACCATAGTGTTCTTGATGTATGAGTTCAACTCCCGTCTTTCCTCCGTCAGAAGTTTTGGCACCGACAAGACAGTGGAGATCCAGTGTTCACAATGCTAAGAAAAATTGCCTTTTCAAAGCTGAGTACAGAAATATGCCAGTCCTTCCAGCCTGATGATGGAGGAGTTTTATTGTTTATTTAATTTAAGGACAAGCGCATGGAACAAAACAGAGTGGCTTGAACCTGCAGGTTTTCAAAAGTCAGTCTAGCATGACATTATTAATTAAAACATGTCAGTTGTGGTGGGACAATGCAATGCAGCATTAGTCAGTGCACTCTGTGAAAATGAGGCTCTGTTTCACGATTACTTATTAACTTCTGTTTGGTATGTAGTGCTAAGAAAAGTATACTGCAAGAGTACTAGTTCTATGCTGAGTTATCAGGCGCAAAATCTGCAGCACTATGTTACTAAGCAAACACACATGACTAATATGGATTTTGAGACTGTCCATCACTGTTAGTATGGCTCATTTTCTGTTAGTGTTTATCAGTCTGCTGTCAGAGCTTAGCACCTGGAGCACTTAATATACCTCAACACCTACAGCTGTTTGCACCTTGGCTTTTGCAGTATGCGCTTTACAGGACAGAAACAACCTCTTTCTCCCTCCCTCTTTTTGCAGTAACCAACATTTGCAATATCCATATTAATGTAGATGTCCAAAGGAGAATCAATTTTACACAATTTGACATGAGAAAATTTATCTCATTGCCTTTTGTATGACCCCTCTCTTCTTCTGGTTCTTATTTAAATTCACACAAAGTCTTTATCACAAAGGTTATCCTATCATTCGTCTTTTGTATTTGTCACTGGAACAACATGTTCTTGTCTATTATATGAATATAGCACTCAAATCTCCTTGAAGATCTCCTTCTACAACATACTGCTTAACAAGAGGAAAGAATAATTTTAATGGTATCCCTTAAAAAAAAAAAAGAAAGAAAGAAAAACAGAACAAAAATCTCATCATTCAACAGAGCTGAGGTCACAGCCAGGAATAACTCAAGAAAGTGACTAAACCAGACTTGATAAATTTGCAGAGGGTTATGATGAATAAGATTTATAGAAGCCTGATATATTCTTGTTATACGACAGTTACTGCAGTGAAGAATATAGCACCATAAAGGAGGTAAGTTGTTCCATGCTAATGACAATTGATGATGACAAATTCTGAAATGACAGACCTCCTGTTGATGTTGTGGATGACCAGGAACTTAGTTTCATGTAATGTCTTTAAATGAAGTAATTCAAAAACTAAATTCAAAAACTATTTACTAATCTTTATTAGATGTTAGAATTAATATGTTAGAAAACAAAAGTTACCCCCCTTAAAAAAAACCATACGTTGCTGAAACAGGCCAAAGGTCTCATTTTATCATAGAGAATAGACAGACATTTTCACAGATACATAAAATATTAAGTTTTTTTTTTTTCTATTCAATAAACATGAATAATTGTTAAGTGATGAATGGAAAAAGCATAAGCAAGGATGGCCATTTTCATGCTCCTACACTTATTGCTAAAGTGCTCAAATACACAGACCATTCTCTTCATTGTTCACAAACTCATATCAAGTCACCTGGAAGTCTGTAAAGTACGTGGCCAAGAAAAGCAAGGGAACCAGCCCTCCAGAGGTAACCGTTTTTCTCCATTGACTGTAGAGGGAGCCTAGAAACTAACTTTGGCTTGGTGTCTAACACTTTCTCAGTAAGGTTGAGGTGCAATTCCTCTTGCTTGTGTGTGCAGCCACGTATATTGCAAACAGTAAGAGCTGGATGTGGTCTCAAATGGCAGAGCATCACTTTGTGACTTTGTGTCTTTCCTTCTTTCCTGTGTCTTGAGTAGTTTTACTCAGCAAAACATCCATTTTCAGATTTCTTTTTACTTCTGTTGCATGACTAGTTTGTTCCAATGGTCCTGCTTGGTAAAGATTTTCTTAACAAGAAAAACTTAAAAGCTCTGTGAAGTTCATAGGGGGGTGCATGCCTGCAATTACAGCTAGGTAAAGAAGTTAGTAATACAAACATAAGATTTCTTCCCCCTTCTCACTTTTCAAAATATAAATAAAATAGGAAAAAACTGTCATTTTTATTTTTTATATGTATTAAGTTTTCCTTATCATGTATTTTGAATTATCATTTTCTATTTAAAAATATTCATGTGACCTGACTGCAAAATATCATTCAAGTACAAAAATGTAACAGCAGATGTTAGCCTTGCAGATGTACTGATCGAAACACACAGAAAACTAGAAGATTTATCTTGCTTGCTGAGCATTTGACAGCTGCTTTAAAAAAAAGTTCTTCTGTATTGGAACAATTTTGGGGAACTAGAATTTGATGTATTTTAGTGCTTAAAACTGATTCTTACCCTTCTGACAACTCACTGTTTGGATCTAACATGGCACAAGAATGGAACTAGGCAAAAGTGATTAACAGATCATATCTTTTCTAGCCTGCAAGCCTCCTCAAGGCCTGTATTATGTGCCTCTCTTTCAGAAAGTGAAAGACGGTCACCCAAGGTGCCCATGCAGAACAATACTTCAGTGATGAAGGATGGGGTGAAATAGGTTCATTCCCATTAATTTAAAGTTTTTTCCACTCCAAGATGGAAATAAAGCTTCTAGAAACTCCCTGTAACTTTTACAATTATTTGGGGGCTGATAAGAGACACTTCATTTTGAGAAGTGAAAACAAAATTTTTCAGTTTGTCACCATGTCTGTGTAGCACAATCACCTCTGGCTTTTTCCCAGGCTGTGCCTGTTTGTTGCTCAATCCAGACTCTCCTCCTAAACAAGGCTTCTTCTGTGGGCTCCTTTAGGTTTCACAGCGACTCTTTCAGCAGCTGCAGAGCAGCCTGAAATCTTGTACGGTCAGGACACAAGCCAGAGACTGCAAGAACCTTTAAAAACAAAGTATTAGTTATTAAGAGTCCCTTTGGCTTTAAATGGAAAAAAAAAAAATTATACACACATCATATCCATGCTTGCAGCATTACTCACTTGGCTGGCTGAAACCCCCCAGGATTCAGTCACTCCCTACACTAGATAGTCACGTTCCTGGTGGAACATCTGGTCACCTCAGTCCTTAGTTTGAAACTCCAGTCACACTGTTTACACGTGCTCTGCTCCCTTGGCTGCCAGTTGTTATAAAGTTTCTGTGTAGTTGTTGAGCGTCACTGTTATCTCTGTGATGGCACCATATGTTTTCTGTCTGTTGGTGGGCACGTCTAGATGGGTACTAAGGCACTCTGGTCAACATGTCAGCTTTTACTCTTTTGGCCCAGAGAAGACATAAATCACATCTGATGCCAAGCAGATATTAACGTAAAGTAAAACACATTGCATGCACTGCTCCATTCTTTACAATTGACATACTTTTAATAACAGTGTTATTTTAATGCAAATGTCTTGAGAAGGTGTTTCTAATCTAATCATTATCAGAGACGACCTTTTAGCAAAACACATCACATTTTTATAATTTAGCCTCTTCAAAATAGAAACAAACAAACAAACAAAAAAAAACAACAGCCTGTTTGAAAATTTCAGACTAGATCCCTCCCTTGTTCCCTTGTGTGGGTGAGTGGGAAGGGCCACATTCTGCTCCTGACACCTTCGCAGGGAGGACTGTGCATTTGCACATCACACAGCTGGATGTATAGGGGATGGGGCTAGGAAGGACCATGTGGTTCCACAGTGTTGGGAAGGGATCACTGGATCACAGCTCCCCTACAAACTGCTAGGCACTTACCCATTGCCTGTTCCAACAGTTGCAGGAATACTGAACTGGAAACATAACTCTATTATTTGCCTTGCCTCCCTCACAATATCAGTATTTCTGACTCCTAGATTTGGCCTTTTCTAGAAAATTGCCCTCAAAACAATTGATTAAAGAAACTGTGATATGAGCAGGCATCTAGTTATATGCATCAGCTACCTGCACAGATACTGTGAGGCAGCTCACAGGATCATGCCCATGAGATCACATCCAGGTCCTGTCCTTCTCTACCCCAATCTTAACCCTAGGAAAAGTCAACTATCCCAACCTTTGTAATTACAGGTAGGAGGACAATTCCACTTGGTTTCAGCCATAGCTACAGCAACTCTTTGTAAGATATTTGCACTGGAATCTCATCTCTGGTGCTACTTTACACCCTGGGAGTTTGCACAACGTGGTTCTCTGTGCACTCAGGCAGGATATAATAGTACAAGCTGAGGTAAGTGAGAGAACAACCATTTTACAGAGGTACATCCTGGAAAGGGGAAAACAGCAGTTCAGAGGTAAGCAAATCTGCGTAATGCCTAGAAATTGGCCATTCTCTAATTGAATCATAGCTCTAATATTATTTACATTTGTTTTCAAAGTAATTCAAAAGGGGTACCTCAGTCCTTTTGCATGCACAGTTGGAGACCTTGAAAGAGCTTCCTTTCTCAGAGCTCATCACTCTAAATTGCTGCCTTTCCAGAAAGGTACACAAAGTCACCAGTCACCTTTCAAAGGCTTGACAGGTGTGTCTTATCACATCAGTTAAATCTATGCGAGAAAACCCTGGGCTAGGAAACCTGCAGCCAAGCGCAGTAGCAGCACAGCAGTTAACTCCTTCCCTGCCTCTGTGGCCTTATGTTCACCTCTAGCAATAAGCCCAGTCATACGCTGATTAAGCATAGATTATTTATAAGAGCAGACATATGAACAGAGGGAGCACTGAAAACCAACCCTCAGAAGATTGTGTTGGTGTTTTGTTCTTCACAGCTGATTTTTGTCTCTAAGATCACCCAGCCACCCTTACTGCACAAGCACTGCAGCATTACATAATGAAAAGCTGGCTGTAGGGTGACTTTTAGTGTTTCTTGTCTGTGCTCTGCTGCACTCTTCCTCTGCATCAAAGTAAATAGGATTGTATATGCTTTGCAAGGGATACCATTCACCTCTTAAAGGAGAAGTAACAATCTCATCCCTAATTGCTTCCCCTGTGTAAGTAAGGAGCATCCTTGACTCTCTGCTGCAGCTGCAGCCATAGCTCAGCTCGGGGCAGCCTTTCTAGAGCCAGGTGTACAGGGGGGTTTGCAGACAGGTTGAAGCATCTCTTGCCCAGGCTGCAGCAGGGGCTGGATAACCAGGGCAGCGTGGTCCTGCCAGCGCTGCGCATGGACCTGTCACACAGAGGGGAACACCAGCTCGTGCCCACTGTAGCAGTACTTGTGATACAGATGCCTGTAGCCTAGTACTAGGACCACAAAATGTAACATGCAGCATAACAACCCATTTGGGGTGGATCAGCCATTGCAGTCTCAGGGCAAGCAGAGCTTAACTAATCTACGGGAATGCACACTGTAGATGTATGAAACATCTACAACATTAGGTGAAACAACCCTGCCCTCTGCGATGACATCATTTAGACCAGCTGTTGAGATGCTCTGAATTTTGGCCAGATCTTGGTTAGAAACCAGCCTCAGGGCCAAGACATGTAAAAGGAGGCTTAGATCCAGAAGCCAGGAGCTTGCAAAAAGAATTAATTATTTTTAACCATCATGATCATTAAAGCTGTTCCCTTTGAGACATCTGTGAGGGAGTTAATTTACAATGGATAGCTTTCTAGCTCTTTCTGGAAATGGAGATGCCATATGTTGGAGCTGGTTTTCTGATAAGTGGCTTTGTTGGCTGACTTTTCCAGAGTTTCTGTTTTGTGTGTGTGTGATGAACTGAAATTTGTTTAAGCTACATTCAGGAGCTGAGCCCTATATCCCTGTGTAATGATGATCAACTTTTATTTTTCCTGGTCGACCATTTGGGAATTCTTAGTCATGAATATTTCTTTTCTCTGGTGTAACATCGAGGCAGCAGAACAGTACAGCTTTATCTGTTTTTACTGATGAAGACTGGCTTTAGGTACGGAAAATATTACATGGCCTTTTTACTCTTAGATAATCCTGCAATTTAAGCTTTACTCTGTGAACAGCTTCATTATGTTGCTTCTTCACCTGTTCCCTTTTTTCCCCTTTTGCCATTACTGATAGCACAGGTGGTTTTATCCAGCAGAGACTTAAGGGAGTGCTTACCATTAAGTTTCTCAGAAGTACCACTAACACCAGTAGTCCTAGAGCAGGTACTTAGGTACTTTGCTGATTTTTTTTTTTTATAGAGTTGATAAAATAGGTACTACAATCCCAATTTTCTCCATTTCCTAGTTTTGCCAGGCAATCTGGTCTCTTCTTCATTCTGTCAAACAAAATGTGGTGTACCACCAGAGATGGAATATGCCTGCAAGCAAAAATAGCAATGAAAGCTACCTCGCTGCCCCAGAGCATCCAAGGAAATGTTCAGTCCAAAGCATCTGGGTTTAGTAGTGCAAAAATTAAAAGAACAATAATACAAAATCTGCTTAAATGTCAGGAATAATATGGTTCAGACTGTGCTTTGCTGCATTGCATCAGTTCCTGTGGCACTACATAATGCTGCAGCATCTTTATTAATTCCTCACAAACCATAATATATCTCACATTTTAATCAACATTTGAGAACAACATTTTAACTCTTATTTTACCCAAAAAGAACTAATTCCAACATGAACTAGAAGAAAATGAGTGGGCAAAATATTCTGGCAAATCCTGGAGAATATCAATCTTTTTAAATTTTTCAAATTGATTAATGCTTTCAAGCACACATTTCTCAACTCCATAAGGATGGAATAAGCAGAATTTCAGCACATGAGATAGAAGAGTGAAGGATTGAGCACAGCACATAGTACTGATGGGTGGCAACTGACTGTGACAGCTCTGATCTAGTATTTGAAGGAAATAGCAAAGAGACCTTTTCAATATTTTTTTTTTCAAATGTGATGCTTGTTTCTTAAGTTTTGAGGAAAATTCTTTTTTCTACATGTTGAGAATGTAGGTTTCCTTTTGAATACTTACATATTAAAGCCCACCCTTTCCATTTCTCTCCATCCATAAAGAAAAAGTCATCTTCAAGATTTCTGGGATGTTTTTTTCTTCATGGAAGTATTTCTATTTAAAATATTCAGGGTATAAGGACCCTGATTCCCTGATCTAGCAGAATAGCTAGACCTTTCTGAAACTTGGAGAATCACTTTAGGCAGATGAGGTGCTGGATTTTCTTTCTATGCTGAGAATCTTTTGACAGTACCAGTCCCCAGCTGCAACAGTAAATATGCTAAGCTTTACAGATGACTAAATTAGGTACAAAGCCACAGGGGATTTCCTATTACCTTCGTAAATGTAAGTATCTCCTGCTGATTAAATGTCCTGTAAACATTCTTAGACAGTTACTCATGCAGGCTGATTGTACACTAGGACTTAAAGAAAAACACCTACTTAGCTGAATAAGCTATTCTGGAAATATTTTTAAAGTAATAACCTGGCTGTAAGAACTACCACAATTTTAACACAGAGGGGAAAAAAACAGCTGGATGCTGTTCTAGGGGTGGTGCATCTGTCCTCTTCACGCTTCCCTCACCCAGCAGTACTGTAGCTTAAGTTGTCAGGATCCTTTCCCCATTCTTGCCAGATAACAGGGTAACCAGAAAAAAGGGTAAAATATCAGTATTGTTTCATTTCTGAATAACTTAAATGGGAGAAATGCAGTAAAATGTTCCATATTAACTATATGGAAACATACATTTGAATGGATATGTGTATAAAAATAGATATATATTTGTATGTAAAACTACCTTTACATTTTATTTCACCATCAAATTTTAAACACAAAATTTAGGTTAAAATTAATTATCACATACATGTGCTTATAACTCCAGCAGAATTATCTTTGTTACTCTTCAGTTTTAGGTGCCTGTTTTGGTGCACCTAGATAGTCTTTTTTGGTTATGTAAAGATAACACTTTACAACACTTCTGAAAATGAGACCTGCAATGAATATTTTGTTTGTGTATAAAACAAATATTGTTTCTGCTTATAGTGGTTTGTGGTTTAATTTTTTTTTTTTTTTTGGCTTGTTTATTTTCTTGCAGTTCGGGAATTCATGCACTAACCTGACACCTTTAAGGAGTATTGATGGTGACCTAACAATATTAAAATGAATTTAAGTGTTTAATGTTAAATCTTTTGTAGAGAAGAAATATCTGGGAGGGGGTTGAATAGGATAGTGATGAGCCATCTCCCATGAGTGGAGCACAAAGTCCCACTTGACAGTATTCCCAAATACCCTTCCACTGTTGTGTTCCCACCATTATGCAGAGAGTACGCCAGGAGCAGGCAGACAAATATTCTCTCAGTCCAGAAATATTCTGTGCCTTCTGCTTAGCCTGCAGGAATCAGAAGTCAGTCCTGCTCAGCAGAAAGAGATGCTCCTATCCCACCTTCTCCTAGCAGGAACCTTAAGCTTGGTCTCAAACACAGTTATCTTTTCTGGAGTTTTGTACAACTTCTGAATTGTCCTAACACTTTCTGCTCTGAGACAGTAAGCACCTGGATGGATGGTGCAGCTAGAACTGAGTGTGGTTTCTCATTCTCCTTCAGTCACCATTTTCTCCTTGTCCTCAAGCTACCCTTAGGGTGCAATCCTGCTAGACTTTAGCTAAATATTTATATAGACAAGGACACTTTGTTCTTTTATGATTCATGAAGAGGTACTAGTCCATTAACATCAGCAAGGATAAAGTCCACTTTTCCTTTCGTTTAAATAAATCTCTTGCATTTGTATGACTACATCAGTCTGAAAATCTTAATGTTGATGTACCTTTCTTTAAGTACATACAAAATCAAAGCCAAAGGACAAAACGTACAGTAAACAGGGAGCTCTATAATTCTTCTAACTACAGAACAGAAAAGGAAACAGACTGAGATTACACAAGGCGTTGATATATTTAGATTTCTGTAAGGCATCTGAAATGGTATACTGCACTAAATCATTTAGGAGACTGAAAGACATGAAAGAAACATGTCTGTCATTAGAGGGTTGATTGGTATATTTCTACCTATAGTCGTAAAGGGTAAATCACTTTCAAGGGACATTTTTTTTTTTTATGAGATCCTTCTAGCTCTGTGAAGACAACATAAAAACAATTTTCTTGTATTATTATACAGCTTTGATATTCAAAGACTGAGAGAATTGGAACCATAATGAGAATATGGTTTGGGGGTATTCTAATTTGCTCGGTAAACAGGAAATTTCAACACCAACTGAAGTGCACAACCAAAGCCAAGAAAAAGAGTAAGACTGTAGGACAAACAGGATAACAGCTTCTAGCCTAGGAAGAAATGATTCTGGAGGAAAACAAAAAACAAACAAACAAACAAAAGAGGTACATATTTAGATGAATATAATTTCTCATGCAATGTTATAATCAAGAGATTAACATGATGGAGTGGATGGATACATTAACTGATGAACTGTATGTAGGGACACTGTGGGTAAAACTCAGCTGCCTGAATGGGTGCCTAATGTCATATGAAATGCTGTTCTGTACCCCAAATATCCAAGCAGGTCTGCGGATATGACAAAGGACCTACAAGAGATGAAGATCTTTCTGGAGTGGCAGCTAGAAACTAGGCAAGATACACTAGTGCATTTGAATTTTCACCTACACGTACATTTTCACCTAGACACCTACACTTGGGCAATCAAATCTTACTTATCTTACTACTGCATTTTAGTACCAGTGTAACTAGTGCCGCGATATTGTATTATGTTCTGTTTTCAACAGGTCAAGAGAGTGTGAAGACAACTCAGAGACACCTAAGAATCATGCAATGACTAAAGAAATGCATATTATTATGATAGCTACAGAGAACTCACCAAAATTTTAGGAGACTCAAAGAGAAATAAAATTGACCATAGACTAAAGTTTCTGTATGGGGAATTCCAGTCTGAGAATACACAGTTCTTCAATCTAAAAGATGAAATTCAGCTAACTGTAAGTCAAAGCTAGATACATTTTTAGCAAAAAAAAAAAAAAAAAGAGATGGGAGCTTGCACACAGATGTCAAGGGTTACAGCATAGGAGGAAAGAGTTATGTTTGCTTTCACATTATAACTGGAGAATGATAATTATGTTTGAATGTTTTTCTAAAGGAGCAGCTCTAGTTCAAACATGAATTTAGTTTTGGTCTTTGTAATGGCTATGGTTAGATTTTTTATTTTATTTTATGTTCATCTAAGTTCATGAACTTGCTTCATTACATATTAAAGTGTCCTGAAAAGCAAACAATAGACCTTCATTCATGTTGACAGCAACCTTGAGAGGCTTGAGAAATGGGTCCATGGAAATCTTGTTAAGTTCAACAAAGGGAAAAGCCAAGCCCTTCACCTGGAGAGGAATAAACCCATGTACCAGCACAAGCTGGGGATCCCTAAGCTGGAAAGCAGCTTGACATAAAAGGCCCTGAAGGTCCTGGTGGTTAACAAGTTGACCATTAGCCAGCAATGCACCCTTGCAGCAAAGAAGGCCAACAGCCTCCTGGGCTTGCATTAGGAAGAGCATTGCCAGCAGGTTGAGGGAGGTGATCGTTCTGTTCTGCTCAACCCTGGTGAGACACACCTGGAGTGCTGGGTGCTGTGATGGGCTTTCCAGTACAGGAGAAATGTGGACATAGTGGTGGTAGTCCAGTGAAGGGCCACAAAGCTTGTTGAGGGATTGGAGCATCTCTGATACAAGGAGAGGCTGAGGGACAGCTAGGACTCTTCAGCCTGGAGAGACGAAGGCTCAGGGGTACCTTATCCATATATATATAAATACCCCATGAGGGGAGTAACGAAGACGGAACCAGGCTCTGCTGGGTGTTACCCAGTGAAAACCCAAGACGCAGTGGGCAAAAAATGAAACACAGAAAATCCCATTTAAGCATTAAATAAATAAATAAACAAACAAACAAACATTTATTTACTGTTAAGGTGGTCAAACACAGGAATAGGTTGTCCAGAGAGGTTGTGGAGTCTGTGAGGATATTCAAAACCCAGCTGGACACAGACCTGAGTAACCTGCTCTAGCTGACCCTGCTCTGAGCAGGGAGTGGGACGAGATGGTTGTTAGAAGTGCCTCCCTGCCTCAGCCATCCCACAATTCTGTGATTCTGTGATATTTTTAAAGGTAAGATTTAACTATATTGCATATAAAAAAATGTTATTAAAATGTATATTCTGGCCAAGGAAGGAAGATAAGAAGAGAAGAAGGGAGGAAAGAGTGAGAGACAGAGGGAGGGAGGTCTGTGGAGGCAAATACAGTATTTGTCAAATACATAAATGTATTGATTTAAAATATTCACAAAACAGAACAGCGGCTTTAAAACTTTATTTGAAAAACCTTACACACATAGTATTCTTCAGTCTCTCTCTTTATTAACTGATCCGACAATTAATGAAAAAAAGGAGTTTTAAAGTAAAGGCATGTGCCACTCATTCTTTTGCAGCAGAATGAAAGTGATACTTTCAAAATATAGAAATAAGGTCAGCGAGTAACCAAATGCATTAACATGTTCCTCTAACTCCTTACAGAGAAATAGAGTGTTTTGGAGGATTCTTTGAAAAACAATGTAAATGAATAACTAAGAAAAAAAAAAAACACACACACACACACAAAACACAGCAAAGCTTTTCTCATCATTTGGACCACTGCTAGTACTTTTGACCTTTCTCTCACCATTGAACTTTCAAGAGTCTGAGGAAAGAACCAGTCCTTGGAGAACTCTAGCCAAGTAGAAACATTTTAGAGGGCAGAAGAAGCTACTTGGGGACAACCCTTTTTATAGATGGATCGAATTATTCTTAGCACAGAGCTAGATTTTGTGGTTTACATAAACGGTGATTCATTGTTCTTGTGATTTGCAGTTCTGCATGTCTGAGTTAAGTACTGTTTAGTGCCCAGACATTGTGAAACTGCAGATTACATTAAAGGTAAACTTAACTTGCACGTGGCATGAAGAAAGGTGGATGGCATACTTGATCCACTGGCCTCTTGAGCAACTTAGAGAAAATAATTGCAGGAATGATTACTACAGGGTAGCGAGAAGAAAAAATGGGCTAGGAACCAGTCTGTCCAACTCAGATATCTAATTTACCCCTAGAATGCAGTCTGGTGATGCAGCCTCTGCCAGTCCTTTGTTACCTGTATGAGGCCTTCACAGGTACTTCTTTCTCCGCTACACCAAGGCAACTGCAGCACTTCAGGAGGCTACTTCCTTCTGAGCCCAAGATTTCAGTCCCTCTTACTTACCTACACAATGTACAGTGGATCCCACCATGTTTTAGTGTTGTTTTATTACCATGGTGTGGATTCCATATTCAAAGTCCTATTCTGCCTGAGCTACTAAATAACATTTTAGCTTTCATTTTTTTTAAAGTTTGTAATTACTCATCTAAGTAAAGACTTTATGTGAAAGTAAAGCCTACACTTACTTACACCACATTTCCTAAGCTGTCCCTTCTGCTGTAACAGCCAACAAAGCTCCCAGCTCATTGATGCAGCGGTCAGCATTGCCATCCATGTGTACAGAGAACTGAACTCAAAATGCCAAATGTTTTTGCATTATCACTAGAGGTATTGGTATCACACTGCTCAATTAAGACAAATGTTGATTAACTGTTGGATGTCAAAAACCCAAATGTAGGAAATTCCAGTTACAAGTCACTTGCTATGTATGCATCAAGGATATATGTACATTGTGCCTGGACACAGATGTTTAATTTAAAATTAACTGTCTGCTCAGCCAGGAGGAAGATATTTTCATTTGTACTTTTAGAGTAAGGGAGGGAGAGCATAAAATCACTGAGATGTTTCACATATCGGGAGGGGAAGAAAACTGCATTATGAATGAAGCAAAGTAATCAACCCAGCAGTCCTTTCCCCATCAGCTTCATCCTCTGTGGTATAAATTAGGGATGCTTAATTGGTTTGGATAAAATAAAAATAAATATGCACAAAGTTTTCATTATATTTCAAATCCACTAATTCAGAAATTTTAAAAAGTATGAAAAGTCTTTGATTTAAATTGCTTTTTTAGTTCTGTGAATTTTCATGGGGTTGTATAATTCAGTGGGGAGGTACAATATATATTTATATTTTTAGGCCTCCATGCACTGGGGAGTCCTCGTTCAGATGAGAATGAATCTAGAATACATGAGTATTTATCAGACTATTCTGAGGTTTGCCCTTTTCCCGTGAAAGCTGTGGGAGGAGGAGAAGTTTAAGTTGAAAGAAATCTAGAAAACAGCAAGGAATATGGAGACTGGTTGGTGCATTTGTTGACTGTTTTTCATGCCTGCAATAACTTTGTCAATGCCTGGAATAATGTGAAGAGATATACTCTGAAAAAGTATTTGCAGCTGTCCTTGCTCTCTGCCTCTGGCAAAAGGTCTTGGGTTCATTGGCATACGGTGGTCAACTTTGTCCAATTTAAGGGAAGGGATCCCTATGAAAAGATGTCCAACTTGAAAAATGCCAAGGGAGCAAAAAGTACCAAAGGTGTTCAGTGGACTGCATGGAGTTCATTATTTTGGTGATACTATATGGAATATAAATGGAAGCTGTGGGTAAAGTTGATGTGTACACATAGTCTTCATATAACAAATGTTCTCATAAAATAACATTTTAATATAAGAGAGTATTGGTTGTTGTTTTAAAAACTATAAGATAACTTCACTATTTTTATCTGGTGTTCCAATACAGCTGTACGGTTTTACCATTTTGGTTTAGAAGAAAACTGGAAACCGTTTATTTTTAAATGTACTTGTTATTTACTCTCAGCATTTAAGCTGACAAATAATACCACAACAAGCAGGATGCCTCTAACAGTTAAAAATGCTGGATTAAAAATTAGGCTTTTGTCTCCTATTTTTTACTTCTCTAAAACAAGGAACGGACATGTTGTAGCAGGGTGACCATGGCCAGCAACAAAGCACTCATCAGCCGTTCACTCACACCTCCCCATAGGGATGGTGGAGAAAATCTGAAGTACAAAAGTGAGAAGAACTTATGGGTTGATATAAAGGCAATTTAATAAGATAAGAAAAGAGAAAAAGAAAAGAAAGTGATGCAAAGACAACCACTCACCATCTCCTACCAGCAGACAAACGACCATCAAGTCTCTGAGCAGCAGTACTTTGCAAAAACTACCTCTCCCCCTCACTCCCAAGATGTTTTTACTATTGAGCAGGATGTTATTTGGCATGGGATATCCCTTTGGTCAGCTGGGGTCAACTGTCCTGGCTCTGTCCCCTTCCAAGCCCTTACCCACACCCAGCCTACTTGCTGGGGTAGCAAGTGAGAGACGGAGAGGATCTTGAGGCTGTGCAAGCACTGCTCAGCAACAGCTAAAACATCAGTGTGTTATCAACACTTTTTGTCACAGTTCCAAAATACAGCCCCATACAGGCTGCCAAGAAGAAAGTTAACTCCATCCCAGCCAGACCCAATATACATGTATAAATTAATACCTAAGTCATATTGCATACAGTGATTAGCAATCCTGGCAGGAGAAAGACCGTGGTATCAGTTGTATCACATAAGATGTTGTTTTTCAACGTGGCAACATGTTAGATTTTGGATTACTAAAACCTTTAAAAATTTGGAAGAGACATAAGTAAAAATTTCTTCTGAAAGTAAAGGGCATGATACATAAAATTTGCTGTAAATACTTCAAAAATATTTTTTATTTGTGTGTGGAACTTTAAAACCTTTTTATATTTCATGATATGAGAAGCCTTGTCCTGTAACCGTCATCTGATTACTATCTACAAGGCTCCCCCAGGGTTCAATTAGTTAATAATAAAGAGTTGTATCTTTAGTCTGTTCATCTACTATGGACATAACATTTAGATATTCAGAATAGAAATCTTCAACCTCAAAATTTGGTCAATAGTTTGCACGTTTCAATATGTCAAAGGGCAGCAATGGATGAAAACCTGAAGATGCAGAACAAGAACTTTATCAATGAACAGGCTAAAGCTCTCATCCTGCTTTCTTTAGGTTTTCAGCCACTGTCATGCTTTCATATAGCGCACAAACCAAGTATAGTCAGACTGTATTGTACAGAGTAAAATTGGTTTTAGTGTTTGATTGCTCCATTTATATGGATTAGCTAAGCTCCCATGCTACTTGCTATTTACCAAGAGTTGACTTTCTTGTCCACTGAATGGTGTAGCTGTGTTGTAGGCATTTGTCTAATAATGGAAGATTACATTTCATTTTCTTTCGCCCATTCCAGTTTTCAGGTACATCACATAAATCACAACTGCAGCAGCTAGAAACTGAGCTTCTTATACAGACAGCATTCTTACTTTTAAGGTTATGTCTATGCCAGAATGAAGAAGATTAATTGCAGCTCATGGAGACTTTTTTAAACTTGCCAGTTTGGGTCTTGACAATAGTGAAGCCAAGGTAACAAGAAGCTAAGGGCAGAATATGGGACTCATAAGGATCCCAAAGGAGATATCTATGCAGGCAGTATCAAGCTAGATTAAAACTAGCTCAGGTATCTCTACAAAACAAAAGGTTTCAGTTTAGTTGTTCGTTGTACAGTATGGAAGAAGAAAACTTGCATAGATGATGCCCTGCCATAGCTATTCTGCCCAGGAGGCTGTACCGGAGGGCACATGCAACAAAGAACTACATTCTATTTAACTGAAGAAAAAAAAAAATGAAATTGTTATCTGAGATGTATAGAAAATCAATGTGTCAGGAGATGTACCTAGGAAAAACATTGGAAAAATCCATGAACATAGATCTAAAAAGCAAAATTTCCAGATGTCACACCCAGTGGATGTACCGAAAACCTTGAAACCATGCAGAAGAGGAATGGTGGGACATGTAGGGGTGTAGTTCAACAGAGAAAAGCATGTGCTTACAGTAAAGCCTGTGGTGAAATTCACTATCAAAGGTCCAGAGAAACCAATTAACTTTCCAGTCATTTAATTTATTATTATTTCTGAGAATTGCTACAAACAGAATGGTGATGGCATTACCTTGTTGCATTGAGAGTCAATGTATTTTATCTAGCTCTCTTAATAACTGCTGCTTGATCTATTGACTTTTAATGCATAACACGTATGCTAGAGCAGCCATCAGTGGCACTGGAAACTCAAGTAATACCTTCTAAGAGTACATTTCTAGCACCCATTAAATCCCACTGTGAATCAAAATTTGGGTAGAAAGGACAGTTTTTCTAGTAAATGCCCATTTGGGGGCAAGGAATGCTATCAATGTCAAATATGTTATGTTTTGCTTGACCACACTCCTCACAGTTTTGTACCAAAACAGAACAGCTGAGCTTTGGAGAAAGGGTACTTCAGCATTTGCTGTCAGTAACTGCTGAAACATGTTGCACCTGACGGAGAAATGCAGCTGATAGGCACTAGGCAGATGTTAAAATGAGAGACCAGAACTAGGGCTTGGTTTTTGCCTTCAAAAATGGACAAACGCTGAAGATAAATGACTATCAGCAGATCCTCCCATTGATACTTTCTCTTAACATCTTGAAGTTTCTTTCACGGGAGATGGATGTATAACTGCCCTTCGTTTCAAGGGCAGAGACTCCAGAAATATCTGGTATCATGAGGGCATCATGTCTGGGGATGCTTACTGCACACCATTGTTTGGATTTGCCCTGCTCTTGAAATCACTAGGGAGTGGCTGCCATAACACCTGTAAAGTTCCATGCCTAAATGACCTCTGTGTATCATTCTGCAGTTGAAGAAAAGTCACCCCTGTGAATCACTGCATTCTTTTCCCTATGCACTAAGAGCCATAACTGGTGAAAAGAAATTCAGAAGTAGTTTATTAGTGGGACATGGGCAGCACTCCAAAATTTGCAAGTTTTTCTCTTGTTACTTATATCTCAGTTCACTGACTGTCCCTTCATACTTCCATGCCAATTGTTTAAGGGACATTTTTATTTCCACTAGCCTGCTTTGTTGGAAAAGTTGGGCAACTCCTCCAAAACAATTAGCTGGGACTTCTCTGTTATCAGCTGACATGGAAGACCTCCCCAGAGCTGGTGCATACCTCCAGATACTTTCAATAGATTTAATGGGGAGTCCAGGTGTTTATTTAGACTAGAAGCAATAGAGCTCAGGCTAGGCAAGATGTCTTCATTGTGTGTCACTTTCACATCTGCATTAATCTGTTAGTGTGTAACATAGCAAGCCATGTCAAAGCCATGTCACTATTCTTCCCACATATTCTTCACAGTATATCAGTGGCACATAAAAATAAATAAATAAATAAATAAATAAGATTTCACTGACCTGAGTCTTGGCTAGAAAGGGTCTAGCATCAAACTGTGTACAGGATCTTAGATATTTCTGAGGGAGAACTCAGATCTGGATACCTGAAACAAAACATTGAGTCTTCACTGCTAAAAGTCAAAAAAACATTTTGCTTTTTTTTTTTTTTTTTTTTCCTTTGCTGCTTGGGCAGATGGTTTTTCCAATTCTGGTAAAAGGAAAAGTTCTAATGAAGATATCTTCAAAATCTATTTTGCTCTTTGTTAGTTCCCTTTGGAACCAACTGGAAAGCTTATAATTACGGCATGTCTCACTTCCAAATTTGAAAGCATACTTTGATTTGTAGAGAATGAGGGAAATAATTCTATATACTGCAAGTTCCATGGCACTTTATTTTTTTAAGGAAACAGATTTGCTTGAAAGAAAGATCAGCTCTGGTTCATTAAGTATTCAAAGGGTACTGTTTGTACAAATAATGAAAAAAAGAAGACTCCGTTATGATTGAGTGTCCTGGTTTTGGCTGGGATCGAGTTAATTTTCTTCCTAGTAGCTGGTACAGTGCTGGGTTTGGGATTCAGGATGAGAACAATGTTGGTAACACACCGATGTTTAGTTGTTGCAGAGCAGTGATTACACATAGCCAAGGACTTTTCAGCTCCTCGTGCTGCCCTGCCAGTGAGGAGGATGGGGGTGCACAAGGAGCTGGGAGGGGACAGAACCAGGACAGCTGGCCCAAACTGGCCAAAGGGATGTCCCATACCATATGACGTCATGCTGAACAATAAAACTGGGGGGGGTTGGCTGGGAGGGGCTGCTATCTGCTCAGGGTCTGGCTGGACATCAGTCAGCGGGTGGTGAGCAAACGCATTGTGCATCACTTGCTTTGTATATTCTTTCACCATCATCATCATCATTATTATTATTTTCCCTTTGTTTTCTGTTCTATTAAACTGTCTTTATCTCAATCCATGAGTTTTTACCTTGTTTTTTTTCCAATTCTCTCCCCCATCCCACTGTGGGGGGTGCAGAAGTGAGCAAACAGCTGTGTGGTGCTTAACTGCCTGCTGGGTTAAACCACAACATCAAGTTTTTTAGCTTTGCTTCATACTCTACTGAAAAGTATCTGAATATTCATCTACACGGCAACAAGGAGTTTCATTGGACATGCAAGAAATGATCTGTATTTGCACAATGCTAAATATTTACAGTGTATAGATCATTTCATGAGACCTGTTTAAGATTCCTAAAGCTTAAAGGCCAATCAAAACATACCTCAGAAATATATTTGTGCAGCTTCCCTAGTTCTCGTTGCTGAAATTGTTGTGAAATAATTGGAGCAGGTGTGAACCCGCAGTATATGTTGTCGTGCTTTGCCTTTCCTCTGCTTGTCTCCAGGCCATCAAAGTCAGGGCAGGGATACCAGATGCCAGAGCCAGTTATTTACTACTTGCGCAGACACAGCTGATGGAAAAACTTCATGTCTTTTCCACTACAGCAAGGAAATGTGTATATGCTTTTGTTTTGCAAGGTGCCTTCTTTGAGCTGCTTGTTTGGTCATTCAGCAGTGAACTGAACAATGAGGATGCAAAAAGCTTGGGTTGCCAGGCTCCCTTGGCAAAACTGCCATCTGGAGCAGCAGCCAGAGGTCTCTGAGGGTGAGGTTTTGCAGCTCACATGCTAGGAAGGTAAATGTAGACCATTGACTGCTCTCCTGAATTTCTCTGTAGTGTTGGTAGGATGCAAAGTCAATAATATGGAAATGCATACTTTACCTATTGTTCTTAAGACTTTTCAGATAGAAGCTCTAATACCTGGACTGATTTTAAAAAGTATACACTGTCAACGTCTTAAACATCATACTGCAAATATCCAGTATTGGATTCAGTTTCCCTAGCCAATGAGAAGAGGCTTCTTCAAAACCTTCATTCAAAGTGAGCATTGTAGTGTGATGGCCTGAATTTCACTACAACTGCTTTCTGTAGCTGGGAGGGTGGCTTAGATGCCTGAAATAGGGATGTAAGTATCCCTTCTAGTGACAACAAAAAAAAAAAAATCAAGAGGAAAGATTTGTGTGTGGCTTCCATAGCTTCAGTGAATAGCCATCGAGTTTTTTGTAGTCATAACACAGCTGTGACCCTGGATCTCAACATTCAAGAAATTTTTTGTAAGAGCTTAGTACTAAAACAAAACTGCAAAGAGAACTCATATTTCACATTTGAATAACATGCAGCACAATAAATGTTTTCCTGACACTCATTTGCTTAATGTACAACAACAAATAATAATAATAATCTTTTAGTGGTAATATAAAATAAAGCAGGAAAAATGAGGACATATTATAAAAGTGCTGGAATAAAGCATCTATCTGAGTCCATCTACTTCTTTAACATATCATTAAAAACCACTATTCACTGGTCTTTGCTTAGATCATTTAACGTGAGCAACTTCAAACCTTTCCTCAGCAGCTTGATGTATTTATTGTTCTTTGCATTATTCTAACCAATTCTATTCCACGCTCACTCATTCACTCTCACACACACAAGTTTTGCCCTGTAGAATTCTTTTCACTTTTCCTGAGCCAATATATATGTATATATATTTTGTCATTTGAATTAAGGAAACACTCCCCACCCCCAAAATCAGATATACTCTGTCTTTTGCAAATGGCAGAAGGCTGTACATGAACACTTCCAGTGGGGACTATCAGCAAGGCATCAGAATATGATGAAACAGAGGATTAACCTTTTTGAGATTCAGAGGCTGTTGCTAGGGCTCCCAGAACAATAGATTCTTTCTTATTATTGTGCTCTCTTGCGGTTATCAGAGTATAAATATCAAAGAAATATTGTTAATTCTGCAATATGTTGTTGTGGGCTTCTAAACATCTCGGAAACATTCAAAGTCAACATGAATGAGACTACTCTAGAGGTAACAGAGCCTTTGTAATGAAGTATTTTAATCTCTCCAGCATGCTGTAAGCTTTCGTATACAATTATCCCAGGTGATAAAAAACAAAATAGAAAGGTTTGTGTGATTCTAAGTCAAGGTGAAGTACTATAAAATTATAATGCATTTACTTTTATATTTTACTATCATTTCCTCCTCTCTGTATTCATAACCCTCATTTCTTTTTTTTTTCTTTATGTCTGCATATGAGCCGAGTTACATATGCCTACACATTTAAGCACACAGTAATCTTTTTACATGCTTAAATTATTCTATTTGTCAGAACAAAAACAGCCACATGCAGAACATTAGGCACCTGTATAAATGGCTGGTGGCTGTCAACCTGTGCATGAAGACCTCTGTGAACACAGACTTGTTTGTATGAAGGTGAAGCCTCTAAGTGCCAAAATGAAAGGATGGCCAAATGAGCTACAAAATGTTTCCAGTAATATCATTAAGGAGTGAGCAGCTAAATGTTTCCACATGATTATGATAAAATGTTTCACCAATCAATATTTGCAAGTTTAAGTGCCAAACTGTAATTAGAGGCTAAAGGAAAGATGCCAGGTGCCATGCAGTAACTGTGATTAGCTCTGTACCTACCTGTAACCATCAGCAGCATGCCTGAGACAGCCCTCACGCTGCCAGTCCATGCATACTCAAAAGGCAGGGGGAGTCAGGGACAGAAAACCAAAAGCACTCCTTTGAGTGCTTAAAATCATATTAAAATACGCGCAGTGAAGTCTGAATTGTCAATACGTGCTCAGTAACTTTATAGTCACTCACAGAAGAAATGGTGTACTGAGTTAAAGGAAGAATGCCACCAAGGCATTCTGTTCAGGTGTTGCTGTTATTTGTCTTCTTAGACCTCAGAAGGACTGGAAATGTGAACAAATATCGCAAAATGAACATCACAGAGCTCTGTGATGGACAGTTATCAATACAAGCACTCATCCAGACAGTGCTGCTGTGGACCAAATCCTACATTTTTTCTAGCTGTGGACTCCAAAAACAGGGAAAGTTCCCAAATTATTTAAGTATTTATCTCCTGGAAAGAACCTTAGATGATTCTAGTAGCAGAAGACCTATGGGCAACTCTGAAGCTGTTGATAAAAAGAAAGGAGTATTTTTCTTTGAGTGTTGAAGAGTTTCTTCCTATTTTTTACTGTCTTTGTCACTCAACCCATCCTCCTTGGTACCTTGCTCTGCCTGGTAGGGTAGCGGTCACAGAATAATGAGCACTAATGAGTTTTTGCTGTGAATGCTATGACTTGCTTGAACCATTTAAATATTACAAGCAGCCACTTGAATAATGAATGATAAAGAAAATGAAGGCAACCTGTTCTTAGCACTTTGGCCTTGGAATGTCTTAAGTTGCTTGCTATTAGTCTTGTCATTTGGCAAAGGCATAGCATAGCTGGCAAAAATTAGCAGACGGTAAAAATGAAGAAAGTTCGTTTCAATGCACCATGTATTACATACTTTGAAAACCATCTGTTCTCCACTGGTTTTGAAGTGTCCCTGCCCGACACTGTTATGTAGTTAAATAGACTGCTTTGACTATTTAACTATATAGACTTGTAGGAGTAGCACTTCAAAAATGAACTTCTCAGGATTATTTTGGTTCTGTTCCTCTCCAGGAACAGCTGTTAAATTTTTGGATGCAATACTGAAGATAATAAAACTAGCAAAAGTGAGTTGTCATAAGCAGAATTATGGGATTTTAAAATTTGCCATGAGTACTGTTTTCATTGATTCTAAGCTATTTTAAAATTCTAGTCAGATTTTCCAAACAGTTTAATTCTTCAAAAAATGAAATTTTGAAAGACACCATCCAGATTTTTTTCAGAAAATAGCTCCAGAAGAATTTTAATATTAGTTAGATAAACTTGGAGGCGAGATGGAGGAAGAAATAGCAGATATTTATTGGCCAAGGAAAGAACTGAAATGTCTTCTAAAATGTTAAAATGTTTGCCTGGAAAGTGAGAGATTGGAGTTTCAGTTCATATTCACATTGCAATTAAATGTTTAATGAAAAACAAAAAAAGCTCCAGCAGAAGAGAATGAAAAAGCCTTGACATATAATCTCATATAGCCCAACAATTAGGGTGTTCAATTATACACCTATTATAAAACTATTTTTTGTTTTTTTATTAAAAGTGTTCTTAGTTAAATATTTTGCATATCCACATTGTTTTGGTTTGATAACTATACCAACAAAATTGTTAGAGGTCAATATGAAAAAAAATATATATATATCTTTTCTCATTATTTGGGTAACAACATAAAGACAGTCATGGTCATATCTGTAGTTGTAAGTATAAAATATTCTTAACAAGGAAACAATTCTTTGTATTCTCCCCCCCCCCTCCAAAANACAGATATTACCAGAAAAAAAAAAAAAAAAAAAAAAAAGTAGAGCTAATTATTAGAAGAAACAGGTATTTTATGTCCAAGAGTATAGCATCCAAATATCTTGCTGCTTACAAGAACTTACAAAAAGCTGATTTCTTTTCTTTGGTTTGCTACAAGTACATGAGCATAGAAAATATATCCAAGGGACCGTTGCTCTGATAGGCAGCACTACAATGGTTTTACTTTTTCATTACATTATTTGTTTGTTTGTTTGTTTGTTTGTTTTCCAGTTTAAGGGTGCTTGAGGAAGGGAAGGCTTTCTCTAATATTGAGCTTTGTTATGCTGTTCTGATTTTTTTTCCTCATAACATTTCAAACTGACAAATGGACATTTACCCATCAGAATGAAATGCATCTGAAGTCATTTTATTTAGACAGTTTTAGACAAAAATGTTTCTAATGAACTTTGCTTTTATTGAGTGATATATTTGGGGGGAGAATTGGATATTTGATTGTCATTTCTTCAGGTGGAAATACTGTCTCTATTAGTTTGGGGGAGGGAAGAAGGGCATTAAAATTACTGTTATATCTATTCATGTTTCTCATCCAAGTTTCATTAGTTTCCATGCCTTCTTGCTATGTTTCCTGCCTGCTTTCTCAATGGTTTTTTGAACCATTTTATTTCAATGTTTCTCACTCCCAAGCCAATACTGGAGGAAGTCTTGCTTTATGGCTTGGTCTCTGTCTTCTGTTTAGATAAAGAACTGTGTTATTAACCAGGAAGGATATGTTTCTTACCTGTACCCTGAATGTAGGGTGGTATTTATACTATCTCAGCTTCTGATTTATCAATACATTAGAATTAATTCTGCACCTTACTTTTGTTAATTTGTTTTGCACACTACTGTTAAAACATTAGCTTGAGTTTCCATAATATAACTATTTAAGTTTCCTTAATTATCACATAATAATATACTACCATTGATATATAATATTGACAATAATAGAAATAATATTTCTTTCTGAGCAGGGAATTAGTGTTATTACTGCAACACCTTCTAGTATGATCTTTGTGCTGTAGGTTGAAAAGAACAAATAATAGTGCTGGAAAGGGCCAAAATGCTTGGTCCTTGGAGGAATGCCAAGGAAAATAAATGTAGGGTTACCTTTCTCTGCTAGGCAATCTTGCTGGTGCTGACTGGGCCTTAGAAGAAATTAGTGCAATCAAATTCCTTTCGGCTGAGAAGTTTGTGCTAGCAGAGAAAGTCTCAAATGCATAAGTATCCCAAGAATCACTATCCTGAAGTTTTGCTTTTCCACATTTTTAAATGTGCTTTACATGTGAGAAACACAAGAGGAATGGAAGTCAACCTGCTTTACACAGACTCTGCCATTCATATACAAACTTAGCCATATCTTTGGAAACTTGCCTTGTTGTTGTCTGCCCAAACTTCTGAAGGGGAGATAATGACACTCTTGGAAGTGGTTTAACTTAACCCTGAAAGTTGTATGGCTAGGTGACTTTGTCATCAGTTTATTCTTTTTCCAGCTAACAAAGATCTTGTGGGAAAAACATGAAAGAAATCAGGTATCAGACATGTTCCCTGGACAAGACAAGGAAATGCACTTAACAGGTTACTTGCTTTCTTTAAATATTCTTATCCGCTCTCCTAGGTTCAGACAAATCACACTTATTTCCTTCATCTTCTTTGCTCTTTATGGATGAAGAACTTTTTCTACTTGTGTGAATATCTTTGTGATGTGTAATTCAGCTTGACTTTTGGCAGTTCTCACATTTTCTCAGCCTCGGGTAATCTACATTTAGGAATTAAAATCTCTCGTTAAGGGCATAACTTACCGTATTTGTTTCTCTCTCCAGTCACATTACAGAGATCCTCTATCCATACATACATTTTACCTTTAGGGTTTGTCACTGATTCCTCAAATTGTCTTAGGATAATTTTTTAACATTCTTTCCTCTCGACCTTCTCACATCCCTTGATCTTCTACTGGATTCTCATTCACCTGAGCCTACTTCAGCTAGGTTTCAACACTATGGTGATTCAGAAGTGTCTCCAGATCACTTTGCTTCTCCACTCTTCCATTTCTCACTTTTAAGTCATCCACATCGTGCCTTAGTATTCCAGACAACCATATGGTTTCAATCCTTCAAGAAAAACTGTTTTTACCTGATTGTGTACCTGCAACTGAGAGTCAAATCTTTCTTATTATAACCAATCCCTGTTAATTCTTTTTAATTTTTTCTTGCTATGATTTTACTTTTCTCCCTTAAGAATGGGATAGGATGAATTCCACAAACTAACTTAAACGTTTTATTTGAGCATCCTAGACACCTAGAAGGTGTAGACAACCTTGATCTACTCAAGTGTAAGTTGAACATATATGTTTGTCCTGATGCCAAGAACACCAGGTAGGGTCCTCCCTGCTATTTTCAAGATCCTCTTAATTTCAAGCCCACTTCTCAGTTTTGTGTATTCTCTGAACCAGCTTCTGTGTTGGAATTCTCAGTTTCTTTTTCCTAACGAGGGTCATACAGATAAGCCTCTTCCTGGTTCCAGTTTTATTTTTATTTGTAGCAGCTGCCAAGGGCTACTTGGCTGGACATTCCTCTCTCTTTGTCAGACTAAACATGCCATCTTCTCACTTGCCAATTTATCTTCTGCTCTCACCAATATTTTTCTTCTTCTCTGAAGCAAAATTGTTCTCCAGCTCTGAGTCCTCTTCCAGCAGCCTACCTTTTCCTTGGCAGGCTGCATAGGCACATGTTTCCAGGTTCACTGTCTTGTACTAGAGTTTGCTCTGTAGTACTGTTATGTTGAACACAAATATGCCTGAAAGTCAAGATATCCGTAACTTGAGTATATTGCCAACCATTACATCTTCCCTCTCTTGCACATCCTCAAACCCTGATGTAAATTCTGCCACCACCCTGGGTTAGGCCTCCTGTTTATTTGCCTCCCTTTTCATGAGTAATGAGCTAATGACGCTTCGGCCAGAGCCAGCTTCCAGTTTGTGTACTGCTGGCAAGGGAAGGGGAGGAAATGATGTTATTGGAGGTTTTAGTAGAGTAATTCAGCAGACCTGGGGTTTTCTGACAGACTTTTCTTTTTTTCTTACTGAAGGCTCTGTCAAGTTCATGAATTCAAAATATGTTCTGGAGTCCTGAAGCAACATGTCTCATTATTAGCACAAATGTATAAAGCTTTAACTATAGCTTTGATTTTCATTACATATACACTAATTTATATTTCTTTGTGGGGGAGGGGTTAAAAATAACTCTGGGATTTTTTTTCCCCATCAGTTTACTTTTCTTTCCTACTGCAGAAAAACGAGTATCAGGTTAAGATCTGTGCAGCAATAAACCTTTGCCAATGGCAGGAATCTAGCAGTCACAAACAATTAGTTCTTTCTGTGAACGGTCCAAGGTTAATTTTAGCCTCCTAAACTGTCTCCTGCCAGATCTGATAAGTTTTCTCCTTTAGCTCCAGCTGTCTGGTCCCTGATGGGATTTGGCTACAAGGAGGATGGCATTATCAGCCCATTAACCATCACTAGCAGGGGAACTGTGATGCTGATGAATATTGATCACCTGTTCCATGGGGTTATCAGATGATGCTGAGTGAACCTGACGCTTGGTTGTTTCTGTGGGCAGCTTTTATTTTTCGCTAGCTGATGGCACTTTGCTCTGTGGCCCTGTGGAGGAGAGAGCAATGCAGTGGGGTGTCTCAACTTTTGCCATCGACAGGTTATGTTTGACTGCAGGAAAGGATTTCAGTGAACATTTTGCCCTGTTTGGGTCAAAATATGGATATGATCCATGCAGTTGTCTGTCTTCCTAATCACGTGGCTTTGCAAAATACTTTTATTAGAAAAACAGGGAGAGACCCAGCAGCTTAGAAAGGGCTGTGAATGAGCTTTCAGTCTCTGGAGGGATCTGCATAATACTCCCTAAGCTGCATGCAGCTTGCACTGGGGCTGTGAGTAGCTGTGGTTTTTTTGTTTTTCACAGCAGACAATTATGAAAGAAACTATATAACACCAGTGTTTTCTTCCTAGTCAAAGCAATATTACTCAGGCCTCTGGAGGCCAAACAATACTTGTTTGTTTTCTCTAAAACAAACAGTCTGGAAAAAAATAAATATTATGTTTCCTTTTAAGGCATAGCAACAGAAATTCTGGGACTAAAACCAGGACCAACACAATGTTTATTAATAAATAAAATATTCAATCAATAGATCAAGTTAAATTTGATAACTCTTTTTTTTTTTTTCTAACTCATTTTATTATTTTGGCACAAGCAAGTCATTCAAGAGACATTTGAGAGAAAAAAAAAAAAAGCAGGATCATGATATTAAGACCAATTGAATAGTTATTTGAGGAGTAAGTGGCACCTTGGAATAAAGATGAAAGGAAAAAGGGTGGTTTAGTATCACCTTATGGAAAGAAAATGAGCTCCTTTGAAATATCCCCACTGTATCTTTTTTTTTTGTTGTTTTTATCTTGCTCCACACATAGTAAAACTATGGAAGTAAAGAAAATGATCAATGGATTTTTAAAATCTTAGTAAGATCTGTTGACACTTAATTTCATAGTTTTATGAGCCATTAGAATAATGTTCTACTTTATTATTTTTTCCTTATGCTTTTTCCTATGAACATTTGACATTTTTTTTTTTTTTTTTGTCTTTATAAATATCTTTTCTAATCACAAAGAAACATAACATCAATGAGCATTTTCTCAACTCTTTTTTCTGGCTTGATCTAGAAAAATTTGGAAAAAAAGGAAGTCCAACTTAGAAAGACAAGTTACAGTTTTGTGCCTTTCATCAGAACATAGAATTGTAAAGCATACTGGGTTGAAATAGACATTTTCTAAAGAGAACTCAAAGTTCTTGGACATGGAACCTAAGCTAGCTCCCACGCCAGGCATCCTTCAGGCTGAATGGGCTGGATTATTGCCCCTGCCTAAGATAGAAGCTTTGCAAAGGGGCTCAAACTTTTGTATCAAAGATTTCCGGATTTCCAAATTCAGTGTCAAGCTCCAGCTGCAGCCAACGAGCTGTGATCTGTAGAGAAGGTTTCACTGGTGTCATAGGGGAAAATTTGGCCTCCCCAAATGTAGAGCAGTAAGAAACAAAACCTGCCCATCGGACTGCTGCCTTGGCTCCACTCAAAGCTCATCACAACCAACATGCTTCTGCAAGTGCCTTTGTTTTGACACATCAGTCTCTTTCATAAACACTTTTTTTTTGGTTGTTGTTGTCATCATTTGTTTTTTGTTTTTTTTTTTGGTTTTTTTTGAGAAAATGTCTTGTGAATTGAAACAAGAGGCTCTGGTAGGTCAGTGTTTAGCCTTAGCAGCATTAGAAGAAAGCAGAATGTTAGATGAGAAATGGGATAAGAAGAGAAACATACAAAAGAAAAGAGAAGAAATATATAAGGACTGTCTTCCTGTTTGTTTGTTTTTATTTTTTTTGTTTGTTTGTTTTCAGTTTTGTTTGTTGGGGGGGGGGGGTTGGTTTGTTTTGTTCTTAAGTTAGAGATCAATATCACTGTGATGCTTTGGTTACTCAATAGAAATAGTTTGAGGAAAGAACAGAAGTGTAAATTGAAATGCTCAGCCACCAGTTACAAATGTGTTCCTCTTGACTGCAGATTATTTTCATACCTATAAATTTGCAAACACTGCTTAGCTGGACTTTGCATCTCCCTGATTTTGGCTTTAGTTAGCAAAACTAAAAGAAACCAGAATCAACTTGCAGAAAAATGCTAAAAGTAAGAAATCATTCAGAACTAATTTTTGTATAACTTCCATGCAAAATCTTGTTCCCTGCTATCTACAGAATGAAAGACTTTTCTCAGTTTGTACAGTCTGCAATTTATTACAAGATGTAAACATGAAGCCTAAAAGCCTGAAAATCATAAAAGATCTGGTTTGATCACGCACTACCTGTCATAACGGAAGAAATTTGAAAGAAATCAAGAAATTATATTTTTAACCAAAATGTAATGGGTGAAAGCTAATCGTTCCTGCTTTCTTTTTTGACAGTTGATTTCTGAAGGTATAATGCAGTAATGCTGGCAGGATCCTGCCAACCTCCATACCACCTTCGTAGAGCTTACGTACCTGTGTCGCTTTATGAGTTTCAAAAAACTATATAATCTTTCCAGGATTGCCTAATTCTATTAAAAAATAAAAATCAGTTAATACTTCCCTTTATGTGCTAGAATTTTCTTGGATGTTGATGTTCATCACCAAACTTTGATGCCTACTCTAGTAGTGTGTCCGTTAGTTTCATGTCATAACTTCTCTTGTAATTTATGTTTAGATCAACAAATACCTGAAGTTCACATAAAGCCTGTGAGAAAAGGTGAAAATGCTAAAAGTTGTCGGTAGTGTAAGTAAGTAATTTTTGTAGCCAGCAGCATCACAGCCCACCTTGACTAACTGGAGGTTCTAGGTCTTGCTCTGCCCAAAGGTACCATTTCTCCAACCCATCAGGCAATGGGGCACACCGTTCAGACCTTCTGCAGAGAAGCCAATCTATCCTGCAGCTGGGGATTCAAGGATCCCAGAGGGAAAAAAAATGGAGGCCTTGGCCAAGTGTTTAAGGCTGTATATAAGCTGTGCTTCCAGACCCAACACTTTTGAGAGTGCAGGTATTTGACCATCAGGGATTGATGTCCAGCAGTTCTCACAGGAAGGACCAGATCTCCCTGTGTCCCAGACATGCAGTTGTGGCTTACCGTGTAGAATCATGTCATTGGACATGAATCCAAAGGGCTGTTTCAAAAAAAAAAAAAAAAAAAAAAGGCTGAAGGGTAAAGACAAAACTGTTTTGTTGGTTTCTGAAGTAAACAGCACAACTTTCCTTTGCCTGACTGGGCAAATTCCAGGCTATTCCTACACAAAGAATGGCAGCTGTGGCTTTACTCATGAAAACACTCATATCTTCTGGAGTGCTTTATTCTGTCTGGGCTCCATCCAGCTTCCAACTGAGCAGGAGCAATTCACTCATTCTGGAACAACAACATCTACCTTATGGTGAGATTCAGACGTAGTAACTGTGCTTTGAATTCATAATTTGTTTGAATGTGACTTAGCTTTCAAGTGCAAAGAAGCCCCAATGCATGTGAAATCACAGGAAAAAAAAAATCCAGAGAAAACTGACTGAGGGTTATTGTGCTGATTTTGTGTTCTTGTGGCTATCACTCTGGCTCAGAAGATTCAGGGAAAGCACTTGATCAGAAGTTTATTTTCAGGCAAAAGCTTTCTTAAGCCTTTTGAATGTTGTGTTTGGAAGCTTTGAAATTGTCTCATGCTCTCATGCTGAGCCTGGTAGGGGATGGATGTGCATATTGACTTTCTTGCCTGTGAATCTTCTTAAACCTTACATATGTTTAATGTTTTTGAAAAGCCACCAGAAAGCCTATTAGACACAATAGCTCAAGGCATAGCTATAGAATATATACTTCAATATGGCATTGAACATCAAAGGGCTCTGTTGGAGCAGGACTTTGAAAACACTGATACTGGGCCAAGTAAAGTACAGTTATAAAGTAGGACTGCATTTCTCTGTGACCTCAGAAGTCCTTGTTCAACAGGCAAAGGGACTGTGAAGTAAAGTGATGTTGTTAAATGAAAGGTTGGGGCACCCATCAACATCAATGGTTCAAATATTTTCTAGAGTTTGCAGCTCCCATTTTTGTTTCTGATAAAATCACCCATTCTGTCTATGCCAGTGGTTGATACCCTGGAATACAGAAAACAAGATATAGCTTGTTGTACAGGAAGTAATACAACACATTTTAAATATACATGTTGATATTGCCGTGCAGAAAAAGGCAACTGCACACAACTTCTCGAGGCTGTCATTTTGTAACCTGTTGTGCTCCGTTTCCCTTTGGTGATGGTTAAGCTCAGTGTTTAGATTTGGACACAGCAGCTGACCCTCCAGTAGGGAAGAAGCTGCTTAGGAATTAGCTATTAGTATAATCCTTTGCCATTTGGTTCGGTGGGGTTTGTTGGGCATAAGTAATGAGGAAGGTATTGGGAACGACTGGAGTGACCACTCAGTAAAGAACATTTCAGATCTGTTGATATAAAAGCTACTCTGCACAATGCATTAGACAGAACAGAGAAAACTGTAATTAAAACAGTCTCTTCTGACAAAATAGGAAAGAGCAAAGGCAAAATAACTTCCAATAGTATAAAAAAAAACATTGACAAACTGCCACAGAAAGATATAGCTTTAACGTTATGCCTTAGATGCCTTAAAAAGACATCCAATATAAATTAATGACAAATTACAGTACTCTTTGAAGTGCTAGAAGACTTCAAGAGTGATTCTGCTGTCCTACATATAATGCCATCAGTTGGTACAGATTCATTTGGAGACCTTTTCAGGTTTTAAAGGTGAAGAGAGCCTTGTCTTTTTCCAGGCTATATAACAGCAGAAAGCTTTAGCGAGTATGCAGTTATCAGATCAGAGTAGATATTTGCCTGTTAGGCAGAAATTTCAGGTTCTACCCCAGAAAAGCAGAGTGAGGCCTTGCAGTTTCTGTTTCCTTACCTCAAGTACCCTAGCCATTTATCACAGTCTTTTACCAGAAGTCCATCCCGCCCTAAGGAATCCTTCTGAAAACATTTAATTGCAACCATATGTTCCCATGAGAGGCTTGAACAAGCCAGCATTTCCATTGTTTGTCATCAATACTTTATCACTCAGCTATAATTGCCAAATCTATCAGAAGCATTTCTAGACACGACTAAAAGAATGCACTCCTCATCCCCAATTAAACCTTCAGCACCAGTTGCAGACACAGACAATCTGGCCAAAGTAGCTGTGAACCCTTCCTATACAAAGCAAAGCGGACAGCAGGCTGTGGTGGGGTCAGGGTTGGGGGCAGGCAGGGGAGGGCACATGTAAAGCCAGTGAAGCACAGGGGCATGTGGCAAGGGTTTGAAAAGACTCTTTTGCCCAGGGGTGTCTCACCCACATTTGTAGGTTCTTCAGAAAAGTTGAACCAAAACAAGCAGGTAACAAAGTAGTCTTTGCCAAGTTACTAGTGTCACAGTTTTAGCTCACTGCTCAAGAAGAGCTCCCTGACAAGATCTGCTGAGAGGAAGACACCTCAGGAGGTGCCAGCCTTAGAAAAGGCAAAGGCGAATGTGACAGCTGAAATTCAGGGAACTTAAGATGCACAGGTACTTTTATTTACTGTTAAGGAATTGCTGCTTAAGGAACAATGACTCCAAATGGTGGGATTCTTTTGTTCATCAGCTCCTGCTACCATTATCTCTTTCCCCAAAGTTGCTTAACTTCTGTGGAAAACAGATTAATATGTTTCCTCTTGTTTATTATATTTATCCTGCATGATACAACATTAGACTTACAGTAGATGAATAATAAATACATATAGATTCTTTGGCCTCATTTTTGACCATTAGCGGTAACTGCTTTTCATATTCATGCATATTTGTAATAGCTATCCTTACGAAGGTCCCTGGCTCTAGCTGTGCTTTCTGGAAGTAATTCCGTATGCTTCATAATCACTCTCAGACTTTAAAACTCATATCGTAATAATCTACTGAACCCCATAAAACCTGTCCATTAATTATGTCTGCAGCCATAGAATTGCAGCTTTTCCTTCTGCATTAGTAATGCTCTGATTGCTTTTGTTTAAGCACAAGTAGGGGACAACTTTGTCCAATGGTACTCCAGTTATTACACGTGTGATGCTCACCTATGGAGCAGAAGAAATAAGAACAAAAATATACTGTGGTATCTGAAATAATGAAAATATTGGAACATGCAGTATTTAGTGGTATATAACATTTGCTCTCTTTAATTTAGTAATACTAGTACTTCAGAGCAAGAACAATCATTTGGTAGAGGGTTGAATGTCACCTACCTCAACAGAGGGCTTCTAGACATCATGGCAATCAGATTATCAGATATTCATAAAAAGGCAACATGAATACATCACTTCACATATATTCATATGAAAAAAAAAAATGTACCTGTTTTAAGGGCTGCATGTATTTCTGCCATGAATTTGCAGATCACTTTGAAGTTGCTTCAAATACTTCTACCACGATAAGACACTGCTAGGCACTGGCATAGGTATCAGATCTCTACTGTGAATTTTATGTGTAAATAGACAGTGTCTGTCCCATGATCAATAACAAGAGGACCAAAGGTAGTTTCAAGCAACAGATGGAGAAAACGCATAAGAGGCAGTCTGGTCAGTAATGAAAAGCAGAAGTTACAACATGCCAGCTGTCTGACTGTCAGACTTTTGGCATTGCAATAGAGACAAGTTTTGAGGGAAAACTTGCATACGGACAATGAAGTCGCTTTGCAGATACAGCTTTCCACCACACATACGAAGCAACATGGAAGAAAAAACATTTGACAAATTTCCCAATACATAGTTTTGAGAGGTGTCATCTCAATTTCAGAAAAATATTTGATGTGGCAGATAACAAAGGTTTAAAACCACATATGGTTTGGGCTCCTGAGTCTAATTATGATGTATCTGGCCAAATGGGAGAAGGGAATGATGAGATTTTTCAAGAGGTTTAACAAAGAAAAGATGGCATGAAATTAAGATGATGAATGTGGGAAAGTAAACCCAGGTCACAGCAAGGAATTTCTGGCAAGGCTGTGAAGATTCAGACAGATGACTTCGGGAGAAATTTGAACTGATAAATCACAAGTATCATGGAAGACCTACTCCTTCTAAACCTGAACTTTCCTGTTGAGGAAATGAACAGAGCAAGTCGCAGGATTTCTGCTGGCTTTATATCATCCGATGATATAGTCTGAAATAAGTAAACCATAACAAGAGTTTTTCATATCTCCATATCTCCTTTTTCCAACCGAATAACAAAAAAAAAAAAAAAAAAAGGCTGGAATTTCAATTTTGTTGCTCATAGGAAAATAGAAATGCTAACTAAGGCAATGGCCTAGAAGATGAACTAGTCTTTGCATCCTTGTAGAGAAAGCAGAGCATAGATACAATTATCTGTTATTGGACTTACTTACAAGTCTAGAATAGTAAATAGGATTCATTTATATCCTATCTTATCACTAACAGTAACTTGTAACAGTAAAAGGTCCCTGTGGGAATCAAAAGGAGAGGGCAAAAGCTTGAAGGGGAGCTACTTTGCACCACAGTCTCTGAAAAAAATGGCCCTCAATAAACACTTCACAAGCCATTTGAGGCTATGCACAGGAAAGCATGGGTACCAAACCACCCATATATTAACTCTCCGAAGCTTTCTCAGATGCTGCCTATCTGCAAGTTTTTCATTCCCCAGATACACAAGGGCATGTCTACACTTAGGTATAGATGTCTTGGCTGGCTCTACCACACTCCTCTGAACACAGGAACGTGGAGACAGATGCACAGTGCCATCCAAACTTGTGATCTTGAAAAACACCAGGTAACCCTGGAGGCACCTTGTGTGTTTTAGAGTTATGCCTTGTTACATGTCCAGAAATGCCCCAGTTTTGATGGGACTGGGCATCTCAACACTGTGATCATGCCTAAACTTAACTGCAATCCAGAAAGCACGTATTCCTCCATCCAGTAATCCTGTAAGGATTTGTCCTACAACTGTTCCCAAGATGTGTCTGTCACAGTGGGTTTGCACCCAGTGTAGCTACAGGTATGTCTTTCGATGCAAAGGGAAACAGGATGACTCACGCGCCACCTGTTCAGTGTCGTAACACAGTGAACTTACAAAATGCCTTAGAGCAGTTCCCACCCCATCCCGAGAAACTTCCAGCCCCTACCAACCTCCTTGCAGGAGAGCGTCCGTACCAAGAGGCTGTGCACTCTTCTGGGCTGCTTCAACCCGCAGAGAGGGATACAGGGCTCCTCCAGCCACACAGGGAAGCAATGGCTCCCAGCCTACTGGTTTGGCCACTTACTGTCTACTCCAAAACCTCCAAACATGTGTATGTTTGTTTGTTTGTTTTGGTGGCTGTTTATTTTGAAACACAGAGGCAGTGCTGGAAGCAGGAAGCAGGACATCCATGTTTCCTTGTTTGACACCTCCATGGCTGAACAGTACAAAACATTCCCTTCATCTCTCACCTTGTTTGCTCAACAACACCTGCCTCCCGAATCTTTCTCTCTGTTTGGTTCTGTAAAATGAATATCCCTAAACATGTATTTAAAAAAAACTTTATAGCCAAACATTGCAAAGGCAGCTGTGGGTCAGCGTGACTTTATTCCAAAGTGATCCTATTGCTGTCAAGCATGCAATGAAATACTTGAACGATTATATGTTTCCAATGAAATGGTGATGACTTGATATCGATCAAGATTATGGTCCATGCTATTTGATTGCAAAATAACAAAATGGAATCTTCAAGGTGTATTGAAATGGCTTTCAAATGTTTTATACCGGTGCAGCAGTGCAGTTAAAACTAAAGCTGGAGAATCACACATCAGATTTTATTTTTCAGAAGTATTTTTTTTGTGAGATCTCCCATTATGCCCTCTAGGATTGTTGCTTTGCAGATCAGCAGTGGTGAGAAGACAGGATACAACTTGTTAGCTGCATAATTTCCATTTAAAATTAAAATAGTGTCGGTACTGACTAAGTTGTTCCTGGAATTTATATACGTTTCCCAACCCAACTGACAACAAACTTCAGCTCTGTTATGCTTCTATGATCTTTCCTTCATTAAAATATGTAAATAAATGATGTGGCAAATTATCTCATGTCTAACTCTTTTCTTGTTATTAATCTAGAGGGAGATGAAATTCTTAGAACAAGGCAGAAAAGACAGAGAATACAAGATAATTAACTTATCTTCAATTCCACTCACAACAGGATTTTTTTTTAGATATATGTTTACTCTTTAAAATATGTTTTTCTAATTGCAGAGGAGAGATCCCTTTATGACAATATTTTTTTTTCTTGAAGTGGTAAAGCAAAACACCCTTTATTAGAGGTTTCCACAGAATGAAATTAGTCCTGTAGGAGCTCTCCAGGGGCATTACAGAAGGCAAAGGACTTTTCTTTTTTTTTACCTGATTGTTTGTGTTCTGAAGAAATATATATATATATTGCTCACTCCTAAATAAAAAATGTAATTACTATTTATTCATTCCTCAGCCAGAATATTGCTGTTGCCAATAGGCAAATAAAATGAAGCACTCTTTGTCCCAAAGAGTTTGTAATTCATGTTTGCATATGACGGATGGGAGAGGAATATGGAAAATGGAAGAATAATGACTACAGAAAAAGGTTCCTGCGGGCCTTTTGGTTTATTTTGCATATGTCAAAATAATATGACATATAAACATACATCTGTGTGTATGTTGTATTAAAAATATGTAACGTGAAATATTAGTTAAGGTCTGACTAAATCTGTGTGTAAATGTTACCTCTGCCTTGTTTGTGGGCAAAGGACTCACAGTCAGAGGGGAGAGGTGGTGAAACTGGGGCAAAGAAAAGCTGATGGAAAGGAAACAAAGGTGGTTGGGGAGGAGGAGGAGGGGTGGATGGGAATGGGACCAAGTCCCAGCAGCTGGGGTAACAAGACGGGGAGGCAGATAAAGTGCAGAGGGAGGAGTGAGGACCGCCTTTGGGACAGGAGCAGGGTGCCCCTCATGGCTTGCCTTACCCTCTCGGCTGCTCACCTCCCTCTGCTGAGTGTCTGGAGCAGATTTCAGGATGTGTGGTGTGACAGGCCAGGGTGCTGTGACAGCTTGCGGTGTGCCAGGGAGCCTGGTCCAGCTACAGCAGACCTGCAGAAGAAGAGGGGAAGCCCATCCCTGCCCTCCCGTGCAGCTGGAGGAAGACCTATGGGCTGCAGCAGCAGCAGTGTGCCTTCAGCTGATGGGCCCCGCTCCCGCTGTTGTGGGGAACATGCTTTCTTTGCTCACACTCCCCAAGAGCCTGGAGCTGTTGAATGCTGCCAGCATGGTGGGGAAAACATTCTGCTGTGACCAGCTGCTGGCACCAAGCTCAGGCATGCCGAGGAGATGTATGTACGGAAAAGGATCTCATGGAGCTATTCTTGAAAATTCTTTCAGACAGAAAGAATAAAAGTGTGCTATGATGATCAATCAAACATCAATTAGATAATACAATAATAGTCAAGTCATACACAGTGCACTCAGTAAAAGCTTCTTAGATGATCGGAGAACAGACAAAAATATTCACGCTGGCAGGCCAAATGAAAAAGTGAAAATGAAATCCCAGCATATTTCTTCTGTAGTTACAGGCTTGGTGTCTTTCATTAGGAATCTCTTTGCTCTCTTATGAAAGGCAGCACATGAGAGCAGGGAAGCCAAGCTTCATTTCAGAAAAATACTCCTGTATCACTGAAAAAGGATGGTTAAGCATGCACACATGCACATATGCACACACACACAAAAAGAGTTCCCAGCCATGTTGCCTACAAGAGCAGACATCTGCCTTTGTATCTGAAAATGACCAAACAGTGCCAGTTGGCATTTTAGTTGGCAAAATGTGCACAAGTAGGGCACAGACTCAGAAAGGTTATTAGCCCATTGAAAATGCAATGAAAATCTGTGCACATGGGTGGCATAAAGATATTTAAACATGATGATTAAATACAAAATGTCTGTAGCTTAAGAGACTGTCTCAGTAGACATATTTAACCTTGTAAAAATTCCAGAGCTACCAGTGTGCTTTGTAGCTGCATAGGAGAGGATGCGGGGCTGGTTGTACAAGCAGCCAAGGACCAGCAGGAAGGTGCAGAAAGGTGCTTCAGCCTCGCCGTGTCCAGCATGGAAATAAGCAACAAACACCACTTGTGCTGGGTCAAGGAGATCTTGAAGCACCTGCCTTCCCACCATAGAGTTGCAGCCACTAACAGGTGGTTAAGACAAGTGTTTGTAACCCAAGTTAGCTGAGGTGGAGGGAGGGGAAGGGTGTCTCCTCTGGACTGTGGTGTTTCCTTGCAAACCTGAGATGGGCATCTGCATGCAACTGCAAAACAGTCTGCTTCTAAGCAGTCTGTTTGACTACTGGGGCTTTCAGAGAGGAGTTGGGAGAGTAGGAAGGGAAAATTTCGACATCCAGCTGACTCTGTGAAAGGCTGGATGTGAAAAACGGCCACCTTTCCTGCAGTGATCTAGAGATGACAGCATTTGAAGTGCTGTTCCTTGGCTTCCCACCCTCCTCAAGCAGAGGGTGCCCTGGAGCCAAAGGCAACTCCTGTCCTGTGTATTTGTGTGACCGTGTCACTATACAACCTCTCTCAGCTGTCATGGTCTCTCTCAGCTGACCCCACTGCATCTTGCAACCACCCAGAACACTGCAGTGTCCCGCCAGTGAGCCAGAGACTGCTGCATCACATGAAATATGGTAGCAACATTTTTATAAGATATGACAGCAAATGAATTCATTCTCTTGTTTATTCTCCTGACATAGATTTTAACAAGACAAAATGGCACAATGCTAAATTAATTTAGTTTAATAATTCTGATTATAACAAATGGGGGAAATGGTACAAGCACAGTCCTTTATAATTAGACAGCAATCTTGTGCTTTTCTCCAAATGCTGCAGCTTGTCTTGGAGATGCAGAATAATTTCTGCTTCCGAGGCCTAAAATTTTTCAAGACACAAATCAAAATAATTTTATCTCTCAGCCTTTCTTGTGCCTAATGTTTTTCAATTCTATGCAACATTTATATAAAGTTATTTATAAAGCTTCTTACTTGCAACCAGCCCTGCAAAAGCATTTTGCATATTGCTCAAAACATGTTAAAACATAAAACAGTATTAAAAGTGCCTATCAAAGAACTGTAGTAGATGCTTAGCTGTTGGGGATCAGTATTGATTTCACTGAAAACCAGGAAGCTGACTTATATCAAATCAGTTAGAGTTTTAAGCAACTAAAATGAAAGCCTGAAATGGCAACTAAATGTCACCATTATGGAATTAAGAGAAGTGATTTCTGTAACCACATGAAGAAGAGAAAAAGAACATTTCCAGAGGGTTTCAGATATACTGAATGCTATTGTAGAGGGCTTGCCAAAGGATGGTTCACTCCTGTCAGTGCATTTGTAAAGATGAGGAAATTTTAAATAGAACTGTTTTTTGGTGGTGGTGGTGGTGGTTTTTCTGTTTTTCTGTTGTTGGTGGTGGCTAGTTGGTTTTTGTTATCTTTTGTTTTGGTGTTTTGTTTAATGTTTCATTTCTTTCTGGTTCTGTTCCTAAAAACTCGTTTAAAAAACTATGTCTTTGAGTTTGTCCCTCTTTCTACATTGTTTCTTTACTCCCTTCAGGAAAGCAAAATTCAAAGACAGAAACATGAAAAAGCATGAGCAGGGTAACAAAAATAAAGTATTTAAAAAGACCCCCCACAAAATCACTGCCTTCTTTCCCAGTGCTTGCACTAAGAGCAATGCAGACAAAAAAGGTTTTTGATTTTGGATGAAAAAAAAAATGAAATAGTTCAGAAAAAAACTACAGGATTGAAAAATATTCACTTTGTGGCATTTTTAATCATTTTTGGGAAGCCCACTTTTACTGATTTCTTTTTTGTGTTCAAATGGTGTAAGAAAGATTTTTTTTATTATTATTATTGTCTTCTCTTCTTTGTGCTGTACTGGTAAGCCCAGACACAGCCAGCTAATCAGAACCCTATTCAGCCAGGCACTGCATGCATTGTGGCAAAGTTGTTTTAATTTGTAAATTTGACAGTAAAATAAGGGGTTCTTTTTGCAGATTGGACAGAAAGGACATAAGAAGGGCAAAACACAAGTTTGTAGAGAGACTCTCAGCAGACAATTCAAGGGCAACCCCTTCACTGGCAAATTTAATCATTTAACATCAATCCAATTTAGGTTCTGTGGAACATTAGGAGGGAACGGTCACTTTATTACGTGGAGACAAAGAACTTCCTTCAAATTAAACTCACTTAAAAATGAGAAGTAAATGATTGTTTCCATCATGTCTATTTCTAAAAATCCTTTCACATCATGTAGCACCAGCTTACTTGAAAAGGGAGATTCTGCTCTTAAATGATACAGTGACTCTTGCAGATGGGTGACGGTTCTGCCACCAGTACTAACCCCACCTAATGAAGGGATTTCTCCTCACTAAGTTTGCCACTTATATTTCAAAAGTTTTAGGGAATCTAATAGCCATGAGGGATCTGTGACTACGAAGAACTTGTGGGTCTTGGCCAAGTCTGTTTCTCCAAAGAGACCGTTGGCTTTGGCGTTTTCTGGGCAATTTCTCTACTGGCTTGAATTGACTTTTAGATCTAATCATTATTCAGCTAACAAGGGAGTGAGGTTGTGGCTTGAGTCTTTTTCCCCTTCTAAGGGTTCTGTAGAAATCAAATCTGTTGCTGTGCAGAGAGCCAGCATAAGGTATATTCCTTACTTTGTTTGTATTCTTCACTTCCATCCCTCTGCTGCGCTGCTCTGAGGATTAGCATGCAATTCTGTTGGTGCATAGGCTCTCTGCTGATCTCTTCCTTAGGGACCTTCCTGAATAAAACTCAGAAATACAAGCAAGAATGGTCTCATTTCAAGGATCAGTGACAATTCTAAAAAGACCAGAAGAAATTCTTCTGGCTGCTTAACTGAGAGACAGAGAATATCTGAACCAGCCACCCACTTCAGGCTGCTACTTTTTGCTGAATAATTTTGCATGCAAGTTATTTTAAATGTGACCTCCAGTTTCACAAAGCACCCCAGGCTCTTCTGCTTTTATATTATAAACAACCTATTTCTTGAAGACAACATAGTTATGCATTTTTTTGAACAAGGATGAAAAAAATACTGAGGCAAACAAACTGCAAATGTAGCTATTGTATCACTGGAGGAAACCTTACACAAAATAGGTATACCTGATCATTTCAGATGTGAGGTGGTTGTTTATATGTGGGATCTAAGGACTAAAATTTGGCAGTGGTAGAAATTGGAAGTGCCAGCTTCTCTTTCCAAATGTACCTCTAATGTGCAGTGTGTGTTGCTGTATATAGAAGAGATTAGCATGTTTCTAGCCTCAAGAAAACAGTATAGGGGGAACTTGGATATTCACTGCAAATTATTTCCTGACACTACAAAGATCTGGGATTTTTTTGGCACCAAAGCACGGGTGTGCTACCCTGTGATTTGCCTTTTCCCCTCAGTAATTCACAGTGACAGACTTTTAAACAGAATTACATCCCCCTAAGCAGTCTCCTGTGCTCTGGAGATGTGCAGGACAGCACAAACAGTAAGGAAACATGACTGGAATACAGACACGGCTGTCCTTGCTATTTGGCATCCACACACAGATAGGTGTTCAGCTTATTTTCCAGCAATGAAAGAATACTATGTGATCTCAGTACACTTTATTTCTGAGACAAAAACTGTGTGTTTGTGAGCGTGCACAAAAGGGGAAACAGGTTTAGAAAAGAAACCCTGAATAGACCACTGTTTCTCGAAGGCTGAAGTTTGCTATTCTCGTGAGATTGGACCTTTAAGGCAGCCCAGCTCTTTCACAAGCTTATTGTTGCTATGCAAGAATGCTCCCATTGTGGGCAAGTATTTTATCCAGTCTCATCCCTTATGCCTGTGCTATGAATTCATAAATGAGAAGCAATATAGCAATACACTCTTTTTAAAGAGCTTCAGAATAGAAAGTCCTACTGTCACACATGACTGCAATAGAATAAAAACTCTTTTTAAGCATCAAACCTGCTGGAGGGGGGGAAGGATCATTTGTCTTTTAGGTGCAAAAAGGTTAACACATAGCCTGGAACATGCCATAGATACCTTTATGCAAAATGAGTCTATAGGGAAGATGACTGTGTTATGTCCTTTACTTATACAAACACCTTTCATAGCTACAAAAAGGAAGAAACAAATAAGCTTTCAGATGTCTAGAAGCCCATGTATGGTACTCATAGACATTCATTATTAAAGAACTGCTGAATGCTTTTTGTCATTTGGGATATATGTTCCATGGCCTGTATATATATAAACAGAAAAAAATTATCAGATTATGCTGGATATAGCTCCATCCACTTCCATGGCAAGTCTTGCTATTTATATATAAATTGACAGGACAGGTCATACTCAAACCTTAAATCTTCTCCTTCCTTGCTTCTTGATCTAGGATGTTACAGTCTTTCTGTGATGCCGGCCAACTATCTGAGTGAACAGTGAGACGTACAACATAGAGAATTCATAATTAGCCTCTGTGGCTCTATTGCCAACAAGCCTTTAATCATCAAAGATTCCTTCTGTAGAAATCTGAATTTTACACTTGGTGCACATGACGAAGGATCTGCTTGTGCTCATAAAATTTATAAGACTGTGTGTTATTAATTTATTTTCCTATTTCTTACAATTTTTCCATGCTGCAGCATATGATTCAAATGTGAACTTGCTTATGATTAGACACACTATGTATTGTCCTGCAATAGCATGGAAAGGTCATTCGTGAAAAAAGAAAAGTAGCGGGACTGGTGCAATTGACACTGAAGCACCTTCCATGATGAGAGGATTAACAGAAACCTCTGAGGTAGGTCTCTGTTTTTGGATGGAGAACACGAAGTCAGGCTCCCAGGCCTGGGTCTGACCAAATGCCTTGGTGCCTCATGGTTAGTTTTGAGGCCCTTTGTCCTCCAGAGTTGAATCCAGAACTGAGTAAACTTTTGTCATGAGGAAAAGTAGGTATCTTCCAAAGAGATCCAAAAAGGCCAGTTCTTTTGAGTCAGGAGCTAAAACTTGCATGAATGAAATATTGAGCCTCATCTCTCATGTACCTTATTCAGCTGTGCATCAAGATGTTTCTGTCTATTCCAGATATGCAGCCTGGAAGACTATCCTGAAGGATAAATGATGTTACCCTTTACTTCAAAAGATTGAGAAGGACACACTGCTAGATCTCTTTCATGTGGTAGATGAAGTTCAAATCTTTTTCTTTTTTTTTTTTCTTTTTTTTTCATCTGGTCCGCTAGAGGCCTTAGAGCCTTGACAATAGAGTATCTTACCAAGACTAAAGACTAGGCAGGATAAATCTCCTGTAACAGATCTCCAGAGACAGATGTCACACAAATTTCAAGAACCCTGGGCTATGTTTTGACTGTTCTTAGCATATGTTTCTCCTCTTTGCTCTAGACTTAATCACTAATTGAAGATAAGGTACAAAAGGAGTTATGGCAAGCTAGAATCCAGGATTTCTCTTCCTAAATGAGTGGACCCCAAGCCATGCTCTCCCTGACACATACAGCTTCAATTTCAGTTTGGTGTCTTCAGCTGCAAGCTGCCCTCCTTTCCTCTCCTCGCCTCACCTCTCTGAGGAAGTTTGACAGTCAGGGTACTCTCTAGGGACATGTGGGCTTCATAGTCTTAGAGGGCACTTCAGACTGGAAGGGACCTCTGGAGGTCATCTGGTCCAACCCTCTTTTCAAAGCAGGGTGAACTTCTGATCAAGATGAGGTTGCTTGGGTTTCATGCAGCCCAGATTAAAGTAGCTCCAAACTTCTCTGGGCAGTTCAGTCCCTCTCAGACAGTGATATACTACTTTTTCCTGAGGTAGACATCCCTGATTCTGCCAAGATGCACTAGATCTGCTCTGAGAGTGTCTCCTCAGGACCCCTGGGGGCAGGAACACATAGAGTGAGATTCATCCTAGCTAAAACCCGGACATCTGATTTTGACCCTGGCTGCCTTCAGTCTGTAATAAAGAAATAGGTGATCTTAAAAGTGAATTGTCTGCCACGTCTCTCCCTTGACTGTAGAGGCTGCAGCCAGCAGAGATCCTATTTAAATCCTAGAGGAAATATCCCATCCCGGATTCAGAGGTTTCAGTCTAGGTCAAACAAGAGGAAGACACCAAGCACTTCAGTCTGCTTGAGGGCAGAATGTGGACAGAGACGTAATTCAAGGCTCCTGAGGAATTTCTAAGCTATTTCAGTGGAGTAAAGAGGCAACAAATTGGAGGAAGGGACCTCAGGATCACAATTTTAAACTACAACTGAAATTTGAAAAAAGACACAATTGCCCCAGTGGTAAGCTGTAGTTTGGTTTACCATGTTCGATTAAATTACTCTGAGTCACCAAAGCTTCATTTTTTCCTCCAAGTCTCAGAGACACAGATCCAGAGACAATATGTTCACGTCAATTCTCTTTTTCAAAGATTAGGCTAAGAAGATCAGGATAGTCATTTACAAATGCATGAAGCAAACAGAATATATGAGGAATTTACTTCCAGAACAAACAGGAGGTCAGGAATAATCAGAACCTCTCATTTTCTTGCATTAAAGTATAGATAAGCAAAAGAAGTTGATCTCCAGGTAGTGATGCCTAAAATACCCTTTTCAAAAATAAACAGAAGGCTTCTACTTGTTTACTCCATTTTCTTCAAGCCTCTTAGTTGGGATTATGTTCTTTTTTCTTCTGTAGCTGCCTTTTCTATGGTCAGTCTTCTCCCTGAAGATTTCCTTTCTCCTGCATATCTTGTACCATTCATATTTCATGATCTCATTCTCAGTTCAAAATTGCACTGTCCTATCTCTTGTTATGTTCCTTAGCAGGCTTATTTCACTTCCGCTTTTGTTTTCTGTTCTGCCTCTTCCCACTTTCCTATTGTAATCTTGCCCTTGGTGAGATCCTGTCTACCCAACTACTGCACCTAAGTGTGGCCAAACAAGACCTCCATCTGGGAAGCTGCTCTGCATTGACTCTATGGTGAGTAATGGAGTTATTGAAGTTCAGAAGACCATTTAACTAGAACCCTAAAATTTAGAAGCAAATTGGGTGAGTGTGATTAATATTTCTTCTCTTCCAGTTTTTTGTAGTTCACTGTACACTTTTTCAGTTGTATACTCTGTCTTTCTCCAGGTATTTCATTCTAACAGTTCCTGCCTCCCTTTTAAGGTTGTGACTTCACAGGTAGCAAAGTCCATCTTGAACGTGGCTGGGTTTTAATGCCTCACATCCACATATAATACCTTCTTTCTCATGAAGCATTTCTGTTTCAGTGCTTCATCTCTTGCCCTCCAGAATACTGCAGGAGGGCAGAGTCTCTGTACTTTGTGCTACTCTTCCTGCATCTGAAAGGCAACCTGGATTCAGTAAGAGCATCTCCTACTCTTGCTGGGTTTACATAAAAGTCAGGTGCAGAAATGAAACCTTCACATAAACAACCTGCTCCATCAATTTTACCCTCTCCCAGATGTTACCTGTTTTGCCCAGCCATAAGAATGACCCAAACTCGCATGTCCACTCCCAAGGACATTTTTGAGCTGCCAGTTTCTACCTTTATGTCTACAGACACATTTTCTCCTCCCTCACCTAATGACAGCAAAAGGTAAAATGGCAAAGGCTGTCTCCAGAGAAAATATCCTCTTGTATGAACTCATATGACCTGTTCTGACAAACAGCAGCTCATCACTCACTGTACTCATCTTTGCATACGAACCTGCTGAAGGTGAGCAGGGATACCAGGAGCTCCCTGCCAGCCCAAACTTCCCTGAATGCCTGCTGGCAGCACAATGTGCTCATTTCTATCTGCACTTCACCAGTAATTTCTGAGAACACAATATTAAGAAAATAATCTACCACTTATCAGGAGGTATGTGTGGGGGAAGAAGTGTTTTTATATAAAATTAGCCAAAAAAAACTGCTTGGCTGAAGTCAGTAGGAAAGCTGACAGCTTATTAACTGTGGGAGATTTTCCCAGTTCTTGGAAGAGAGAGAATAAGGTTTGTGAAGCATTACATATGGCAGCTGGGGAGCTACTAGCCCCCAGAGAATCACCTACAATGCCATCAGGCCAAACGTGCAAAAACCTGTGTTGCGTGGACATGAATTTAAAGCACTCAAAACAAGAAAGTGAACTCAAGAACTGCTAAACTCGATCGTTTTTACTAGACTCTATTTCACTTAAAAAAAAAAAAAAAAAAGACTAAAAAGATCTGTCCAGGCTGCTGGGAACATTGCAAGGAAGGTTAATCCAGACACTTACCCATTACTGTGTATAGGATGTGTATAGGCATGAGAAAATTAGAAATCACTACAGACAGAAAAGGATTGGGCTGTCCATTTGAGAGCAGATTTTCATCATGCCAGAGACCAAGTCCTCTTGGAAAGAGAGAGATCCCTGAACAGGCAGTAGGGTATTCCTCTGATCCCTCGTTATACTTGGACACTAAGCTACATCACAAACCTATACTGCAGTTTAAAGCTAGAGTGTGTTATTTGCTTCCTGAATTACACTTATTATAAGAACTCTGATTCATTTCTCTTTTCTGTTGTAATTCCAGTCAGTGCACAAAGCTTTCGCTAGTGGCATGCTTGCCTAGGGCTGTCGTTCCTAAAAACCCTTGAACAGCCTTCGTAGCTAACCAGAATTCACCAGAAGGCAAAGTGCACTCTCCTGAAATGCAAGATGTTAAAGGTGTCAAAAGAATTTACGTCTGCAACAATCCATTCAGGTCATCACGCTTAGGTCCGCTACTGTGTATATATCTGTCCCTGTCTAATGCAGCTCCTGTTTTAAAAAGAATTCAATTTCTTTAATCCCCCTAATCCCATTAAAACTATACCTGAGCCCAACCCTGGATGGTAAGAACATTTCTCTTGATGTTCAGACTAATTCATTCATCACTGAATTATTCCTCTTTGTGCCACCACCACTGTCTTAGCTTAAACAGTTCTCTTTCTCACAATTTTTGCAGATAAGAGCTAGAATCTCTCTAGAAAGAAACCAAAACCAGATGGTTTTAAAGAGAGGGTGATGTACCCACTGCACATGGGATGTACTTAGGCACTTAACATCTGAGTCTCACCTAACATAGGTGCTGTTTGTAACTGCAGCTGTCTCATGTTCTCTTGGAGGAGAGAGTGGAAGAGAAAGGCGCACAAAAGAGCACAATGCCCATCGTCTGCAACAGTTTGGCTTTCATATTAGACTCACATTTCTGCTTGATGCTTTTCTGTCACTTTTGAGGAGCTCAGTTTACTCCTGGTATTCTTTTCCATGCTCTAACAAAGGAGGAGTTCTGATGCTCAGGACAGGCATGTGCTCTTCAGCCCTCTACCAGCAGCTGCCCTGTGCTGCTTTTCCAAAGGGTGAGCAAAGTATCTGAGGGCAGGCTATTCCAGCGCTGTGTTCTCCAACTGGGCATTCCCCACTGCTCTCTCTAATGAATATGAATTTTCAAGGTTCAGATTTGAAAACAAAACAAAATTGTAAAATAGGACAGGGATGAACACTGTAATATCAAATACCTCACCAAAAAAACTTGCTTAGTACTCGCCTGATGTTAGGAGCACTTGAACTCAGTAGAAGCCTCCCTTTCTCATCTGTAGCTTCCTCAAGTGCACAGAAATTTGCTGCTATGCATGACCGTGACCTTCTGCACCTGGACAGTTGACACTTTGCTCCTTTACCATCTCTCCTCTGCCAGAAATAGGCTGAGCCATGCTTAAACCTTCTCAAGATCTGAACCACATTCTGAGTCCTTGTAACACCCACTGGTAGGGCTGGAACCCCATAAAAGACACTGGGACTATTTAGTTTGTAAAATACCAAATTCTGTGCTTCTTCAGTGCTAGTGCAGTGAGTGTGGTTCCCCCCCCACCTGCCCCCAGTTCATCTCCCTCTTGCCCAAGCAGCAAGGGACGAGCTGCTGTGGGAAGGCAGCTGCCTCCTTCCCTGCCAACACTGAAGCTCTGCCAGGCTCTAGAGGGAAACAGGTCCTGCAAAAAGCAAACCAGAAATCCCATGCCTCCGTGGTCTCATGAAGGCACACTCACCTACAGAGGGGACGTGCCAGCCCTGGTCCAGGGCACCATTTCAGCACATATTCAATTTAGGCACGTGCTTGCTTCCATTGCTGCTAAGAGCACTTGCAATTTACATTACCCACATCCATTGTTTTAGAATATCTACAAAGGAGCTTTTTTATTTCTGTTTCATCTCAAGCAGCATCCAGGCCACCAAAATCCTGTGAAAACACATCCCACCCCCCAGTTTCCTCTGTGCAATTATCTCTGTCCCCTGGGACCTAAAGCCCTTGTCTTCTTTGGCCAACATCCTCCCTCAGATCCAGAATTGTCAATCAACCTTTCTCTCCGGCTAACTAATGGACTACCATAATGAAGTTAAGCTGAGAGCAATTACTCTCAGGATCACTACTTGTATTTTTTCAGACCTGTGGAAGGGCTTGTGAGCTGCAAGGCTGCTGATTTTTCCCCACAGATATGCCAGCTGGTCTAGTGAGCGATGCAGACCTTGTCTCACTTGTGTTTGTAAACCACTGACACTTACAATACAGGCTCATCTGAAATACACAAGTAATTGTCAACTGTGTTTTGTAACTTTGCATGCATTTTGGAGAAGGTAGATGGAAAACATGGCAACAGGAAGTTATTGTTTTGACTAGAAACCCAGAGTTGAAAGGCAGGCCAGCTGTAGGTAATCAGGATGGAAAGCTACTGCTGTGCCATTTTAGAATTGGCAATTTGCAATTGGGAGATACATTTTTCTATCCTGCCAGCTGGAGGCTCTTGGCAAAGTGGCTATGTTTTTTGAAACTAAACAAATTCATCTTTCTTATTTTTCCTCCGAGTTCTGGATTTTACCTCAAGAGGTTTGATCTAAAGCTTTTTATCACATCTGACTAACAAAAGACTTATTAAAAATGAAAGAGGACATAAGAAATGTAGGAAGAAGTACAAGTATTCATCTGTATTCAGCAAATCAACTACTTTTTGAACATATGAAATCCAAGTGGTTCTGAATTTACTTATTTTCCATTCATGAAAATAAACAATTTTACACTGACTCACAGTTACCACTCCAGTTTACATTCCTGTAAAGAAGTGCAGAGCTTTGATTTGTCTTGTAACACTGTATATAATCAAGTACTACCAAATAATATTTATCTTATTTATAATACTCTGACAAGGCGATTGTTCTCCCTGGTCTTCTCCCAAAAACACATGCCTTTTATCTTTAAAGTGTTTTGATACATGATTTGAACTTGTGATATATGACTGATTATTAAGCAATATAAGGTTATTTTTGGTTTTCTATTTTAAAATAAATTGTAATGTCCCTATTATTTTCCTCTGTAGATTATGCAGACACTATGATTTTCTGATTCAAATGTATTGAACTAAAAGGCTTAAATGTGTTTCCCTTAATATTGGTGCTTATGACAAACTCTTTCAAACATGGAGATCATTTGTCTTGGTCTTTATTAAAGATAAATATTCGACTTTAACTTGTGTTGTTTGTTGTATCTACCTGGGTGTGATTTCACAACCCTTTTGTCACCCATCCCACATCTGCAGCCCAACACTCTTCAGTCCTGAGTGAGTGAAACACATGCTGAAATTTGAGCACATGCTTAAAAGCAGTTTACTTATTAGAATACACTCAACACATGCTTTTATACTAATGTGGTTTGCTGAACTGACGTGATGAATAGTGTAACAGCAATGTTCCAAAACATCTGCTCTCAGGAGAATTAGGTCATGTAGATTTAGAGAACTTGAGGGAAAGGAAAAAATTACAAATTTAGTCTAACCTATTACCCAGACCTGGTATTTGCTTTAGAAGAATGCAGGATAGGCAGATATTTGCAGGATCAAACCTTCATAAAACTACTTTGCAGATATTCAGGTTTCAAGGTTATTGTTCAGATGACCATGGTGATCAGGTCCTGTCCTCAGAGCCCTTGAAAAATAATCAAAATGATTTTGCATGAATTTGTCAATGAATTAAGAGGATAATATTTCAAAAAGAGCAACACCCAGAATTTGACCTTTTCAGCTGTACTGAAAAGAGCAGCCACTTTGTGTTACCAGCTACTGCGAAACTGAGGTTGAACAAGCATGGAAACTAAGAGTCTTTAATTTTAAGAGGGGGTAAGTCACACACCCGAGCAGCTGAGGCTGAATTTCCCAAGTTCTGTGACCCTGAGGGCTGCTCTTCGAGGGCCTGTTCAAAACTGAGATATGAATACAGCAGGGATATGAAGCGCTTGGTCTGATTAAGATTTGGATAACTGTACTTTCAGTTTTGCTCTTTCCCAATGGAAGCACATTTTCCCATTGCAATGGCTGCTGAGTTCCTTCTCATTTTCTTCTCGTGTAGCCATCACAATCGAAAGTAGTGGAGGGAGAGGAGAAAAAAATAATCATGTGTTCTGTATCTTCCTTTCTGTGTCTTCTTGGGCCCCAGCATGTAATCTGGAAGGAAGATCTCTGTGTACCAAATTCTCTCCCACAGCTCAGGTCTTCAAGTCATCTTTGTCAAAAGAAAAATCTCTTCAAAGCACAATTTCTGAAGAAGAATAATTCTGTTTTCAGAACAGAATGAAAGACATGTCTTTCACTAAAGGCCTCTTCCCCGAGCTTGTTTAAAAAAAAAAAAAAATTCATTGCAAAATGCTGCACTATCTAAAATTAAACATTATGAGGAACGCGGCCATACTGAGCCAAATCACTTCAAATTTGAACACAATTTTTCTACTTACACAGTATTAAAAAAATAAACTGCTGTTATTTTTCATGTTCTGGAAAATCAGGTATTTAAAAATTTTAGTGGTTAATATTTCCATTACCTTTTTAACACTGTCTAATATCATCTAATATGTCAAATATCATAAAACATCTAATATCATCTAGCCTATTTAATTTATTTTCCAAAAAAAAAAAAAAAACTTCTGAACTTCTGTTCTGCAGGAAATATCTGCATCTGGGATTTCTGTTCAGACGCAGGATGACAGCTGTGCTTTCACTATTTCCTGGAGAACAAGCTGGTAGTAAAATGTTTTCTGCTCTACAGGAGAAGTGATAAATGTGGTAACAGGTATAGAGTATTAAGTAAATGTGGTATGAAATGTGGTTTACAGTCCCGTAAAACAGGTGGTAATAATTCTCCTCCTAACAAGCAGAGAAGCTATGAATTTGCAGCCTGAATTCAGTGTCCATGAATAAGACCCAGGAGGGCAAGAAGTTACGGTGTCGTGATCACAGGTGGAAAAAAATCCACAGATGGAAAAAAACTTGTTTCCATCAGCTTCGGGAGAAATCTCCCACATGCACAGAGGGGCAGAGAAGTTGCTTATGGGAGGGAAGGAGAGGCAAAAATGAAGATGAGGAATTAGGGTCTGATTTAAAAAAAAAAAAAAAATCTCTGAGAGCCTAATCTGCTTCTCAAAATCACTGCTATAGCCAAGGTTTGAAGCCAAGTTGTTGAACCTTCAGCACCGTGCTGAAGTACTGTGTAATTGCAGGGATCTCTTCACCTCACAGGTGCAGAGAAATGTGCATTTACAGCTAATCCTGGCCGGGATGAGAGATTACATCTTCTGGGAGATTCTGTCAGAGTGATAAATAACAGAAATAGTTTAAAAAATGAATAAAATGACTGATTTGGTGAAATTAGTTACGTTCCAGATAAGGCAGGTCACTGCCTATTATTTTATCTATGGCTTTAATTGCTGAACTATGGCACGTTTTCATGATGTCATTGCTACAACGCTCGGTCCCTGTTGCATCTCCTGACTGAAAAGCTCCAAAATCCTCTGAAGTACTCTTTAGTGCAGATTTAGGGCTTTACCTGTAGAAATAAATCACAATAAAAGAAGTGTTCAGAGTTCTCTTATATCATACATCTTAAAACAAATAAAGTCAGCTATATTTATGGGAATTTGTGGGTCTGAAAAAGGTTTGTAGATCCTCAGAATCTGAGCTCCTCTGTGATGTTTCAGGTAAGAAGGTCCATATGGCATTGGGGTGTAGGAACAGAAAGAAAATAAACTGACCAGTGAGGCTCTATTACCTATGTATGTCAAAATCAGCTGTTGAGATTCCAAAAGCAGGAAGGAAGTAGAAAAATTGGATCAGATTCATAAAGAGACAAGAAAATGATTACAAGATGTAAAACATAACTTCTTATGAAAGATTCAAAGAGCTTAATCAAACTAGGTTATCAAAAAATGCCAAGAGATGATTTCTTCCCTGTCTGGCTGTCTCCACTGGGATGAAAACACAGGTTCTTCAGCCCAGCAGATGAAAGTGTAACTAGATCAAATAGCTGGGAGCTGAAAAGCTACTTCAACTCAGGTGTGAAATAAAGCTCAGGTTTTTAAACTGAGGATAATGTATGCCTAGAAAAACGTATCCAAGGTGATATATTTCACTGGAAACTTTTCAACAAACACTTATGACTAGAAGAGACGATCCACTTCCAACCAGAATTAGCAGATCTTTGTTGCGCAGAAGATCAAAACACAAGATTGCTACGGTACCTTTTGAGCTAAGAAACTACGAAAAACAGAATCCCAGAAAGTACAAAGCTTTATTCTTAGGGAGTTTGATTCCATGTGAAGCTGGCTGAGCCAACTAGATCTTGCCAATTTACAGGCGCTGGAAGTTTACCTTAGACTACTTGTCTATTTTCACTCTACGGACAGCCACAGAGGTGGCATCTCCAGCAGATGACTCATTTCACACTAAAACAGGTCAGAGGAATTGTCCCATAGAAATATTACACTCAGTATGACCAGAGATGGAGCCTAATTGTCTGGCTTAAACTATCTATCCTGTTTTTAGATGATTTAGTTTAAGTGAGATGAATGCTACTCTCTTCTATCAATATACCATCTGAGTGGAATTTTTAGATTGCACATTTTCTTAGATTAATCTCTTTGAGACAAAGAGAGCTTTAATATATCAACAGAAGCACAAAGGTGCTTTCACTTGAGAGATAATGTTCCGAGGCATTATCAAATTTAAATGATACAAGGTTTTTATAGCTTCTTCTGCTATTAAGTTATATGTCTTTCTCCAGTGATTCTGGGATGTATCATTAACTTCAGCAGAGCTGTATAATGTAGCTAAGGGAAAAGTTCTGTGTAAATATTTTACATTAACTTTCTTGAACATAGTCTGACTTTTCTTGTAAAGAACTGAGATTCTCTTCTATGGAAGTTTTCCCTGAGAAAATAGTGCTGTATTTGGTCCTTAGCCATGCTGTAATTCTCAAAATGAATTTATTTCCTTTTCCTTATTAAAAATGTCTTAGATATATCATAGATATTGAATATATGAAGATGGGTCCCTTCCAACTCGGGGTATTCTATGATTCTATACCCAAGGAAGTGAAATGTAAGACTTATCAGTATGGACTATATAATGAGTTCCATAAATGTGGGCAAGCTGAAACAAGTCTTGTTACTAGTTTCAGAAAAGGGAAAATAAATAGGTAAAATGGATCCGCTTTGTTGTGGTGTTTAACAGTGAAGGTTGAGGTCTTCCTGAGAATTCAACAATGCAAAGATAGAGGTTAGGCTGTGTTTCTTGGTCTATACTCTTTGGAAAGGACATAAGCCTACTTACCATCATAACGTTGCTTGCTTTGCATTCTGTCTGTGAAATGGTGACCAGGTTTAATATCACTCAAGAAGTGTTATAGCCTTCCTTCTGTCTTTCTGTCTTTCTTTTTCTCCTGGGATTAATTAGTCTTTTGCTTTAAGGTGGCTGGTTTCAATCTGCACAGTGTTTGATAGTTGTTCAAAAAAAATTGAACAATGAAGTTTAAGTATTTACAAAACATCATTGTGGAAGTGTGGCTAGAGGTTCCACATCTAGGGCTTCAATCAATTTTGAAATTGAAGCAAGGATTCAACTACTTTATTTGTGTGAATAATTTGTGTATTCATACACAAATTGCAGCACTTATTCTTCCAGTACATAATTAATTTCCCCACAGTTTACAAATGAACTAGTTAATTAATGTAAAAGTTAACATTTCCCCTAAGAAACTTAGGGCACTTTGTCAGCACATTAGTTATTTCCTATGGAAGTCCACTCTTTAACTAACATTGTTTAAATAGCATAACTATTCCTAGATAACTATATTAATTGCAGTAAGATCTACAAGATTTCCTTGAACTATCCTTCAAAACCGTAGTCATCTTTGTCTGCTTTTTTTAAGAGTAAAGTTTTTTCACGAGCTGAAAAATAAAAGTTTTTTTTTTTTTTTTGGAGAGAAAATAATAAAATAATGATTTGAAATGTTTTCCTTCCTTCATCTCAGGCAATAGGATCAAGCCACAATGGCCATTTGGTGATGCCTCTGTGGATATCAGATTTGATCTGAACTATAGATTTTGGGTGCCTTTTTTGAGACTAAGTAAAGCCATGCAGGTTTTTTAATTAAAAATTAGTCTGGGTGAGTATTGACATGAAAATATCCATTTTAAATGTTGTTAGCAGTGGGTCGCTCTCACACAAATAGAAATAAGTGCTGTCACTTTGGACCTGAGGGAGATCGAAGTATGACTTCTTTGTGACTGACCTATTTTGCTTGGGAGCCTACCTGGCCTCCTTGTCTTTTAATGAAAAGAGATATCTTTTCATTACCTTCAGATATCAGATCTACGTGTTCCAATATGTAATTATGTTCACAGAGAGAGTATCTGTTTTCTTGTTGTAAGGTTAATTTGTCCAACTTTAATTTACAATTATTGGAGTCTGTTTTGCCTTTCTTTGCCAGGTTAAAAAGCTCTCAGGATTTATTTATTTATTTTTACATGTGCACCTACTGTAAGGACTCAAGCCACCCCTGAGCCATATATTTGGTGAAGTCAGAAATGGGCTTCTCAGGTCTTCAGAAATTTCATGTTCTTGAAATGTGAAAAGTCAATCAGCTCTTACCATTGCTGTGTGCAGAGGTAAAATCATTGCCCTGCTTCTACATTCTATGTATATATATTCATATATATTCCTAAGTAGGTATGCTAAGGATTAAGTTGGATTTTTACAACTGTATCACAAGTGAGTACTCATAGTGACATGCAGGACTTTCTAACAATACTGGATTTTGCTCAAGACAAGCTCATATGCTTATATGACATTACAGAGTTGACACAGTTTACTGCTTTTAGTTCCTGAGGTAACACTTTTACGACTAGCTCAACTATATCTTCATGGCATTGCACTGTCCCACAAATCCCTGGCTTTAGGAGACGTTTTTCCCTCATGCAGGCACAATCTGTGTTCTTGGTTCTCACAACCTACATTTTCAGTGTTGTTAAAACAGATTTCATGGGACTGAGACCACTAACAAAGCGGTTCAGATTACACTGAAACAGTGACTAGCTCTCTTTAGTGTTTGCTGTTTTACCAATCCTTTTGCTACTTGAAACTGGTTGTGCAAATGTTGCGTAGCTTCGATAGAGTTAAACCTGAAGGTAATTTGGTTCCATCTAATTTGAGTAATCCTGGACATCCTTCTAGCAGCAATGATGTTCTGTGGAAATGCTATGGCAACATCAAAATGTTGGCTGTCTAGCAGGCTTACAGCATCCTGTGCATGATCCGTGAATAAACAGAGGAATTTAGTTCCCAGAGTGTCAGTCTGGCACATTTCACAAGCACTACATTCAGTTACCAAAAAAAGTCAGCGAGTCATACCGAGAAAGTGCTATAGTGACTGAGTGATAAATTTCCTGCTTCTAACCCTTGTATATACTAACTCTAAGGAGCTAGGAATAAATCATGCATGACTTAATTCAGAGAGGAAATATGCTCTCCTTCAGATTTTTTATTATTTTTGTTTTCATCTGCTTTTCTTTGTTCATACTACTTTTTGTCTTGGCATCTCCTTGTTATTCTATGGGCATGTCAATATGCTTACTTTCAGTTAGATGTGATCTCTCTCTGAACCAAAGGCTGAAGATACAGCCAGTGAAGCACCAGGTTTGAACTAAAAAAGCCCCAAAGGGTTATTAGTCCAGGGTTCAGTGCATAGGAACACATTTATACTGTTCCTAGTCTGCTGCAAATGAGAGCACAACAGTATGTTTATACTTTGTCCTGTTATGCAGTGATTTCCAATCCCCCAAAGTAAATATATGCTTTACATCCACCTATTGCTCTCCTTCACTGTGTACATCTTAAAAAAAGAAATGCAATGACATTTATAGGATTATTCTTCTTTTTCAGACAATGCCTAAAATTAATGACATGAGAGTAGGCTAGAGTTTACTCCATTAACAGCAAGAGTTTGGGCTCCCTAGTCACAAAGTCCATGTTTGGAAAGATTCTTTCACTGAGAAGAGATGTTTCGGGGCAACTTCTAATCTTGACTGCAAATTATTCCAACGCTTTATCATCTTCACTGTTAAAATGTTGTGACTGTCTTCAATCCAGTTTTGTCTTTCAGTTATTTGAGCTTGTAGAAACTCAAACTATCTTTATATTGCCACATATCTGTTTTGTTCCTCACTTCATGGATGTGAACATGATTCCTGAAGGTTCAGTTTGGCATACATAGTTAGAGGTAGAACAGTACACACTGAAGCCCAATCAAAACTGATGGTATCTGAGCTGACCACTATCCCACTCAGAAGAGAAATCTTAGGGCCTATCAAGATAGTTCCAGCCAAAAAAAAAAAAAAAAAAAAAGGCAAATCAGCTGTTAGGAATTCTTAGGAGAGAAATGAACACATAACAAAAAGGAAAGTATCCTGTTGCTGCTGTGCAAGTAAGTAGAAGTAGGCAGGGACTACTCCTCAGCATGGAAAAGAAACAGTTTAAAGGTGTCATGTTGAAAGTCTCCAGCTCCAAAACCCTTAGCAATGTGGAAAAAGTGGACAGCAGTGTTTATTGACTCTTCCAAGTCACCAACTCTAGTCTTGAAACTCATATAAACCAGGTTCAAAACCAACCAAAGGAGGTGATTCTTCATGTAACAGGCAGTAGATAAGTGAATCTCTTTGACAAAGCAAACGCAGACACAAGTTTACACAGGTTCAGGAGAAAAGGCAACGAGTAATCCATGCCCACTGCTGATACAATAGGCTAACTGCACCCTCTGCCAAAACCAGTGCTGCCATTTTTATTTTTGATCCCCTCCTCATTCTTAAGGCTCTCCTTTAAACCTTCTCCAACTGGAAACATTTGAATTCCATATCCTGTCTGAAGACCTTCTTTATTTACATTCTTTTGGTTCTCACCTTCACTTAAAACCTCTGGATAAAATTTGACATATAAAACTGATGTTATGATAGAAACAACGTAATTATCATGAATGCCAGATGTCTGAATTAGAATGAGCTGACATTCAGTATAAAGTGTCTTAAAGATTAATGAAGCTTAAGAAAAGACACTTCAACTTTTAAAACTGGTTAAAAAAGAGTAAGCTGTATGTGCAAAGGTGGCTTAAGTTCAACATGCCACAGACACACCATGCTCACCAGGGAAAGTCTTTTCTTGTTGAACAAAAAATGAAAACTCAACTCTGCACAAGGTTAAAGATTGTATTTTAATCACAGACTGAAACATCATGATTTACAAAACTGATGGTTAGATTTAAAACCAACCACGTACATCTCTCCATGGGAATACTCCCCCCACACCCTAGCAGACTAGGGGTTTAAGTGAAGAACAAAGCTGTTCATGTTTGCCTTTGGGACTGAACAGTGATTTCCAGGATGATGACTGATGCTGCAAGAATTCATTTAAGATGCTTGTCAATACATTTCATTTACCCAGCTGGAAATGGCTTCTTCTAGGGAACTCTGCTGGATTCATCAGAAATCCCAACCATCTTGCAGCTTTCTGTCCAGAGCCTTCTCTGCAGCTCCTCATCATATGCTACGTCAGCTGATTTTGTCCTTTCCTCATTGTAAAGGTAGCAGCCACCAGCTCCTTCCATCTCGGGTGACACTGCTGCATAGATGGTTGTAGAGGCTCCTTCCTCTGGAGTCTGCAGAAACAAACAAAACAAACAAACAAACAAACAAACAAACAAAATCATGAGAGATAGGTATAATAAAAGACTTAAGTTTCACCAGAGGACCTTACCAGTAACAATCAGCTTCCCTAATTTTTCATCACACTTCTGGTCCTTATGCAAACCTCAAGTTGGTAATGATAAAAATGCCACTTATCCAATTGGCAGAGTCTATTTTTACCACAGCACTATTTTGAGACAGCTTAAAGGCACAGAACAGTTACATGGAAAACTCTGGCCCATTTTTTCAAGACCTAGTCAGATGGAGCATATAAAATAATGCAGTTTTCACAGTTAGAGCTAATAAACCCAAAAGCAAACAGAAATATTAAAATCCCAGCATAATTATTCATTTTTGCAAGGATGAAGGGGCCTGTACTCTGCCTTAAGAAGATGAAGGCTATGCTGTATGCGTAATATGTTCATTGTAACAATAGGACATGTGCAAAGGATCATGAAAATGACAACAGCAAATTAAGATTCCGCAGTTCAAGCCACACAGGCAGGTAAACCAGGGAATTAACATTTAACAGAGTATAACTATCAGAGTTCTGCAGTGTCATAAAGCAAAATGGTGAAAGATCTATAATGTCTGATATAGCATGAGTATTAGATGAAAATTAATAAGTGAATAGCTGAGAGTGATAACGCCTTTCATCCTGAAGATATGCAAAACATTTCCATTTTGCATTCAGAAGGATCATACAGCTATCACTGTATTTATTTGAATGGCATATATTTTATTTTATTGAGGGACATATTTACAACACATCGTTTGATACATTTTGTCTTTATCAGTGATATAATTATGATCAATGTCTGCTAGATAATAAGGTGTCATTTTATAATCCTTGCAATATCATTCTACGAGTCATTAACAGTACCAATGCTGTTCATTGCTTTGTCTGCTGCACCTGACAGGATGTCTTTTCCTGAAGAACTCACTTGATGAATGAGACAGTATTGAATAGGTTACTCAGTGACTAAGAAAAACACACAAACAAAAAATCTAAGTCATTTGAAGCTTTTTGTGGCAAGGCTCACATAATTTTAAAAAGAAGCAACTCATCTGTTCTCTCACTGCACACTAAATATAACACAATTTATTAGTAAATATTAGTTTACATGATGCATCTGGCATTTAGTCTCATTTACAACTAAATTAAGAGCCATGTCAAATCCCACAATAAGGCAACATCACCCAAAGCGAGACCTCCCCAGCTCCGCTGGGGAAGAGCACCCTCAGCATCTGCAAGGGAAACACATTCCCGGCATGGCCACAGCTACATTACCCAGTATATGAATTGCCGAAGAAGAAACTTGCTCTGCTCTGGCACTTCCATGCCCAGAGCTCCACTCTGTTCCAATATACATGCTCATGGGCTACATGCCAACCGCCTGTCCAAAAGTGTTTAAGCTGAAGGAAAAACTACAGATGCCAACGGGCTGCTAAGAGACATAATACCACCATACATTTCTTCAGTGGTGATAAAACAGCCAGTTTCTACTATCAGTTATCACAAAATACAGCATTTCCTATTCTAAATACCATCTAATGAAATAAGATAATAAATTAGCTATCCAGTGGACTATTCTGTCAGCAAAATATTAGTCAGTATGTTACAAAGAGCTAGACCCAGGTGCTTCTGGAGTATTTTTTAAAGAAGATGTCTATACCGTGAAATACCATCTAGAAAAGCTGAACGCTTACAAAATGCTTCTTTAGCCTTTTTTAGTACTCTACTACTACTTCACCCTTCTTTATCATATGGAAAATAGTGCTATTCACACCCAGTAGGTTATTTAAACAACATAACGTTATGTGCATGCATAATTCTTTGTAGGATCAGGATGACTCTAAAAAGTGGCTTCTATGTTGACTAAAATATGCTCATACAGTGGCTACTATCATGATCAGTTATGATAAGATATAAAATATCTTAATGCTATAAAGTAGAAGAGCAATTGTGGATACAAGCATTCATATTTTATACAATTTATTCTGGATGACAGAGAAAAAACAAAAGTTTTTAATGTGCTGCTATGCTTTAATTAAAAATCTAGTGACACGGATAAACCATTACTTCATGCAATGGTTCACTGGACATTATGTTCCTGAGTTCAACAGCTCTCCAGCACAAACAAGTATAAATGTCAGTGTCAATGACTCGCAAATCTTAACGACAACAGCTCATAACTAAAATACTTTTAAAAAATTGCGAATGTCTGTGGGTGGAATTTCTGAGATTATAGTCTTATATGCAGAGTCTCTACAGTCTCAGAGACTGGTCTCTATGAATCTTCCCACAGCATCAGAAATATTCTGTGCCTTTGCTAATTTGATGGGAAAGGTCTCCCAGGTTATTCAGAAAATATCAAGATTTTTATTTTTCAATGGTATGTCAGGTAAGTTCCCTACCAGAAGGGGATGTATTCAAAACAATATCAAATATGTTAAGTAAAGACTATATATGAGTTGAAAGTCAGTTGTTGGTTTTATTCATGCAGTTCCAGTAGATCTTTACCAAACCATTTTATACAGCAAATTGTTTCTTAGTCTTCAACATAACAAAAATATAGAGCAGGCTCAGACAATAATGAATGTGCTTATATGGCCACACTGTGATCAGTCTTATAAGCACAGTGACATCATCACTATCCATTAAGGTCAGCTTGTGTAAGTATTCACAAAATTTAATTTATTTTTCATCCTGCTGAGTATAAGGTTCAGTGCAAACTTTCCATTTACAGGATTCTCAGGTACTGTGCTGGGAACCTTCTATCAGCTGTTGCTAACAGCAATTATCTAAACACATAAGGGAAAATACACTACAATATATCAAGCAATTAGTGTATACTAATTTAAGTTAAAGGAAAACAGTTTTTCCAGTGCAAAAGGGAACAGAGATGCAAATGTATGTTTAATTAGTGCTGAAAGCTTTACTGTTTCCTTACTCGAGGATCTCTTCAGTGTTTTGGCATGTTTGGTGTTTTAATGAAGGTAAAAAGGAAACCCTATGCCAGGAGCTCCCTGGACTTCTGGATGGGCAGATGACCTACCTGTTTTCAGAGGCTGGAAGGGTGTACATGCTGTAATTCCACCTCTGGATCATGTCCATACCTACCATGAAAGCACACTACATCCACCTGCCCATGCACAGTCAAGACTCTTTCCCAAAGTGTTGTGTCTACTAGGCACTCATAGATCAACAGCCACACTCACAGACACACAGGCACTTGCACACATCCTGCCTCTTCAAGGGTGCCTGAGGAACTCTTGGGAAGGAAGAAGGTGGGAGCAGGTTGCCACCACTGGAACAATGCGTGATTATCTGGACAGTTGAACAAGATGAATTGTTCCAGAAGTGGCAGCCCCATTCCTGGTTGCCAAATCTCCTGGCAGTCCCATAGCTCTTCTTTTATCGTGTGATATCTCATCAATCATAGAATCATAGAATCATAGAATCATAGAATGTCCTGGGTTGAAAAGGACCTTAAAGATCATCTAGTTTCAACCCCCCTGCTCTGGGCAGGGTTGCCAACTACTAGAGCAGGCTGCCCAGCGCCACATCCAGCCTGGCCTTGAATGCCTCCAGGGATGGGGCATCCACAACCTCTCTGGGCAACCTGTTCCTGTGCCTCACCACCCTCTGAGTGAAAATCAAAAAAATCAAAAGATGAGGAGGAACCATAAAGATGAGGAGGAACCATAAAGCCCTTAGAAAAGAAAATGGCCACAAGCAAGATACTAGTGCCAAAGTAACACATCTTTGGGCATAAATAGTGCCAAAATAATGTCAATTTTTTTTGTATATAGACTGCATTTTGCTTAAGTGAGCTGCTCACAAGCTATCTTATTTCTCTTCCTTAGATGTGTTAGATCTCCTTCTAGGAAGGAGAGTGTCTGAGGGCAGGCCAGAAAAATTGCCAGCTACTGGTTGAATCCTATGATCTGTAAAACCCAGGATGTTTGCCATGATGATCTATACAAACAGGAAAGAGTTCCCAACTTTGTGACTCTGAGGTATTACCAAAAACTGCAGGTAGACAGGCAGTAATAACAAGTACCATTCCAATCACAGGGGATACTACACGCTTTGCCTGAATTAGAAAAAAAAAAGGAGTAACAGAATAATATAGATTTCATAAAGGATCAGTAACATGAGTTCCTGAGTTGGTTGGACTGGTCCTAGGACAAAAGGCATTCCCATAAATTGCACAATGCTTCTTCAGCCTTCAGTTACCAACTTGTACTGAACTTTTTTTTATTGGATTTTTTGTTTATGAATTATTATTGTACTAATATCCAAACAATTGTAATTAATACATTTGTCATATCCAAGTAGAACTGATTTATGCTTAACATTTTTCTGAATGATTTTGTTTGTTACAGTATTGATCAAGTCTTTTGTGTTCATATGCTTTTGCAATTAACTATTTGTTTTCATTATGCCTTCATACCACAAACAAGGGTTCAATTTAAATAACATATCTTTGTATTGCTCGTTACAAGGGTAGACTGTGAAAGAAAGAGAAATAAGATAGCTTGTGACCACCTCACTTAAGCAAAATGCAGTCTATATACAAAAAAAATTGACATTATTTTGGCACTATTTATGCCCAAAGAAGATGTTGTTTTAAAGAAGCTTTGTTATTCCTTCAAAAAATATAAATATATATTCACCAATAGTAAGTGTAAATCATCAATATAGAATAATTTTCCCTCAGCATCAAATGGAATATTCTGTTCTTTGCAAAATTGGGAAATATACTAAGAGAGTTTGTGGTCTAGTTTTTTTATTTTTTAAGACTTGCCAGTTAACACATTTTGATTAATACATTGTTAAGTGCCATATAATCTTGTCAATACTAGGTGCTAATGCCCACAGAATGTGTTAGCTGATGATGGTCAGTCCCTACAGCCATGTTGCCATGAAATGTCACATCCATTTCATTTGTCTACAACAGGCACAACAGCTTCACCCTTTGGAAATCATGTCTGCGTCAGTTATACATGATGGCTGTACATGATGCCAGTACTCATCCACTTCTGCATCTGATCAGTTCTGCATTCTGCATCAGTTCTCCATCTGATTCATAGCTCAGAGTTCTGGGCAGACAGTACCGCTACAGAGCTCCAGGCTGCATGGTACGTTCATTGGAAACCGCGGGAAACTGGACAGGAAACAAAGCAATAAGCTCCTATGACTCCTTATCTGAAATCCATCCACTTTCCCAGTAACATTTTTAGTGGCTACCAACAAATAATGAGAGCCTTGTGATGTGTCTTAAACACAATGATGAATAGCTTGAATGGATGGCATTCATATACTTCAAATTGCCCTGTATCCTGGGGTGCATCAGGCACGGCATTGCTAGTCGGTCGAGGGAGGTGATTGTCCTGCTTTGCTCTGTGCTGGTGCGGCCTCACCTCAAGTGCTGTGTGCAGTTCTGGGCACCACAGTACAGGAAGGACATGAAACTATTGGAGAGTGTCCAGAGAAAGGCTACAAAGATGGTGAAGGGCCTGGAGGGGAAAACGTATGAGGAGCGGCCGAGGTCACTTGGTTTGTTCAGCCTGGAAAAGAGGAGGCTGAGGGGAGACCTCATGGCGGCCTGCAGCTTCCTCACGAGGGGAGCGGGGGGGCATGCGCCGACCTATTCTCTTTAGTGGCCAGCGATAGGACTCGAGGGAATGGAGTCAAGCTGCGACAGGGGAGGTTCAGGCTGGATATCAGGAAGAGGTTCTTCACTGAGAAGGTTGTCACGCACTGGAATAGGCTCCCCAGGGATGTAGTAAGAGCACCAAACCTATTGGAGTTTAAGAAGCATTTGGACTGTGCTCTTAGTCATATGGTCTGAAATTTTGGGCAGACCTGTGTAGTGCCAGGAGTTGGACTCAATGATCCTTATGGGTCCCTTCCAACTTGGGATATTCTATGATTCTATGATTCTATGAAATTGTATTGATTCACAGAGTTGGCTATATGATTGAAAAAGCAGTAGTGATACAAACCTTGGTATCAGAAGATACTATTACTCTGGAATAGCTTCACCTGCTGCTCCCTCATCTCAGTCAATCATCTGATTGTATTTGGTTCATATTTAATGACTTCAGGATGCTGCCATCATGAGAGATGGTAGATGAGAGGGCTGAGCAAAGAGAATGGAGAGCAGGAAGCAGCTGGCAAACTGAGTGACTGACACTGCAGTTGCATTTTGAGGGACAGGAACGATGGGCCAAACAGGCAGATGTGCACCCAGGACTGCCTGGCATGCTGGCAAATGGCTTAATGCTGAGGAAACACATGTTAAAATGCCTTTATCCATACAGTTAATGATGGAGAATATATTAAGAATTGGTGGAGTACTCCTCAGCAGCAATATTAAGTAGGTTGGTGAGGAGACATTCATCCACACTGGTTTTATAGCGGTCCTATCTCATGTACTCACATCCATTATGTCATGCAGTTTTCAGTTAATACGGAAAACCTAATTGTGGGTTGATGAGCTAAAGGGACATTCAGTGCTTTTGCAGGGAGCTGCAGGGTGTTTGCTTTGTGGTGTCTCCTTTTTAAAAAGGTGATCTATAGACCATTCCTGGATAGGGTAACAAGAAGACGTGTCTCTGGACAGCGACACATTTCCCAGGTTCCAGCTATGAAGACACAGCAAGCACTAAGTCAACTTTTGAGCCTGAATACTTGGACACTTTTGCCAAGGTTCCTTTACTTTTTTCAATGTTAATTATTCTGATAATGTTTTGCAAATTTTAGTATCCTGCTGACTTGCCTCTGGACTGAAAAACTGAATATACACATCACCAGAAAGATCATCTGGGATCTCTAAGCAGTACTACACATACGCACAGTGGGGCTTAGCAACAGGAATGAGAACACTGAATTACTGTTACTTGGTTTAGAAAGGTCTTTTATTTACTTGCTGGCAGTTAATTGAGGGGTGAGACCCAGTCACCCTTAATGCACTGTTTGACTCTTACGAATGAAGGCAAACATGAAGCCACCGCAACACGGAATAGTTTGAAAACTGTCAGAAATGGAAAAGTGGGGATTGTGTCCCCATGAATATTAAAGCAAACAAACCTGTGAGAAACAAATTACTTGTGTTCCAGGAAGCACTGATTAATATGATCTGTGAACTACCAAATCACTTCAAGAACAAGTAACTTAAGGATGCAAGACTCCAGGGTGAAATAACAACAGCTGCTCTAATGTCACAGGCTCCTGGTGAATGCATGGGCTAAGTGCTCTCAACACTTGTTTTGTAACTTCCGAAGTGTCTAAACGTCCTAAAGTGATCGTTGCTTTGAAAATTTAAGCCAAAAAGTAATTAGCTAAAAAGTAATCAGTTGAAACACTGAGTACTGAAAACAAAGGTTAGAATGGGTACCATTATGAAGGTGTAAGGATGTGTTCAGCAACTTTTGATAAATAATGCTGTAGCAGCTGGGTGTAAATCCTGATAACACCTGTGGCCAGGATCAACTGTCAGATCCCTAGGAAGTCAATGTTGCCAGAGAGGTCTGCAGCACAGCTTTTGAGAAATCTGCCGTCACTAAAATGTCCTGGTTTCCATCTGTGTTCTGTCTCTCTTCCTATTCTTTCCTGTGTAGCTCACTATTATTCCCTTTCTATTTAATGTCTGCCTAGATTATAGACCAAAAAGAGATAGAGATGTTTTATTGAATATACAGCTCTCCCTGGAGACCCAGTCAGCACCATCAAATTAATTTGTCTTCAACCCCTATCTTGCAGCAAAAAGAATTCTTTAATAAATTCACTCCATAATAAAATTCGTTAGATTTCATCTTTAAAAGAGACAGCAACCACAAACAGAGATGGCAGAGTTAAAATGTGAAGCCTTTCTCCTGTCGTGGCTATACAGAAATCATTTTTGAATCAAGGTTATTAATATATAATAAAAGGCGAAACATTGATGAATTAAGAACACAAGGCAATTTTCAAACTAAAAGAAAATAACAAAATGTTGAAGGAAAGGAGCTTTTATAATATAAATAATTCACGACTATTCTGGGAAAGAGAGAAGGTTTCCCCTGAGCATCCTAGCAGAAGATGCTGTAAAGAACAGAAGCAGTGAAAACTAGCAAACAGACAGAAGGAGTATCAAATCTTCCTCGTAGAATCACAGAATATCCTGATTTGGAAGTGACCCACAAGGATCATTGAGTCCAACTCCTGGCTCCACACAACACCACCTAAAAACCAAACCGTATGTCTTGAATCTCTCATTCCCTTGGCTTCCCAGGAAGCCAAGTTTCCTGGAAAGACATTTCCAAAAAATACAGGTACAGAGAGAGCCTGGGAAGGCCCAGCTCTTCTTCACATCAGCTCCTATATAGACGGCTGAGAAGCCTGGAGACAAAGTAGCCCATGGAAGAAAGAAACTGTCTCCATCAGACTGCAGGGGTCAGCCTTTTGCTCAGGGAGCCCAAGGAGCAGGCAGGCATGCACACTTGAATGCCCGATTTCCAATGAATCTTCTGATGGAAGCACTGGTGGAAGGTTTCACTTTGTTTCTGTGTCAGAGCAATACTTTCTGAGAAATCTGTTTTGCTGGAAAATTGCCAGGCAGCTTTACTCTGAAGTCCTCGGATGGCTCTTCTGTCAGCATGCTCAAAGTATGAGCAAAGGTTTACCAAGGACAGCAGCGGCTACAGCTTTGAGCCCGCCTCTTCCAAAACAGCTGCTCCAGATTGAGCAGGACCTCATGTGTCATCTCAAATAGCCTCAGATGCTTATGTTATCGGGCAGCTGAACGAAGACCCTGTTGGCTGGCCAGCTTTCTGGGACCCATTGAAGTAATCTCCACTGGAGTCAAATGTCAGCTTCAACACTGAATTCACTTGTAGATGTCTAAATGTGTAAAAATAAATTTACGTGTCTTAATTTCAAACTGAATCTCTTTCACTTAGAAGCGCAACATAACCCCAACGATTTGAATGGGAGTGTTTTTTGATCCATACTTTGCATTTTCTAAGGTGTTGAAATGAAGGACTAGAAGAATAATGTTTAGTTTTAAGCAATTTTCAAACAAAAGCAAGCAGTCAACTTTACTTGACTGTATTTGAGCAGGGAGTTGAAACTTCAGGTCAAAGTCATTAATCAGAACTGAATCCTTTGTTCATTTTGTCAAGTGCATTGAGGAAGTTTACTTTGCCTGCATGTTAATTCCTAAGCTCGCTTTGCAGCAGACAGCAAGGTCTTCAAAGTCAGAACTGAGATATCACTGCAGCTACTCAAGTTACGTTACACTTGTTACTTTACTCAGCTCAGTAAAAGTAAGGAAAGTTTGATAAATAGGACCCTGTTGCCCCGGGCATTGTATGAACATCCAGTCAGAGACAGCCCCTTGCTGGAAGAACATTCAGTCTAAGTCTAATAAGGCAGGCAACAACAGGAGGAAAAAGACAAGGGAGTACACGGACTTCACAAAACGCGGAAGCCACTTCTGGGAGTGTGGCACTCTGTCTGGAAGGAGGGTGATGCCCAGAAGCTGCCCTCTGCTTAGATGCCTGACTTAAATCACTCGGAATTGTCCTGGGTACCTTCACATAATCTGGCATTTTCTGCATTAACTCTATTCACAGACAGGCGAGTAATTTACTGGTCAGGAAAAGAGATAAAGAAGAGCACTGGCCTCCTAAATCCCAATTCTGATGCCTTGTGCACTAGGTTGTTACTCCTTCTCTGTGGTTGTAAAGGAAAACACACAATTTCTTTGTTTACCACCAGTTCTATGGCCATAATTATGGTATCATGTGAGCAATTCAATATAATCTTCTTCATTCCTAGATGTAGACTGATCTATCATTAAGTAAGAATACTTAATTACAGCTTAGTATTCATGCTAGAAATATGCTAAGGAACCATCTTGTTATTTTTATTAGCTATGCAAGGCTTTAATTCTGCTGAGTTTTGAACTATTACTATCTAAGAAATATAAATTAGAATGTAAGACTGCTCCTCCCTCCAACAAAGCTTGTACAGAGCAACCTCTTTGCTAGGTAGTGGCTGGAACATCTGCCTCATTTAATAACATGTAACCAATTTCTTTTAGTTGAAAACAAAATTTAAATATGAATCAAAATGTAAATGGATCAAAATTAAAGAGGACTTAAAACAACAAACAACCATGAAAGCTTTACAGCTTTCGTTCTCTAATGCAATATCTCCTAACAGTACCCGGGTCATCTTTTTTGCTGAATTCTTTCATATGATGCCAGCTTTCGGGAAACAACATAGAAAAGCACACAGAATCACAGAATCATTTAGGTTGGAAGAGACCTCCAAGATCACCTAGTCCAACCTATGACCTAATGCTACCAAGTCCTCCACTAAACCATATCACTTAGCTCTACATCTAAATGTCTTTTGAATACCTCCAGGGATGGTGACTCAACCACTTCCCTGGGCAGCCTGTTCCAATGCCTCACAACCCTTTCAGTAAAGACATTTTTCCTAACATCCAACCTAAACCTCCCCTGGCGCAACTTTAGTCCATTCCCCCTCGTCCTATCACCTGACACGTGGGAGAAGAGACCAATCCCCA
>VXAA01001120.1:205076-267487 GCA_013399115.1 Anseranas semipalmata
AGCCATGTTGGAGCAGTTTGGTCCTGAGGGATGGGCCCCGTGGTACGGACCCCTATGGGAGCAGTTCTGGAAGAGCTGCAGCCTGTGGGAAGCCCACGCAGGATCAGTTTGGGAAGGACGGCATCCCGTGGGAGGGACCCTACGTGGAGCAGGGGCAGAGAGTGACCGCGAAGGAGCGGCGGAGACGCAGCATTAGGGACTGACCGCAGCCCCCATTCCCCATTCCCCTGCGTCGCTCAGGGGGAGGAGGTAGGAGAGGGTGGGTGGGGAAGGTGTTTTTAGTTTGTTTGAAGTTCTCACTGTTCTAGTCTGATAGCAATAGGCAATAAATTACATTAATCTCCCTATGCTGAGTCTCTTTTACCGATGAAGGTAATTGGTGAGTGATCTTCCTGTCCTCATCTCAACCCACGAGCCTTTTTTCATCGTATTTTCCCTCCCTGTCCTTTGGAGGAGGGGGACTGAGGGAGCAGCGTGGTGGAGCTGAGCTGCCTACTGGTGTGAAACCACCGCAGGGGGCCCCAGCACTGCTGTGCATCTGGGGCCACAGAGGCAGCAGAGCTCTGCACCCAACAGAGCTCCTGTGCAGAAAGAGAGACATCACCCGGCTGCACTTGTCCTTTCCCCAGGTCCCAGCCATCATCTCCTTTCTTCTTTCACTGACTCTGAGCCTTTCTGCAGGACTGACATGAGGTAGTTCTGCAGAACCTGTGCTGGCTGGCTGGAAGAAGTTTCAAGCAGATGTCCAAATACTGTTTTGCACTGTCCGTGCCCCGACTGGTCTGGGTTTCTGTTTTCAGAATAGTTTGCATGTTTAAATGATAGTTTTACAATATTCCCCAAGCTGAGAAGTAGAAAAGAAAAGGAAAAAGCCCAAACTGGAAGACAGAGAAAAGTAGTGAGGAGGGAAGGAATCTTATTCTGCATATTGATGTTTCCTACAATTGCAGTTGCTGGCAACTTCAGCATTTAATCTGGAACAATAAACTGAAAAATATAATCAAGGGGGTTATTTTAGGTCTGTCCTGAGTGACATATTCCAAAGATGGAAAACAAGAAGAGTAGATTTATACTCTACAGTTATTTGAGTAAAAGGATACAAATAGGTGTAAAAATACAAAAATGACAAATAGGTCACTCAGTGACATGAACAGTAAACAGAATCAGTCAATAATTAGAGATTATACATACTCTATTTTGATGAAAAAAATGTGTCCAATAAGTTCAAGGTATTTCTGTTTAAGTAGTAAAATCCTTTAAAAAATGTCATTTCATTTCATTTTAATTTTAGTCATCTTTCACCTGAAAGCAGCTTGTAAAACATGTAAAGAATTAGTCATCTCGTAAACAAAATTACCATTTCCCATTTTCTATGAGAACAGAATGTGTGAAATCACAGATATATTCTGAAGCCATATGATTATGGAGATATCTATGTAGCTTATCCTCTCGGTTACCCAAGAGAAGTACTAAATTTAAAGATGAAGGCTATATTCAGTTGCAAATCAACATATCTTAATGCTTACTAACCCACCAGAATCAACCCGTTTTTAACAAAATAACTAAAAAATCAAATGCAAAGGAAGACTGAATTTGATTATTCAAATCAAACCTTTTGTTGTGTGTGACTGAAAGTGGGCTTAAGCTCCGTAAATGGCTTTGTTTAAATCAATCCACCCTGGGGCTCCAAGGAACCTACTGATGGCTTTGAGAAGAGACCAGAAGAATGTGTATAACTTTAGACAGGCAAACAGTGCCATTGATTTCAGTGAGATTAGTCATGTTTCTAAAATTATGTCAGACAGGATCTGAGGCATCGTATCTTTTACTATAGAGCTCATTTTAGACAGAACAAATGCAGACTCTCAGCCACCCAAATGCTTCCTAAGGTCTGAAAATGGAAGCAGAAAACTTCCATCTTGAACACAATTCCTTGTGAGTTTAAATCCATCACATTTAATCAGCCAAACAATCTGAAAGAAGGGAAGGTTGGTACTTGTATTATGGAGGAGGATGTTAGCCTGGGGAGCCTTTGTATTAATTTACAAAAGGGAAGAGAAAAAAAAAAAAAAAAAAAAAAAAAAAGAAAGCAGTTCTTGCCAATGGAACAAATAAAGGAAAGCAGGGAAGCACGATGTGCTGAAAAGTGCTAAGAAAGACCCAGATTTTTACTATCCACTAAAGATGTTAATTTTAATATCCAGATTTATTTCTAAGGTGTTTTTTAAATCTTAATTAAAGTAGCAGATGGAGCCATTAATTTGTGAAAAACATCTCCCCTGCAAAGGCCAGGACTGGATTTGCTAACACAAATGGTCCTTCCCATGTTCCCGTTTCTTTTGCCAGATGAAAGCGATCATAGAAGTGTTATGTTGATATACAGGTGATATGGTTTACCCCAGTCCTGTGTGAAGGACTAAACCTTATGCGTGGCTCACGTCCCAGGAAGAATTGGTTCGTGTCCCAAAAATGAGATTCATAGCCACTGGTCAAATACCATGAGCTGAAGGAGAAAAAGTGAATGAAAAACAAAACGAAAAAAACATGTAATCCCTTCCACACCTAAAGTCTTTCCCCGGATTGCTATTAAATAATAAATAAATAAATAAATAAATAAATAAATAAGCTGAGGGGCAAGAATCTTAAAAATCCCCCAAATCTTCCTGAAAATCTTCATATTTCTTTCATTTTCAGATAGCTCTGTCTCTGCAGAGAGCTTCTGACTAGGGTTTTGATACTGGACTGATGAAGGGCATAGGCAGCTGATGGCCTGGGATACAATACAAAAAAAACCAGAGACTTTTGCATTTGCAGAATTATCAATAGCCAAAATAACGCGGTGAGAATTAACCTTTTCATTTTATTGAGAGCCCCAGGAGAGTTTCTCTTGTGCTCGTATTCACAGGGCTTTCTGACTAAAAGGTTAGAGCAGTTGTTTAAAGTGGGAAACAAACGCTGTGAGGTTTTGTGGTTCAATAAATGCATGTTACGGGCTCATCTGGTGTTGAAGTAATTCGCTTTGTTTAGGGAGCTCGTATTGAACTCTGCTCTTTGGTAATGCCATTTTGCTACACGCACACGTTTGCCTTGTGATTCCAATCGATGAGCCATCCCTGCTCGTGCACGGTGATGCGCTGCAAACGGCGATGCTCCAGATTATGAAACTTGTTTTCCGGGAAAATTTCCAGTTGAATTAATGAAGAACTGTGCTGCGGTTTAGTAGCTGCTTTTAACTCCCAGAAATAAAGGCTGAGGTCTGAGCAGAGGCTCGGGCAGCCCTCTCCCGCGCTTCCCGCGGCTTGCTTAAAATTCTGCTCTTCCCCTGCAAGTCTGCACAGCTCTGCAGCCGCCTATTGTTATTTAATACGTGCTCCGCCGCGGAATTGAATTGTTCCAGTCGAGACTGGGGCTGCACTTCCCGGGTGGCATGCAAAACACGTCTGCAGTCTAAACTTCCACCCGTTCCTCCGCCTGCCCTTTCATCGCGCCCCGCGACAGCCTGGCGGACAGCCCCAGCCCCAGCACGCTGCCTCGCTGGGTGTGCGGGCTGCGGGGCAGGAGGGTGAGCAGGGCTGGTGGCAGGGTGTGGGGACCGTCCGCGCTTGCCAGCATCCCTCCGGTGTGCGCTGCCCTTCCCTGGGTCCGAGCTGCTGCGGCGGCTCGAGGGACGAGCTGCAGAGCCTGCTTTGCTCTGCAAACTTCTGGTGAGCTGATGTGACTGGTTTTTAGTCCCCGAGCTCGGTAAGGGAGCCATGAGCGAGAAGCAAGAGATACCCAGGCAGCAAGCACGCTTTTTATATAAAAATAATCTAAACATTTGGCTTTTACCAACTGTACAAACTCCTTAGTGACCAAAACATAACTGACCTTTACTTTTAAATGTGTGCTCAATAAAAGAGGATTTACAGTTGTTTGTGAACTTTGCAAAGTCTGTAACATGGCTGGGGGGGGGGGGGGTGGACTTAATTTATATTTGTCTAATCCCTAATAGCTGCTGACAGTCTGTGAAACAAATAGTTTTAATTATTTTCTCCTTGCTGAATCTCAGGACTCATCATTTAGCCAAAAAAAATAACATACTACCAACCCGTGAGATTAAAAGGAGAGTCATAAATAGGAAAAACAGGAAATTACATTAACACCTAATAATGACAAATATGTCCATCTTATTGCAGCGCTGTCCTCAAAGAGCAGAACATTTACAACCCCATCAAAAAAAATAAAAAAATAAATAAATAAAACACCCTTAAAGACTTTTGCATTTATCCTGGAACTTATGGCTATTGAAAATGTCAATATGGTCTGTGCAATAACAAAAAAAAAAAATCCTAAAGACTCCATTTATTAATGAACAACGTACAGAGCTTATGCACTGGTATAAAACAAATGCTACTTATTTTTTATCGGAACCACTGAAGCATGAAAATTACTGTACAGCTAATCAATAGGTAATGGCTATACCTCACAAGTAATGCTCCATTCTGAGGAAAAAAATGGCTGCAATTCAAAAACAATTATTGACACCATGCAGCGCATGAATCAATGCCCACAAGAAAACTGCACCTTATTTAATATAAATTAAACAGTAATATTTGCCTTTGTTCCTTCGTCCCAGCATATTTTTTCCTGCACCACTGTGAATGTATTAAAGGCTAGCTCTTTCTTACCTAAGACATTTGCCAGCCACAACGTCATCAGGACCTCGCCTCTCACAGGCCTGGAATATCCCTGCAGGACTTCAAATGTGTGAAGCCTCCCTGGTTTCTTTCTCAGTGAGCACGGGTGTTAGTGCTCAGCGTAACTGGGAGCGCAGGGAGCTGGAGGTGCCCCAGTCCTTGCAGAGGTCCCCCGGGGAGATGGATGTGGCACCAGCTCCTGCAACCAACTGGTGAATTCGCACTGGACTCATTCTCTAGCCACAGCCCTTCGCCTTGTTTTTATCTCCATCCTCATGTAGGGCAAGGGAAAAGCCAGACCCAGGCCCAGGTACAAATCAGACTTCCCCTCTGTCTACACAAGGGGCAGCATTTCAGGCCCATTCCTCACACACAGAAACGAGCACCCGAGATTCACAGGGCAGGGGAGAAGCCAGCTTTCCAACATCCTCCCTCTCTCACATTTTTCTGCTTTTTGAGTCACAGGCGTCTTGAGACAAGGCTGGTTTATAGCCTGAAATGATGCACCTTTACTTTAGTTTTTAACTGCAAATTAGTGTGCTTACCCCAGAACAAACGTCTGGTCTTTATTTAGAAAATGAAAAAACAACTTCACGCTTGCTGTCAGAACAGAGCTACTCCAACATCTGACAACAGTTACAAGCAGCGTCTGATTTGAGGGAGAGACTTTTCAAAGGAATAAACAGCCAGCTGCGACTAGAAATCATCAGATTTGGGTAGCTTCCTAACAATTCTTACCAACTTTGGATAGCTTACTAATGACAATGTTTCAGAAGAAAACATCAATATTTTTTAATCGTTAATACAATAAAATGGAGAAAAGCAGTTTGGTTCTTGAAAAATGAATCAGACTCCTCTTCTAGTCCAAATTAATTTTATGAAGAATTTACAAATATCTGTAGATGACCACAATAGAAAAATAACAAAACCACAACAAGAAATTTGAAAAGAAAACAGCACTGAGGTACACATTCTTACAGAAAATATTTCGCTAAGCAAAAATGGGTTCCCAACCTTAGTATGCTCTTTACCTCTGTCTTTGAAAATGTAAACTCATTTCAAAAAAGCTCACTCAGGGTTTTTTTTTTTTTTCTTTTATTTAGGCAAGTATGAAAAATTATAGAAACAAGACTAAAGATTTTCGCAGCACACACCTCAGCTGCAAGTAGTGCAGAGTTGCTCACACTCGTAGAGTTTGCTATTGTGTAAAAAAGAAATATAATCTAGACAGTTCTCTGTCCTGCTGCAACCACTTCTACATTAAATAAGTACTAATGTAACTATTTAAAAAGTATAAAGGGTGAAAGAGACTCAATGAAATGGAAGTGAGAATATATCCCAGAATATATTGATATTCTTTAAAAATAAACTTTAAAAATGTATTTATGGTGTGAAGAGCAGGAAAGGAAGCTGCTATCCCAAAGCTTGTGAGCCAGAGAGCACTGCAGTGCCCACCTCCTTGTTTCTGGTTTAATTCTGAGAAAAGCTTACTACCATCAATCACGTTCCATGCACTGTCAGAAAACCCAGGCCAACATATTTTATCATTAAGAAGCTCCACTGAAGAGGTTCTTTAAACAAGCAATGGAGGTTAGCTGATTGCTTGCCAGCTGCACCATAGCTCTGTCCTTTCTTCCAATTCAAAAGTATATTAACCAGAGGATAATTGCAGAGGTTCTCATCCATAATCTACACTGACAACAATAAATATCAGATCAAATGCAATGGTTTTGCAGTCTTAAAAAATATTCAGCGTTTTGTATTTTGTTAAAGCAATTAATCTATCTTTTCTAAACATCATTAGGTATTGCAGGTGACTGAAATTAAGAGTGAAAGAATATTATTTAAAACCGCATGATAATATATGTATAACTTGCAAAGCTACAATATGTTACATTTTTGTTTAGCATATGACTAAAAATGTAAATTATGTTTTATTAATATAGTTTTGTACATGATAAGGTTCTATACTTGAAGGTAATTGCTATTTTAACATGACAGTTATCTACTCTCCAAAGATTTTAGCAAAAGGACTCCAAAACATGAAAGGTACACCAGGCTCCCACGTTTCAGATACATCTATTTTTCTATGATGAACACATTATATAACTGTACTAAGAAAAACCTTAAAGCCTGTTAATAGCTACCATCAATAGAAGTTTTATAGAAATATATGCTCAATGAAAATAAGGAAAGAGAAGAAATGAAGTTACATGCATTTGCTTACCAAAAATACCTTTCACCTACCACACATGAAAATAATGATATTTTTTTATGCAAGAGAGCCATTTGCATGAAGAAGTACTCGGTGGTACAAATTATCCAGAAATGCAGTGTTCTTTACCAGAGAAACTATGCACAGTTTATTAAATCCTTGAAGTGACAAAAAACATACATCACAGTGACATGATTCATAGACAGACATTTCCATCATAAATATAAGAGAAACCCTGCGGGCTGCTGACAGCAATGAAAAGTGAATGAGAGATTACTGAAACACAGCTAAATTTAGGGCAGCTTAAGAGACCTATGTTTCAGTTCACCACACCATTTATTTCTTGACAGTTCAAATTTTTGGTATAATCCAAAGGATTTATTTAAAGCTAGGCATCCATTCAGATCAGAGGGCAAAGATTTAACTCAGTAATTTGGAGCATTAACACATTTTAGCTATGATAATGCATCCATGATCAGCAGTTTGCAGCAGGTCTATTGCTTTCACTTGAAGGACGCACCTGAGTCCATGAACTCAGCTTTGCCCCCTCTAGACTACGACATCAAGGTTTAAAAAAAAGTCCACAGAAACTAAAAATAAAGTCAACACCTTTTTTCTTTTTTCAAATTTTAAAATGTGCAGTATAACTTTTCCATGAGAAAATATGACAAGTAGCAGTGCAAACACCAGTTCAGACGAGGCAGACTTGCCATTACAAAATAGGAACATAAGAATACCTCTTTCTTCCCCTCAGACAAAATCCTGAACCAAACTCTCTGCTCCGTCTGTTTTAGGAATGCAAATCCTTGGCGTGCAAGCCCCTGCTAGTCTACTCTGGACACTGCCATTTGCAGCACCTCGTCTGACTTTCAGCAGGGCTACAAGCCATCCCAAAATTCGTCATCTCCAGGCTATTTTAGATGCAAACCAGACAGTCAGGAAGGCACAAGATGATGGCCTTGAACTGCTGGCAGAAACACGGGGAAACCGTAGTCTCTCATAGAAATGTCACTTGCTACCTGCTGCTGCCCTGGCTGCTTGCAGTAATCCAGACTAAAGATTAACAGGGCACCTATGTCAACTATCTCCACAGCTCCATTTTCAATTTAGATGGGCTTATTTATTTTTTTAATAGCATGCACAGCTTTCTTGACCAGAACAATATAGGATCTCATTTTCATTGAATGCTCTTCAGTCTGACCCATAGCCCCATATTTGCTTTTCTCCTCTACCCAAGAGTCAGCACTGTTGGAAGCACAGTTCAACACAGCTCATCAGCAAGCAACTGGAAGAACTGCTGTCTAGAAAGGCAAGTATTAAAGGTGGAGGGGAATGCAAGAAATGGCACACTTTCATCAAAAATTTTGCTAAAAAGGATTTGCTCACCACCTTCAAAATCAAAATGAATGTCTGTTGAGTAATCTTCACATACGGACCCATATACTGGATTCCCTTTTTCATTTCAACATGGGAGAGAAACAGATGAACTTGAGAAAAAAAATGGATTCAGAAAAAAAAAAAAAAAAAAGGAAGTCAGAAGGAACAGGGGACTTCAGGGACCTCTCAGGACACCTTTGCTCTCCTCATATTGCAGATATCTCATCAGGTGATCTTCTCCATTAACCTATTCAAACTTTGTCTTATTGGCACCACTCTGTGGAAGCCTTTTCCAAAGGCTGATTTCAATGATTAGAAACAAGTTTCTTACTTCTTTCTTCTTACTTCTTTCTCACTTTCTCAAAGTAAATATATTTGTAGTCTGCTTTCTTCAATTCATTCTTGTCTTGACAAAATACTGTTCTTAAAAGCAACCTCACTCCTGTTTATTTTGATTAAAGGCTATTGCTAGATATCATAGTATAACTTGAAAATGAACTGAAAAAAAAAGTTGCCTACAGCTTTCACAGAGCTACAGAGTAGAACTGAAATCAACACACAAAAGATGCTTTATTTTTATGGTGGCACTGCTACCATCTTGCTCAATGTCTAGAAAGCCCAATGAGTCTAATGCTGCAAATGTTGTTTTCCCAACTGGAAGAGCATGGGACAGATTGTATATCACATGTACTACTGCTCCTTCTGAGCACTGGAGGTGCTTTCCAGTTCTCTTGGCTCCTCTGGGTAAACTGTTGTGTAGTGACCTGGAGATGAGAAGTCCAGGTACCTCAGAGCAAACACATTTTATATTTTATCACTTTTTCAAAAGGGTGGAAATAGATGAGTCACCAGCAATCTGCCTTTGACCCAGTGCTGTGCAGAGTGGGTTGAAACTCTCATAGGAGAAGTCATACAGCCAAGGGACTAAGTGCTCAATGTATATAAAATAGCATTAACCGTGCAATTATATTTAGAAAAAAAAAAAGACTGTGTAAAACTCCCTGCTTCCTGCCTTCCAGATCTGCTTCCTGAATGGATTTCAAGCAACATCAGCTGAATCTAGCATTATAAACATTTGAAGTACTTATTGCCTCTGGAGACCTGCAGGCCCTCTAAAGGGATTAGGGTTCAGTGTATCTGTGCCAGCCTTAATCCACTTCTCCATATAATAGGCATATAAAATAGGACACATGTGCCACAAACCTAAACCAGGCAAGAAATATAAAAGGCCAGCCCAAGATCAAGGAGAACCCTTAAGGAGCAGGAACGGATGTGTAAAATGCTTTACATAAGGACAGTACTCCATATAGAGGATGCAAAATCAGATCAGATAATCCTTGCTACAATAACAAACAACAAGAATGAGACCTGGAAGCTTTTAGGTTTGGGCATCATCTACTTGTTTAGCAGGTTCTGATCAGCACCAGTTGTGCAAAGCTGCTTGCTGATGAAGTACCAAAATTGTCATGGAAGTCATCGACTTACATGCAAATGAAAATGGGGACCTTAGCTGTTATCACTGGTCATGATGTATGACAGTGGTGATAACTGAACTCTCCTCTGAGAAATGACCAAGCTGAATTCACAGGTTAGGCAGTCATAAAATTAACCTTTGCACCTGGGTAATGCACAGACAGAAAAAATAAACGTTCCCCCACATGTTGCCTTTTTTACGTTCGTTTTTAGAGCAGATCCACTTGTCAAAATATACTCATTGTGTGTAATTTTATTTTCAACACTCTCAGCTCCAAAAGCAACGGGACAGCTTTTCTCTCTCTACATTTTTAATCGTCTTAGGATAGTTTGAGACAAGCGGCAGATGCTTTGGAAGACTGCATTTTGCATCTCAAGAGCTTGGCAGGCACAAATATTGAATAAGTCAATCAATACTGCTCTCCCTTCCTGAGACGCATTCAGCCTCAGCACGCCGCTGCCGGCTGCAGGGACACAAGGCAGCGAGAGAGCAGGATGCTGCTTCCAGCAGAGCCAGGCGGACACGGGGCTGCCAGACACGAGGCACCAGCTTTGGCCCCTGCTATTCATCGGAAGAGCAACATATATACTAAATTGGATAAACTATTAGTAAGATGGTAAGTTGAGCTTGTAAGTTGGTGGTGGCAAGCTCCAAGACTTTGGAGAGCACATACGAAATAGTCGGAGCAGCCCTTATTTTTTCAAACTGTCTGAGACCAAGACCAGTAGCAGCGTCTCCTTACTAGTCCAGTGACAGAAAACTAGGTCGGTGTGACAGGGCCAAACAAATACCAAATTCCATCCTTGATAAGCTGTCCAAGTTCATTCTTGTTTTATTGCAAATTGCTCAGGCTTCATCCAAATCCTCTTCTGCATACGTTCTGTATTCCCCGCAGAGTGCCTGACACAAGACAGTGTCACTCGTGTGTTTACTTCCACTTACCTGCACTGAGATGGCAACAACCAACTGGAGTCATTTTCCCTGACGAGACTCACAGACCCAAAGGCAGTGTTCAAATATGTAATAATGTAGGTAAACTACTAACTCTGGACAGATTGTATTAATGACTTGTAATTGTGCCACATCTAAGATTAAGTTCCTTCTAGAAAAGGAGGCTACAGCCACTGCTCCAAATTCCCTTCTCAGTTTTACCTATTAAAATCCACAAAATCCTACATATTTAACTGAGAACATCATAGGAATAAAATGAACCATGTGAACAATATCTTGCACTATCTCAGTACCCTTTCTAAAAAGCAAACATCAATGTTTGGGGACGGTAATTACAATTGTGTAATTACAGTCTTTACTAAATCTTTACTAAAGCCAGTTATTCAAGCGAGTTCTGAATTGAAACTTTTCAAAATTCACAAACTGGGTGCTGGATGATCCTGTTATTTTTAAAATCTTATTTTATTATTTCCAGTTCTTTTTGAAATCGTTGATGCTCCTTGCTCTTCTTGGTTCACTCTTTTACATCTCTCATTACACACATGACACTATTATAAATACATACAGGGAGCATACATAACTACCCATTTAAATGTACGGCGATACCCGTGTGATAAATGGCAGAGGCACACAATAGATCGTAAACATATATGAGAAACACATTTCATAAGCAACTGGGATTACCTCATCTGTGGCTGCCCACAAACACATTTATCACTTACATGGGAAATTGTCTTATACTCCAAACACCTAGGTGTTGCCATTTGAAAAACCAATTTGCTTACAGATTATTTCTTCTCCAGTTCCTACCCTCTTCTGTGCGCAGCCAAAACCACACTATCTTCAGTTCTTTACTAGTATCTCTGGTTTTTAAAGCATGACAAATTTAATGCCCCGTACCTTGGGATAGGATTAATCTTAATTAACTTAATACCTTTATACAGCGGAGATGTCTACAGCTCAGCTAGTCACCAGAGGACCCCTTTGTAGTTCACAGGGATAAACAGGCACTCAAAGGACTTGATTCATCTGTCAACTGTAGATATTTATCTTAGGATAAGACAGACCCATTATTAGGAGTGACTCCACTGTTTGTATGGAGATCACTGGATGAAGAGCTCTGATATGGGCATTCATATCGCAGACATTTATGAACTCCAGGCTCTGTCAGAGGTGGCTTCCAGGCACAGATGCCTTAGACCACAGGAACAGGGGATGTCTGCAGCTTCTTGGCAGAACTTGGCATTTTCTGTCAATCTTTGAAAGCTCAGGATAAGCATTAAAAAGTATGTCTATGTTGTTCACAGAAAAGTTTCCTTACTTTACAATGAAAGGTTTTATCAGTCTCCTCGGATTACTGGTAAATGAAGGAGTGTCGCATTCAGAGAGCAGGAAAGGAGTGGTTGTAAATCTCCAAAAATTATTTTTTCTGTAGTAAGTAGTGGCTTAAGGTGATGGGGCTCTGCAATATACATTTTTATCAGCATTGTTTTGTAACAGATGCATTACTCGTAAGAAACAAAACAATAAAGAATTTAGGCAGGTCACACCAGAGAAATATTAATTGATCTATAATGCATACCACACCTGGTGGTAAGCTCTCCATGTATGTATATATATACGAGTATGTACTCCCACAACCTCCTCCTCTGCATCTCCTTGTTTTAGTGATCTATTTTCAAACTGCTGCTCGCCCGCACCACCAGTGGCAGGATTTTCCATGGCAAGCCAGTGGTCTTTCTCCTTAACTCAGTGTTACAGCTCTTTCATATGGAAGAGAGAAACTGCCTGTAACTCCTGTTCCTACCCTTGCTGGATGGTCCATTTTGGTGGGGGCTGGGGTGGTCCCCTCTCTCTCTCACCCCTTCTCCCTCCGAGAGGTATCCAAGAGATACTCTGATGAGAAAGGTTAGTAGCTAGCCTGCATTCTGCTGCCAGTGGGCTCGAGTTTCAAACACCATTGTGTTACCTGGCAGAAGGAAAATGGAATTTTAATTACACTGTGATGGAGGTAGAACTTCCCAGGTGTCTAATGAAGAATTGCAGCAGTGAGAGTCTATGTGTGGTGAGATTTATGGGGTGAACAGACCCTAATTATAAAGATTACGATTGAAACGTAAAAGGCTAATGGTATAGTTGAAATTTCAAATTTTTCCCTAATTCCCCAACCTTTCAACCTCTTTTTTGAGACCTTCACATTAGAGGTATTGTGGTTTGCTTCTTTTTAACCGATGGGAATCAGTACCAAGTTCCTGACACGTATTTGGTCCACAGCAAATTATCTTCCTCTTTTATGTTTGTTCCATTTTTAACAATATGCCTAACTGAGAATAGATTACCATACAAACTTATTAACTACATACAAGGGAAAGTACTACCAAGAAATGTTAGCAAGGAATAAATTGATTGATAGAAAATGTCTTCCCCAGCTAACTCTGTGGGTTCTGAATATGAAAATAGTTACAGATTACAAGAGGATATGTTCTGATGTGCTAACACTGGTTAGGCTCACATATTTTCAGTTTATTAACTGCTTACTTACTGTCTCCCCATTACAGTAATACAGAAAATATTTTTTTAACTCTTTTGGATACAAATTGAATTAATTTCAGATAGAATGAAAGAATCTGCCAGAGCTGTCAAGCTAAATCAACAGTCTTTTACCACAAAGGAGTTAGGGATAAACCCTTTCTCACACAATACAAATGCCCTTTTTCAGTATGCTTCTGGTAAAAATCTATCACAAAATTTCAGTCACTTATGATTCCAGAATTTTCACTCCAAAATAATTGTATATAGTGCAAGTGTAGATTTTTACATAGTGCATGGTGTAGATTTACCCTGTGTTTCTTTAAACCATTTTCTAAGCTAAAAAGCATCAGTCCTGCGGGCAGAATTAGACATGGAAATAGTTTTCTTGTCCTATGAACACTTTCGAAAGATGGAAGATAGTCTTCCCATTTCCTACTGTCAGGGGAAAAAAAAAAAAAAAAAAAAAGATCCTTCTCTCTTGTTAACCAAATGACTAAAACTGTGGGAGAGGGCATGAGATGGGTCTCTGACTGTGGGTACTGCTTCGTTTTCAGCTTGCTCCTTGTTTCAGCCTGTTCCAACTGGCTTCCTCCAAGAAGAAGCCTGGGTGTGGTCTGGGGATAGATCACTCCAGCAGCTGCTCCAAATTCGTGCTATAAACAAGAGCTTCAATATGCTTGACTCCATCTGAAGCTCTCCAGGACAATCCCACCAGTTTTGCACTCCTCCATACAGCACCCTTACCCATTCACAAGCCACACAACAAGGCATGCAACACAAATCCTTCACTTTCCTGCCACTAAAACACGCTCTGGCAACTCTCAACATGTGTCTTATAATAAATATTCCTGCCACTTTGACCTGAGAACACACACAAAAATAACGATATCTTGGGACTAGAGAGGAAGCACAGGTACACTGGAGACCAGGGTCAAATGCTGTGTAGGTATGCACTTACAGTCGGTCTACTTTAGAGGGGTATAACCCTAAATAGGACAGGCAAAAGCACTCTGTGCTCCTAAGCCTTCTAATTTAACAGGATAAATAAAGCATCTGCCATACCCCCTAACAGGCAGCAACTGGATGCCTGCCTGAGTCTAGGCATTCACATCTAAGAAAAATAACCACATCACCAGGATTTAGTAGCTCAAAGGTAGGTTGCTCATTTTCCTTCTCAGGTGGGTCCCTCCACCTTTCCTCCTAGAACTGTTCTATGGTTGTATGAATAATTAAGTATTTGTAAGACAGAAAAGAAGAAGCCTTATGGCTCTGACTAGAACCTGGAATGGAAAAGCCTGAAGCTTACATCCCTGTACTGTATGTACAAAAAAGGGACCTGTTTAAAGATGAGAGTTACTGGGATAAAGTGGACTGCTTCCTTCTCTCTGATTTTGTCAAGAATCCCACTTTTGATCTGAAAAGCCTTTTGTAAAAATTAACCACAAATGACATGTTTCTGCAAGGAGTTTTCTTTTCATGAGAAACTTCTAGACTAGCTTTACTTGAGGACCACACACTCGCATGGACTGAAGATGTTGATGCTGATGAATTGCTGCTTTCAGCTGTAGAATTTAATTATTCTAGTTCTGTACAGCTGGTGTTATTGTGTGGTGATCTGTTTGTCTTCTGACACCTCGGGGAGGAGGATGAAATGAATTTTCTGCATTCAGAGTGCCAAGGGGACAGTTTGAATAAGAAATGCTGCAATAAGACCTGCATGACTATGTCTTCTGGCATGAATGATGAATCCAGGTTCTTTATATCTTGTTTTGTAGCAGCACGTACAGATTGAAAACATTTATTTAAAAATGTTATAGGCAAATCACACTCAAGTTAAGCTTATTTTGACAAACAAAAGAAATGAACTAGTTTATACTGGCCGATTTCTAGCCTGTATGCTATCTAGATTCTGCCTTTCCCTTCCCTGTTACAGGCTGGTGGGGCCACTCATCCTACTCATTTTCAGTTTGTCAGTCAATAACCACTCATACGGCACTATGTCTTTGTAAATGACAGCTGAGACGAGACCTGATGCACAGCCTTCTTTCCACAAAGCCTTCCTAAACACCGATCTGAGGGAGCTGAAAGGACTGAATATATTTGATAATGACACATTCACCAAGTGTGTCATAAAGAACGTTTTGGAGAAGTTTACAATACTGCTGTGCAAGAAATGTTTCTACATCCATGTCATAAATAGCAGAACAGTCCCTGATATTGGACATTAACAAGAGTCAACAGGGTTTTTTTTGTTTGTTTGTTTTTCTCTAGGCCATTTTAATTGTATCACAAGCAGAGGCCATGTGGCTTAAAAATGAATAATCAGCATCTGTAGCAGAAGCAGAAATACCTGAGAGGGAAATGGTACCTTCCAAGCTTCCACTTTGGACAGTACCCATCACTAAAACTGGTGTGTTGCACAGTTGGCTACATTTCAATTTGATGCCTGATGAATGTCTTTTTCATCTATTATTATCTTATTAATTAGTTATTGTTTACTAGTTCGGACATTATCTCTTCAAAAAGAAGATCACTTCATGTTAACAGTTCCTAAGGGATAACATATTTCACTACACTCTACAGAGAATTGTGACAGCTCGTCAGCTTTTATTTACTAAGCAGACATGGGGGTAGAAATCAATTTATTTTTTGAAGAATAAACATAATTTCTCTCTTGCATGTGACAGGTGCAATCCCTGTTTATTAAAAATGTAGAGAAAACATTTGCAAAATGGAAATTTAAAAAACAAGTATCACAATAACTTTCCTGGGAAAGAATCAAGCTGAGAAAGAGCAGCACCACCACCTCTAAAGGGCAGGCATTCATTTTGCAATTTTTTATGACAGCCACCAGCTCCTTTACCTTGGCCTACCATTTTTCTACAGGGTGCTTCTCACTGCAGTTTGTTGGGGGCAAAAAAATGCAACAAAGACATTTGGCAGAGCTTTTTCTGAGCTATGTATGAAGATCAGAAGACAATGTTTTGCAGTCCTGAGAAACTTAAGCTGTTAATACTCTGAGCAAATTATATGTACATATCGTGGCCTATTTACAAAGCTGTAGGTTTATTTGTTTAAGTATCTAAATATCTTGAGGCAGCTCTGAGGTGGATGTTGTTGAGCCAACAGCCTTGCCTGCCACACTGAGCCACCTCACAGATGAATAACCCAGCAAGAGTCAGGGCCGTGCTGTAATCCTTTAGGAAGCATTTGACTTGAACGCCATGGGGACCAAAGTGTTGGTAGAAATGGATTTAAAGGTAGTGGAGGGAGGCTCTGCCACAATAATTTGGAATGAAATCAAACAACATGTTGACTCTCTTGAGAGAACGTGATATGATAAATCCATGATGCATTTCCTCACTGGAACGATCTGGGTTATGTTTACTGTCAAGAGTGCCAGGTTGCAGTGGGTGAAGCAATTTCCTGTGTGCATTTACAACCCACTCTGGAATACTTCAGGGTGATAAAAGTTAGTTGAGCCAATATGATTAGAGAGATATCAGATCATTTTCACTGTGTTAGTGCCCTCATCCTAGAAGGAAGATTCATATATGTGCACTCGGGAATGAAATTCCAGGGTAGAAGAAACCTGTAACACCTACTATCAGCTAGTACTATCAGACAGTTGAATTTTCCTATACTTGCTTTCTTACTTTTCTCAGGGGAAATTTACCCTAGTGCATGAGACCAACACCAGATACATCAAATGCCCATTTGCAAAGGTGAGAACACTGGATACCACACACCTACGGGACAAAGTGCTCCTGAACATGAGAAAGGAAGGCGAAGTCAATCCCGAACAAATACATTTATCTTAAGCAATTAGCAATAAGAAAAGAGTAGAAGTCAGAGCTGCAACTCCGAAGCCTAAGGGAGCAAGATAGTAAAAGAGAAGAGTGATAGTAAAAGTTTCCCTCTCACTCTCTTACAGGAAAAACACATTGAGTGTTATATAAAAATGTGAAAATCTCAGCCTTGGTAACTGAAGCATTCAGAGTACACTCTGACTCAAAAAGCAATTGATATATATTTGCTTTTATGGCAGTACACACATAGCACTTCTATGCAAGTCGGTATATCTGTCCTTCACCCATTGCAAGGCAGTATTCCTTTAGATGGGTATCTCATACAAAGAATATGAAATGATCAGGAACTATAGGCAGCGTTACTATTACAGCCGTAAGTATTTGACTCCCTCTTGTGATAAATCCAAACTCCTTTTATGTGTGTTCAGGGACATCCCATTTAGTTCTAAACATGGTCAGTATAATACAAAAATGTCTCCCTTGGCACACTGATAAGACTGAATGGGCTTAAGTGCTGTAAACAAGAGATTTAATTCTCACCCTCAAACACAGATTTTTTGTCAGAATTCTGTGGCTCTAGAGACAATTCTGAGCACCACCAAAACATCTACATGAAACTGTTACGTTAGCAAAGTGAAGTCAGTGCAATTAAAAAACACCACCACTGGAGACTGATATTTAACGTAGCAATCACAAGAGGCAAAACAAGTTTAATATATACATTCTGGCAAACTGTATTCTACTTCTTTAAGAATGCATTACATACTATGAGCATTCCTATTACAATTTTATTGCAATATTCAAGGTGTACTCAGAAGATACTATTAATTTTTTTAAATATGGGTTTATTTGTTTGCATCTTATTTTACAGCCGCTCTTCCAGCCTCCAGTTTCATTTCTAAAATTAAAGCTAGCGATATTTCCATATCAAAGTTTAAAATTAATTTGCTTTGTGGAACATGCCCCTTGATCTAAAATACTTTGTTTTAATTAGGACATTTAATTTTCTCTAATGGAATCAAGTTCCATTCACTTAATCCAAAACTACTTTCTGAAAGAGTTATAAGCAGTACATTTTCTCAGCACAAGTCTTTCTAAGGCCTGTTCACACTAGAACAGTGCACCTGTGCAACTAAACTGATTTCATATCGATCTACTCACATCACTGCGAAATGTTATTGAAGACAACTTTAAATGGATTTGTCCAACTTTTGGATCAGTTTTATTAAACAGCTTTAAGTTTTCCAATATAGACCAGGAATAGCTAATAGAAAGTCATGTACCATTATAAATACATGTTAGGATGAAAGACCTAGATGAACATTGTCCCACATTCCCAAGCACAAGTATTTGGACCTGCCCAGCATGGAATATGGCCAATTCCCACCAACACCTTTTTCATTTGTACAGCTTCCTTCTTTCCTTTGCCCTCTTCTCTATAACATGTTGCTTACATGTAGACTGTACCAGATCGTGTCTGGTTCTCGTAGCAGGATATACGAGACATTTCCTAGGAACACTTTGCATATTCTGGCTCCATGTTAGAATGCAATTCTACGGCCACACATGCACAAACAGAGATAGACCAGTGTAGAAATAATTGATGCATGGACAGCTATGTGTTCAGCCACAGATACAGTGATAGGCCTTCCCTCCTCTTACTGTGAGTGTTCTCTCTCCATTTAAAATAAGCGTTTGTTCTGGGCAAGGCCTGTCATTATCTGTACATTCTCTGTACATTAAGAAACTCTGAAACATCTTCAGCTCTGTGCTGACTACACCTCCCACCATGTAGGGACACGGCAAAAAAATGTTGAAAAAAATGCATACCTTGAAAAATAGCCAGGCTGTCATCCATATGGCCACTTTTACAATCCAAAAGACATGCTTGTAGAGCTCGGTATTCACTACTCCAGGGTCTACTACATTAGCAGTCACATGGCTTCCATTTGCAGTCAGAAGATGCTGTAGTCGATAGGTAAATAACACAAGGGCGAGTTTGCTTTGGGCATAGGCTCCATGGGGTGAATACGAACATCTGTATACAAGAGAGAAAGAGAGAGGGACATGCACATGGTAAAGAAGTAATCAGAAGGAAAACAGAATTGCACAAACATCCAGTGTACCGCATTTGGCAATATCCAGCAAACAAACAGCTATACATTGAGTCTTCACAAGAGACAGCTTATCAATAGCAGGCGTGTTGTTTGCTGCAGTTCTGGTGATTATTCCATCAGATACCAAGTCTGATTTATGGGGAAAAAAAAAAAAATTCACAGTGCCTGCCAGAATCTCTATGTCAACCTAAACTTTAAATGCTGAGGCGCCAATCTGCAGAACATCATCACCTAGAGGTGAACTACTCTCCCCTTCCTCACTGCCCTGTTCCCACACACAAATACCCTATTCCCACCCAGTAAATCCGTGCCTCATTGGCTATTGCCAATTGGCTATTGCTCCTGGCTATTATTATTTGTATTGCAGCATGACCTACTAGTTTCTGACTAAGGCTCCTGTGCTGGGAACAGTGCAGATGAGTAAGGCAATCGTTGCACCTGCCCCAATGACACCACATTACACACAGCTAAAGCGATGAATATAAAGATGGGGCAAGGAGAGCGGCTGTCAGTGTAACATAAGTTTTGTCATATACAGCCTTTAGAGCAAAGGTGGCTGCCTCTGTCTATGCCAAACAGAAGGTATGACGAAGGCACACAAATACGGGGAGCTACAGCAAAACATTACCTGCCGAAACTCCTGTGTGCCTCTCTAATCTGGATGCTGAATCTGCCTTTCTTTCAAGTCAAACTTTTCAGGAACTGCTGATTAGATGGGTTTCATGTCATGCAGGCAGCAGTATATTTTCAAATAAGCAAGCTAGCTCCAGGCAAATTAGCAGGTATGTCGCTTAAAATGCTCCTCCCGACTGGGGCCTCAGCATCACTTCCAGAAATTCCTGTGCCATGACAATTCCCTCTCGTAATTAGTACAGGCCTTTCATTTAACCTTTTTTTTGTGTGCTTAGCAGAACCAAACGTAGTTCCTAGCATTACAGACAGCTCAAAGCAGGCAGGTGCCTAAAGCAACAGGCTGCTGGGGGCAGCAGAACTGCTGCGGTCCCCGTCCCCTCCTACCCCTGCCAGAGCCATGGGCAGCGGTGGTGCTGGCTGCTGCCTGTATGAAGACGGGGTAGAGTCTGGAGGGCAGCGGCTGCTGCTGGCGGAGAGAGATAGAGGAGCGGCCCCGAGGAGCAGATCCCTCTGAGCCAGTTCCCTCTGTCCCCCTAGTTAACGTCCTGCCTCCGCGACAGGCGCTGGCTACAGCTCCATCCTCTGCACCTGCATCCCCAGTGCAACAAACACCCGGGCTGGGGAACGGGGACGTTCCCGTTCTGCTGAAAAGCCTGCCTTCGGTTTTCCATGGTTGTTATTGCCTGCACAGTTTTTATTTTGAATGAAGAACAAATTCATCTGGGGCTTCTTTTTGTTACCTCGTTCTTCTTTAAAACCTGATTGATAATGTCCTGTACACTTCACAGAAACCCCCGCATGATAGCAAAGAGGCTGAATCTCTGCAGAGGTAAGAAGCAATTTAGCTGTTAGGGTTGTCTGAATGGACTCAGAAACTGGGAGACGCAATGGTAAAGTCCAGCGCATCTCTCTATTTTTTTTTCCCTCTTTTTTTTTCCTGCTCTATTTTTGTTCCAGAAAACACAAACAGGCTAGGAAAGCATTATATAATTTGAGAGAGGATAAAAACGGACAGCTGATTGTGACCAGCCCCTGCACCAACCAACGGCCCGAGCTGTAACATGCTGGATAACGCAGCTCCATCATTATAAGGATATCACCTGTGCCTCGGGGTAAATGGGCTATTTTAAGAATAAAGAACAATCACTGCCTGAATATAAAAGTGACTTGGCGTTAGTCAGGAAATTGCAGTTACCTTTGAAATTCAGTAACGTCCGTGCTCTGATCTGAGACACTCAAAATGTCACCTTATGCTTCATGCATATTTCAGCCCTTTTAACTCGAAGGGCCGGATCCTCAGCCGCCACCGGCCCCCCTCGCGGCGTGGCGAGGCAGGGCTCGTGCTCCCCATGGGAAGCCCTCATCTGCAGCCGCCTCCGGCAGCCTAGTGGCAGCGGCTCCCGGCGCTTCTCCTCTGGTGCCACCATTCTCCCACCGGCGGAGCCAGGGCACGGGACAAGCTTCCTGTATCGAATTAGAGCGATCTCGTCTGGCAAGCGGCTCACAGGGAAGCGGGGTTAGGACTACTCGGATTTTCTCTGCCTGGGTCTCATCTGGCCGTCAGTAACCTTCAGAAGGCAGGCAGGAGGACGGTGAACGCTTCCCGTGACTTCCCGTTCCCACATTTTGTGCCAGCGCTGCTTTGACTTACCTCGTGGCAATGAAGCGTGAGCCACAAGGGCCGGATCCTCAAAAGCCTTGCACTTTGCATAGATATCTCTGTCAGAGAAACATGAGTGCTCAGAAGATATAAAAAGCTATCCAATCAGTATGGAGGCCTTTTATATCCCAGAGCAGAGATGCAAATGATTTGCAAGGCAGCAGGGAATCAGACTTCAATACCATACTATAGATATGAAGGATATAAAATTGGATACACAGAGCAGACACTTTTGACAGAACCCCTGCAATGTTTACCTGCTCTCTTTCCATCTTCTCAGTGTGTGCGTGCTTTTTGCTTTCCAGGAATCTGACACCACTGGACTATACAAGACAGAGAACTGACTTTTTTGTTGTATTTTGGTTCAACAACTGTTTTGATCATGAAACCCAGTCTTCTTAGGTTCATGTTGACCAAATGCCATGTTGGAAAAAAAAAAAATCAATGCTGCCTACTTGATTTCATTACATCCAGTCTTGACTTTATGAATCAGAAAAATAGAAACACATAGGCTCCTTTACCTGTACCATAATTGCATCTTCTGTGTGCATACATGTATTCCTGTGCATGGAATGATCTGGATTTAAAGCCTGTGTATCTGAATGTAGTCTCTCTTGGTGCTCTATGCTCTCTATGTGCATTTTCTACGCTGACTGAAGCTATAGTTGTCTATTAAATAAAATAATAGCATTGACATTGCACCTTTCCATATTGCTTTCCTTTTCTGAAGGTTCTAAAAGCCTTCTGAAACAAAAGCAATATGAGAGGCTAACCAAAGTACAGCCCAAAAGCAGAAGGCAGCTTACCAGCTGACTGCACTGGCATGCCAGCACACGAGGGACACCTGTGATGTTTGGACTCCTGAGGACTCTGGGTACCGATGCTTCGCAGCAAGGCAGGCAGACTCCCAGGGTGAGAAATTCTGCCTCCGTACTGGGTGGCCATCGCCAAAAGACTGGTAGCTGTGTGCCTGGCCTTGGTAGCTGGGAGAAGTTCATGCCCATCCGCTTGTCTGAGTGGGGCTGTCTGCGGACTCCTTCCTACCACAGAAAACAGTCTCCCCTGGGGGATGCTGCCCTGGAGCATTTTGCCATGTTGATGCAGATAAAATAGGACAATGCACAACTCACTAAGTGGAAACTATAGGAGGAGCCAAGGCAGACAGAATTTAATTAGTTGCTTTGAAATCTGGCCAAGAGAGCAGCAATGCACAAGACCTTCTTCTTCCTTTTAAAATAATGTTGCATTGATTCTATACTGATGAATAAAGGATTAGGGTAAGGCAGGCTATGCATTTTCTGTTTGATTAATTTTTAGCAGAAATTATTATTTTTGGCTTAAGATTTTTTTGCAATATAGACTGAAAAGTTTGAGTTGTCATTGCAAAAATTAAGGAGGAGAAGAGAAAGGGATTGTTTTGTATTTTTGCCAAAACAAAATAAGTATTCAATTTTGGAGTGAACGAGTGAGTGCCGTGTGGTTTGCTGATTATTTTTTCTTTTCCATCAGAAGCTGATTTTACCACTCATCTCCATGGTACTGTCTCCAGCAGCAGTCTCCCTAGCATGCTGGGGCAATGTATTTGTAAAAAGTAATGAGAAGCCAAATTTCAAACTGGAGCCTGCAGTGGCTAATTAGGTGTTTAAATATGGACTCTGCTGCTATCCAATTTTGAAAACTGGATCCACGTTTAGCACTTCCCTTGGCAGCCAGTCTTACTCTGGTTTCTTTTTTGGCTGACTTTAATAGGTCTGTGTGCTGTAGAGGTCTCCCATTCATCTCCGGTGATACCATGTTTAGTCAAGGACATTAAGTCAGCTCAAGGTACCCACTGAGTAATTGGGGAAGCAAAATTGCTGCTCAGCACAGACCACTGCCTCCACACCTACTGCGTGCAGGCTCTCGAACTGCATTCTGCTTTTTCATTAACGGTTGCTTTGGCACTGTGCACACACGTGGAAGGAAATGGATGCAGACTGATTGAAGGAAGGGTACAGAAACAGCATCCTTGCCCTTCCCCGCCACACCTCGCTTCAACAGGACCTGTGGCTGCACTGAGCAACACGTAGCTACATTTAACCCGGCTGGTGCTAGCAGTGCAGTTTGACTTGGGCCTCCTTCACACTGCACGGGTCCTGTGTGTGTCATCTTCCCTTCACCCGCCACCACGCTCCCCAATTTCCAGTATGTTAATTTGCCTGGAGGGCAGAGTGTGCTAAGATCAAACTGCAGAACAACCAGATTGCTATATGCTCCATTAAAAGACAAGTTTTATAATGAAAGGCCACACAAAATTTCAATATATGCCTTAGGATGAATCAGTGAATTAAGCAAAACACAGACTTAGTGTATTAAAATGACTAAAGTCTCTTAATGATTTATGTATTAATCTTGCAATACATCATCACCACTGCTTAGTCAAGAATATAAAAGACTATTATTAAACACTCATGAAGCTTTCACAGTCTTAAATTTTCTTTCTCCGGGGAATGCAGTGCAAAATTTTTGATAGATTTTGCAGTTTATTTTACAGCGGCTACAGAAATATACTGCAAAATACAGCCATGTATTTTCTAATTATCATAAACACGTTTTTCTCTCTTTCTATGATAAACCAAAGCCTGAGTCCTAAATATTGCCTATTAGATTTAAGCAGACTTCCTGACAGTACTATATATATTTATCCCAGGAACACATTTGCTGAGTTTCATCAACTGTGATTTTCCCCCAGTATAAAAAAAGGAAAACAGGGAGATGGAGAAAAGAGAGAGTTGGAGAAATTAGAATATGACTATTACCACCAAAAAATGGTATCTTACAAATTGAAAGAAACAAGCATATGAATTAATAAAACAGAATTAAAATCTAAAGTGTTCACATACCTATTTATTCAGATTTTGTTACAGTCATATTTTGTACAGTAGCTGTCCTATTACCAATTGCAACTACTTCTATACTGTATAGTTACCACTTTCATATACTTGCCTAGATATTTTGGGTGTTCATTGAGCAACTATACTTCATGTACATTTCTTTCATAGACCTGATTTGTAGCCTTTTTTTTTTAAAAAAAGTTTTATATTTAGAAATACTTATAAATATGTATACATATAACAGTAAAGGCGGCCTTAGCATACCCACATGTATTTGAACTTGAATACACCAGCAGCTGTAGTTTGAGTAAGTATGGGCTCACACATTAGGGCCTCCTGAAGCACCCCCATGAACCTGTGATGGACATGTTGGAAAGGAAGAATACAAGACTGGTAGACAAAATTAGCTGTTCTACACAAGATGAAAAACACACCCTTCATGTCCAAGTTGGTCGCGGTGGGATTACTGAAACAGCCAGAGACAGCCTGCACTTCTAGAGCAGCCTGGGTGGCCCTTTCATTTCTGACCAACAAGGAGTTGGTTGACCACCTCTTAGAGCTTCCCCCTGTCCCTGCAGCGAGCCACTCGATGCTACGTGCTGCTCATGCACAGCTCTGACCCAAACGGGGCTTTTTCTGAAATCTTTCAGTGGTAAAACAGCATTTTTCTTCTTAAAGTTAGAGGATAAGCATAAGGGTAGAAGCTCAAAGATGGAAGATGCTCTAACAGGCAAAATGTTGTTGATGGCCTCAGTTAGCAGTAGCTGACTTCTCTGCAAGTCAGCGACTCCTGCCTTGTGCTTAATCCAGATCTCAATAAAAGCCACAAGCTGGGAGCTGGGTTAACTTTTGCAAAAAGCCATGCTTCCCAACTTTCAGCCGTTCGCTGTACAAATACACAGCATTCAGTGACCAACTCCTTTTTTAAGACATGTAGGAAATACAGAGTGAACACAAATTAACCTACTGTCTTCAAAGGACTACATTTATTGAAGGAACATGAAAGGTCTTTACCATACAAATGTTTATAAAAGGTGAAATGACCAAGGGATTGCCATCCTGGGCATTACTGTCATACAGATGGAAGCAATGCATCGTTTTCATTTGGCTGATCCCTCCTTCCAATGGCAGGAGGTGAGATTTTAAGAGCCCTCCCGCTCTACTGATTGCCTTGCTGTGTGCAGCTCCATTGCTATGCACTCAACACAGTTCTCAAACGTAGGAAACATGGAATCAAAGGCTGGTCTTCTCAAAGTCCAAGCAGAACCAGTATCTTAAAAAGAGTCTAATTTTTCTGTTTGTGCACAATTGGTGTTAATTTTAAGGGTTTTTTTGTTTGTTTGTTAAGTGTCAATGATGAGTTCAAATTCTAATTACTGTAATTCCATTCTCTCAGAAAATAATATCTCTTTATAAAGAATGATATAAATTGCCTCTCCTGAAGCATTTTTCTATAGTCAGTTTACATGATGCAATGTTAAGTATTAGCTAATATTCAAAGTTGTATTTGAACATAATAGTATCCCTTCATTCAATTAAAAATCTCCATCAAACGAATGAATAAATAAAAAGAAGAAAAAAGGTTTTGCATTGCTACAGGATAAGGCTCCAAGAACTAAACTCTGGGTCCTCGTGCCTCTTTTGAGTGATGGGGAAATGCCACTGCCACATATCTTTTGATGTTATCTCTTGGATAACTTGGATTTCGGATTATTGAGGATTGTCACATATCTTTTAACATTATCTCTTGGATTATATCAAGATGAGCTCCATGGCAGTCTCCACCCACTTGTGCAGAAAGCTTTCCTACTGTCCTGCTTTCAAGTTGAAGGTAACAAGGGGTCATACAGTTTTTTGCTTCTACCACAATGCATGTAGGGCCATAAAATGGCCCAGTAATAACTTGAACAATCCCAAATCTTATTTCTATTTTGACAAAATCATCTTAAAACTGGTGTAGACTTCTGCAGACCAGCTGCAGATTCTGCGCTTTTCATTCTGGGACTGAAAAGGATCTGTAGAGCTTGCTGCCATTTCAAATCCAGCACAGTTCACCAAATGTAGTTAGCAGATTTTCAGTATACTGCATGAAATTTGCTGGTCTCTATATGAAGATAATGTGACATTTCATTTTGTAATGGGATGAACCTACTGCACCACCTTGGACTTCAGAAGGCGCTGAATGTGTTCTGCAAGTGCAAATGTTCAACACGTTGAAGGACTGATCCACCTTATCGGGGAACCATGGCTTGGATGTGCACACAGACTACAAAATACATTTCTGGCCCCGAGATATCTGTAAATGCTGTGCAGAAAGTCCTATGCCATCACTCTCTGACCACACGAGCAAAATAATATTATCAACTCTGGCATCCAAAAATCATTTCAAAATTTTTTTTGTTTGTTGAAACAATCTAACAATTTCTGCTTTTTTGAAATTTTTCTTACATACTGACAAGAAGAATATCACAGCTTCCAAGGGAGAGGTAAAACTTCCTAACTCCCAGTGTATGAATTAAAACAAGAAACAAACTCATGAAGAGTGTCAACTATTTGTTAAAAACAGTCATGAAAAATCTTCCCCTGTGCTGGAAGGCAGCTAGGTTAAGGAAGAAATATAGCTGAAATGCCAACAGATACAGAAGAGACTAAAATGAGGAAGTTTTCTGCACCCATGGTATGACTAGTAGCCCAGACGCAAGAGGGAAGGCCTCAGCCTCTGTGAGGCTGTGTGCCACCAGCAGCCTCCGCGGTCGTCAGGAAAGATGCAGGACTTAAGTAAGTGTACGGAAGGAGCCTGCAAAGGGGAGTCTTACTTACGGAACCTAAACAAGAAAACTTCAGCATACAGTAAAAGCAACCCCCTGAAACCCTTCTCTCCATTATATGAGGGTTGCTAGGGTTGCTATGAAACCCCCCTTCATGCTGATGAAAGAAAAGATGCCACGCAAAAGTCACTTTAATGTCCTTTAATTTGGACATTTTGTGACATATTACAGCTGGCATCACTGTTAAGAGCTCCTACACTTCTCAGAAAGCTATGGGGAGCCACAAGCACCTCAGCCTGTCTCCTTGGGTGGCTGGGACACTGCTGCGTGCAGCCAGTCTCCATGAAGCTATGATGACTATAAGACACTCTGGCAGTGCTAAAACTCCTGGGGACTAAAATATTTTACTTTTATAATGCCTTATTTCTATTTTTCATAGAAAGCATATTTTATACAGAAAACTGTTTAATCAAAAGACTAATGTTTCTTCATGGTTGTATGTATTCAAGTGCTTGTGCTGCTTTTGGACAAAGTTCTGCTTTGCTGAAAGAAAAGGTTTAAGATGGGGAGCAGAGTAAAGGTTAAGTATTATCATATTTAATTGCAGACGCAAAAATTTGCCTTTGATTCCCTCCATTACACCCTGTAATCCTTAACATATTTGGCAATATCAGGGACATATGGTTGTGAAGAACCAGCAGCAATAGCAAAGGTGAACCTAGAGGAGATGTGGCGGGGGCAAGCTGAGCATTTTGACCATTTCCCTTAACACTTTATTCTGGGGATTTACAGGCACGTGTGCCAGCTTTCCAGATACACTATGCAGCTCAAAGGACAACACTGAAAAGGTATTGTTTGGATGGTGGCAGTTAGAGCAATTGAGAGGAATGCTAAAAAAATTTTGAATAATTGCCCAGAACCTGAACTCCAAAGCTTTTAAGGTTCACTGCACCTTACTGAGTGGTTTTGCTCACAGGTAGATGTTAAACTAACCTTCACCTCTCAAGGGTGACAATCTATCTCCACTCCGTCTTCTCTGCAAGTCCCTTTTGCCTTCTCTGTCACACTGGTGCAGTACATTAACTTTCAAATTATCATTGAACTGTCCTGCCATTTTGGAAAACAGTGTGCCTATGAGATCCTTGTCCTGTATGCTGCAGAGAGGTGATTTCACCCTTTCAGCCCACCAGGGAGAGAGAGGCTGAATAGCAGAAACACCCATATATCAAATACCTCCAAATGTATCACAATTTTGAACTAGTTCAGAAACACTTTGTCCTATTAAACCGTTAATCATTATTAACAATGCATTGTTAAGACCATTAATCCCTTTTAGACAAGGAGTTTAACATTGTGACATAAAGTAGCTACATTTAATTTCCCTGAATGCATCAAAGTCTGGCATTACCTCTGTGATAGTAGTCACACAATGTTACTGTTCTTCAGAAACCAATGAACCATAAAAATATTTTGATTAGATGGAATGAAAATACACCAATAAATGTAAAATTAAAACTTTCCAAAGCTGATATCCCAACTTAAATATTTCCTCATTACTGATTGCAGGAATGTATTGGGATCCCCTGTGGCCTGCAACATGGGTAAAGCGCTTGCTGAACATGAACTAAAACTCTGTCTTTTGGATTGGTGAGAGAATTGGTCTTCTAATCTAATAGCTCATTTGTTTTTTTGTTTGTCTGTTTTGTTCTGTTTTAATTAATTTTTAGTATTTGAGATATGGGCCTTCACTAGTACACTGATTTTCCAGGCCAGCAAGTCAATTTTTGCAATTAATGCTAATTGCTGCAAAAGCAAGGAATCATTTGGCAAAGCAGCAAATCCTTTTGCATTTATAGAGAAAGATTTCTGCAAAGAAGGACTGAAATACCCTTACGTGGATGAATTAAGCATTTGAATACTTATCATCTAACTATAGGCAAGAAAACTTGGAAACCTGAAGCAGGAAGGACACTTTTAACCGAATACAACAGCGCACTGTAGTTGGTATTGGCTTCCGCCAAGGGAACATGATTTATCTTGCAAAGAGAGCCAGAAAAAGCAATAAAAGTCATTGTGGGGCAGCTGTTTTAACAATACAACTCAAACAAAAACATATATTTCCCAAATGAAATAAAATCTACAATAACATGTATCTGTCTTCTTGTGTGGAAGAATCTTTTATGATTACATTTTCTGTAGTTTTCACAGCATTTTATTAAGCAGCAGTCCAGTAACACAGCTCTTTATATGTAACTGTGAAAGACTTCTGTACTGACTAAAATGGATTAACAAATAAAAGAGTAATATTTAAAATCACTCCTACATCCTCTTATTTTCCTTTATTATTTAAAAAAATGGAAATAAAAGAATACTACTATGGTACTACTATGCTACATCAGTTTCATGTTTGCTTTGGCTTGAATTGAAGATATTGAATATTCCATAAGTTCTTCCAATTAGAGAGAATTAAGAAATTACTAGTAATAGATCAGTCATGAAAAGGCACGGGAGGAACCAACTGTGAAGTTATGAAAAAACTGTTGACTCATCAAACGATTCTTAGGAAAAACAAAACAAAACAAAAAAACAACAACAAAGCCTGTTTTAAACAAGTGTCCAGCTTAAAAAAAAAGTAATTTGAAACTGATGAAGACACCTTACTTTAACAGAATGACTTAGAAATTAAAGGTTTGCAGTTTCAGTTTGAACAACATTATACTTCAAAATATGAATGAGAGTGTACTGTTAAGGATAATTACAAATAAATTAGAAATAAAATATTCTGAAATCAACGTTTTTGGTCTGAAAAATTCATTCATATTTTCCAAAATCATTTGAAATTTTATTTTTTCACGTCCACTATTTGCAGACAGTATTTTCAAAATCCCTACAATATTTACGGGACACAATCCTCAACTTTCTGCCAAAACTTAGTTGCAGCTTTATTTACCAACAAACATCACATACACTCAAGAACAGATGAAGGACACTATTCAAGAACAGGAGGCCTCCAGACACTTTGCTGGTCAGATTTTCCCAGCAGCGTGTGACACCTTCTGTGTGACACCCTTACGAACTGCCTCACAAGAGGAGATTAACTGGAGCTGCCTCGTCTCCTCAGCATCCTACCAGGTCCTGCACAGAGTTCGTTGCCCTACTTTACACCAGCTAGGGCACACATGTGGCAGCTGGGGATTTTTGCAATTCCTATCACTTGAATCTCTGTTGTCTCTGACATGATTCATGCACTAAGGCTACGGGGAAAAAACACAGAAATTATCTGGGGACTGTACCAGCTTGAGAGTTACAAAAAATGTCAGCTCCTTTCACAGTAACAGAGCAGAGGAAAGAGAGCAGAAAAAGTGTGACTAACTGTTCCTGAATATACAGGAGATGTGAACCAGAAAAGGAGTTGTGTTACTATGGCTGGGGAGTTCATAAATCTGTGATTCACAGCATCACAGGGCCCATTTGGCATGCAAAAAGAGAGGATGATGAAAGGAATAGTTAGTCATGGAGAAAAAGCTAGACAGAACACACAAAGATGCTAACCCCTGGGAAAAGGGAGCATATGCAAGCATGACCGACAGCCTGGGAAAGGGAGTAAGGTCTTTTTCTGTTAATTTTCCAAAAGTTCCCTCTTACTTTAGTAGGTGGAGTACTAGAAAGAGTGCCCTCCCTCCCAGCCTGGTAACAACATCATGAACTCCAATGCTCTGTTCAAGCCTATCTCAAATGGACGGGATGGCACAATGTTCTTCAAACTTTTGCTAAAACCACACGGCCATATTCTGTCATGGCCATATTTTTTTCTTCTCTCACTTTAGAAAGTATTATTTTAAGCAGGCAAAAGAGGAGAAAAGGACATAACAGCTATGCTGTTCTACTTTTGGGGTGCAAAGTGTACGACTGTCAGCATGAAGTTGCTTAGATCACCACTGCTGAAATGCCTGCAGATAGCGTTTCTGTTAAACTTTCACCTCCTTGAAAACAGTAGTGTTCGAAGGAGGGATGAAGGAGAATGATTTGCCTTAGGGATGCCCTTGTCGACTCATGTGATTTCTGTTGAAAATGGTCTGGATCTAAAAGACCACAAAGGTGTTTGATGTTCTTCATATATCCTTCAGCAAAAGAACCGGGAGAACAGTCATTGCTCTTGTGCGTTTGCATTTTCAATAACATACATGAAACAAGCTATGCCCTGCCAGTTTGGAACAAGCTCTGTCCTGCCTTGATGTACCCATGCTGTGTCTCTTTTACTGGTGTGTGTGGGAAGAGGATGGGCGGGAAGGAGGGAAAATGACACTCATAGGGGAGTAATAGGACTGGGGCTGGGGGGAGAAGATAAGCAGAAGAGAAATGCAGAGCAGCAAAATGAACTGCTGAGCAGAAATAAGACACAAATAAAGAAGAGAAAAAGGATGAGATAGGGAGGGAAAAGACACTGGAGAGAAAAAGCTGAAAAGACACAGGTGAAGATGAAACTACAAACACAGAAATCAAGCAGGCAGGCATGAAGAGAGAGATAAAAAGGAAGAAAAATAATTGAACGTGCAAGGAAAATCAAGGAACATTTAAATTAACACTCCCACCAAAAAGGAGCTAAAAAGAGAAACAAGGGATAAATCAGACTAGCAAGATGGCAGAAAACAAACAAAAGAGGAAACATGGAAGACAGTAGCAAAAGCTGCATTTAATGCTTTTCCTGGGTAAGACCTTTCGACCACTATTTGTTATGATGTGGCCCTGTGGTCACTGTGATATGGATGACTTCTGGCTTCAGACCAGAACTCTGAGCAGCAACTACAAGTGAAGTAAGTTGGGAGCAATGGCCCCAACTGTCAACACAGACTCTCCTGACTGCGAGAACGATCACAAAGAAAATCTCCAGTAAAGCAGAGAATTGCAGCTCAGTTTACTTTCTCCTTCATGTCAGGAGTCCTTCCTTCTCTGCTGTATTTGATGGATGGATCCCTCCTCTGCTACCATTACTCACCTCCAGTTTGGACACTAGCCCAACCAAAATCTAGGAATAATGGGACAAGAGTATGGTAAACAATCCAGTCTACTGCCACCGGTAATTTCTCCAGCACAGAGTACAGCCCCCTTTCTCCACTGTGAATGAATGGCTCCAAATTGTTTGGCTGCCTTCCTGTGAGGTTAGGATTAGTCATCAATCAGGGAACATAGACCCAAGTTGTGAAATGAATTACAGCTAACTCAAAATAAGGAAAAAGCCTGTCCAATTTTTTGGGGAAGAGTTCACATTCACAAGAGCTACAAAAATGAGGGATGCCGTCACTGGAAAACTGTGTCAGTCCACTGTTGTATCACAGGGGCTTGCCACAGGTGTCCTTACTGCATCCATTAGAGCTCTTAAATGCTACTCTGAATCACAAAGCATCTCCAAGGCTTCACGGTGTCAGCAATGCCTGTGTATGGCACCCTGCAACAGTTCTCCAGGGCTGCTAAACCACCCACTCACACTATAGGCATGTACCTGAACGCACAAGTAATCTCACTGTTTTTAGCAGCACCATTTATGAAATAACTAACTATTCATCCATGTGGGGGCTTATTGGCACCTAGGCTGAAACATGGCAGGAGTGTCTGCTTCCACCTGAACCAAGAAGAGTCCACAGCCCGCTTTGGAAGCCACTGGGGTGTCTGATGCCTGGGGGAGCAAGCACCGCTGCTGCCTCCGAGCAATTCAGAGCACCCACATGAGAAAGGGCACACAAAATCAGCCAGACTCTGTCCTCTCCTGTGTCTGTTATGCCAACAAAGTTGAAATGCAATAGGGCAGGATTTGGCACAAAAGCTGCAGGTAAGTCTCAACAGCATATATTTTTTTTCTTTTCATAAGATTGGTCATGTTCATGCTCAACCTGAATTTTTCTAATTGAAATGTTTCCGGTTCCTTTATAGTATGAGTTAATAAGAATGAATCACATATAAGGACGACCCTAAACTAAAGAGGCACAGTACAACGCTTTGCTATAATCAGGGAAACTACTGTTATCTGGAGTCACACAACAGCCACATTTAATTTTGCATTCTGCACTTCACCCCAAAGAAATACTAATTACATTCCCCTTAGTCCCCTTGTGTGGTGCCATCCAACATGCACATCAGAAACAATGAATATACACATCAACTGAAGAGTAAGGATAATTTCCTGTGGTTGTTTTACAAGCAAGAGATTAAACTGCTACTACCCTACAGAGTTTAAACAATGTGCTTGTAATAAAACTGATGCCATAGTATGTAATCAGAAGTCAAACAGAAAGTTTGACATGCTTAATGCAGCATTCATATGTAAAATGGGTGCAGTGAAAACAGCCCTTTAATTTCAGTCTTTGTTCCAAAATGAAACCTCAGGCCAGGTGCCTCTAAATACTTGCTGAAGTCCCTGTCAAAGGACCTTGACAGAATTTCTGTGGGGAAATGATGCAAAACCCAGACTCCCTTTGTGCAAGCAACAACTCTTTGAAGCCCATCAGAAGAGGGACTCGATTTGAGCCTGCTAGCAGGCACGTCACTTCCAAGGGTAACTGCATGTGGAAATTTTAAAATTTATAATCCCAGTTATCCTGTTCGTTCCTCAGTTTAAACAATCTACACAGATCCTGTATGACACCAGATATATCTACCACACCTTTTGATGTCTTCCTAGTGTTACAAACATCCCATAGGCATTCACCCACAGTTTTCCTAAATGAAAGTACTCGGGCAGAATACTGCCACGCAGCTCCGTGGAGCTGCGCCCCAAACGTGCTGGGCCCCAAACGAAGCCTTGGGATCTCAATGAACTCCCCGTTCTCCGTTTCTTCGGGGGAGCTCAGAGGGCAACACAGGCAAGAGTCAGGGCTCGAGCACCTGCAGTGCCTGACAGGGATGGCCCATGGGTGCCAGGGAGGACAGCAGAGGAGGCTGGAGCAGGGCTGCAGCAGAGGAAGGGGCACAGGAGATGACGGGCGGTGCGGGACGAGGCGGAGGGATGGGAGGACGGAGAGGGTGCCAGCTGGCAGGGCTGCCCGGGAGGAAGAAGTGGCAGACAGGGCGTGGGCTGGGCGAAGCTGCGAGGCAGGCAGGCAGGCTGGTGCAGCCCCGCGGCCCTGCCAGAGCCCGGCCCTGCCAGAGCCTGGCCTGCAGCCCTCTCAGAGAGCACCCGCGATGTGCCCGAGCAGCCCCACGCACACCCGGCCCCGGGTGGGCAGCCACGGGCATCAGCCTGTGCCCTTCTGACAGCAGGGCTGGGGCCTCTGCGCCTGCATCCCCCCAGAGATAACTCAGTTGAGAGCGAAGCCTGTCAGCATTCACCCCAGCCACTTTAAAACATCCCAGTTACTCAGAGTCTCCCTGATTAGGCACTGAGTCCAGATGGCACCACAACCATCACTGCATGCAGTGTAAGCATCAGAAAGGAAGCAAGGCTTTCAAGGCTCATAACAAGAGACTGCAAGCTTTCTTCAAGATCTAAACTGCTTGAGAAGCACCACTAATTAAATAATAATAATAATAAAAAAAGTCATCAAAAAAACCCACCACAATTTAATCTGTATACCCTTACTGCAGATCAGTGAATACCCAGAATGGATCAGTACCTGCTTTGTAAGTCGTTCAGGTGCAATTTGCCTACATAATGGGTGGCTGATGAGACGGTGACGATCCTAGCATTGTGACTGTGCGTTCCTGATTGCTTCAGAGTATCCAAGAGGAGGTTAGTCAACAGGAAGTGTCCCAAGTAGTTCACGCCAAAGTGCTCCTCAAACCCATCCTCTGTCTTCCTTTCAGGGACCAGCATCACCCCAGCTGGAGGAGAGAGTAGAGGTAAAACTCGTTGATTTATTTCAAAGAAGCTAGACAGAAGAAGCACGGATCTCCTGCTGCACAGCGTAAACATGGCATTTAGAGCAGTGAATGACTGGTGATGGCATGTGAGGCGTAAAGCTGACACTGTGATTGATTCCTGCTGAGAAAAATGTCAAAATCCCCACTTTAGTTCCTTTAGCCAGAAAAGAGTAGAGTGACTCTCTCCCTCCCTCTCTGCAGGATTGTGAGGATAAATGAAAAGTGTGAAAAGTGTTCTGAAGACATTAAAAGCTGATTTAACCCACTGCTGGCATGCCAGAATCCAATACTGCAGATCCACAACAATAATAAATCCACCTAGAAGATGTGGGAACTGGGTGATCCCAACAACACTCCCTCCATCAAAGAGCTCAGAGGAGTGGAGACAAGACCAGGCTAAGTAGCAGATCTTTTCTCCCAGATAGCTTTCTGCTGAGCCCTGGCTGGAGTTTAAAGATCTGTTGAGTCTTTGTCTGAAATCTGCAACTTCTATCTTACTGGCGTGGGTGAGAAAAGATGTAGTAAATTTACCCAATATATATTAATTATTATGTTTACATGCAGCTGCATATTGAAAGAACTTTTTGAATGCTTATTTTGGCAATATTTTTGCATATATTTCTACAAACCATTATTTCCTAACTCAGGGCCTAATATAAGTATCCACATCCCTCACATGCAATGTTGATTTCAGCATCTTGCAGAGAATCCTGAGTTAATGTATGAACTATACTGTGTATTGAAGTGTGTGTTGGTTAGCTGTCCTACTCAATTATAATGTGGATTTGAATGTTATAAATTATTCTTATTTTATTAAAATTTAATTATCATACAAGTGGACCTGACCTTCGTAATTTAACTGTAGATACACATGGCTCATAGAGAATAATGTTGGAGGCCAGTTGTCTTTTCTCTAAAACACACGAATATGATACAGCAGAAAGGCCCTCTTTGCTTACAGATATAAAAGAGTCTCAGCTTCATCCTCACACTACTTCATATGGTCATTAAAAACCCTTTAACTTTCCATTGATTGACATCAGACCAATGATGGCACATTAAATTCCCACTGTAAATTACACATGCTGTCAGTCTGCCTCTCTCCTTTAGGGGGGTCCAGCCACCAGACAGCTCTGCTCTGCTACTGCTGCTCAGGTTGAACACGTTACACTTTCAGGATCTTTTTAGCATGGTTAACACCTACATCTTCACCCCTAAATTCACTTGTGGGCTGCCTACTGCTTAATGGGCACACGTCAAAAATAGTTGGTCCCATGTGGAAACACAGTCCAGAGTGAAACAGGGGCATTTTGTAGGAGTGGAGATTAGCTATGCTACTCTTTGTAGAGACTGCAGTGTTTATACAGTCAAGGGAGAGAAAGTGTGAAAGAGCATGAAAGGTGGGAAAAGAGCAATAGTGAAAGGACATAAAGAAAATGTGTAAAACACAGCAGATGGAAAAGAAAATGCAGGTGAGGAAGGGAGCAGAAGACAACTGGAGAAGCAGAGTGAGTAAGAAGGAAGGAGAGAAGACAGAGGGCCAGAATGGTAAGAGAGCAAGTAAAAGGTTTGGGTGTAACACAGCACGCTCGCATGCTGAGAAACTAAGACTGAACATGAACAAAGCCCTTCCTCCACTCTGCTGGTTGATGAAATGAGTGAGTGAAACACAATGCAGATTACACAGCTGGTCTCTACGCAAGCTCCAACCGGTGTATCTCTGTCATCACAGCCACCTTCCCAGGTTCCTCAGAATGCCAGCAGAAGCCAGGATTGGTGCCTCTGCATAACAAATCTCATCTTTAATAATGGAAAGACACAAATTAGAGGGTGTCTGTCTGGGTGTCCCGTTGTATTCTCTTTCCTCAGCAGCACTTATTCTGATGCGTGGTACAACTGCTCACATGGTTGGAGAACGGAAAAGACTTCCTTTTCCTCCAGAATATGCATATGCAGCATACAATGACGTCCAGAACAGTGGCCCGAACTAAACACTGGCATGAAGGTTACAGATGGACAGAAACGTGAGACAAGTTCTGCTGCAACTTGGAGCTTTCTTGTCTTCTGGGACATGGAGAGGAGGGAAAGGGTGGGAGGGATAACAAACTACAAGCACCCAGACCAAGTCTCAGCCAGCTACAGTGCAAGTTTTAGCAGAGACGGGGTTTGGCATGAGCTGTTGAAGGGCAGATGGGAACAGTACTTCATCTTCAAGCACAGGGGCTGGTAGAAGGAAATGATTTGCATCTCTCTGGGGCTCATCCTGCCTTCCAAAGCTCTAAAACTTGGGAGAGGTGGGAGGCAGCAGTTTGCAAGAGGTATATTTGCAACAACATTGATCAAATGGCAGTCCAAGAAAGGAAGGAGAACATAAGGCAGCCCTTGCACAGCAAAGCAGTCGTGATCCCCAACTGTTGCTTCTTCATCTGCCTGGGCTCATGCAGGGCTTGCTATAGGGCCCCCCCATACACACACACTTCTGTCGGCTGAGTCAGACAGAGGGATGGAGGAATTTGTCCGGAGAGAAGAGAAGTGCCCTAGATGGCTGCTACAGCCATTCAGCTTTGCATCATAACCAGTAGGCAAAGCTGGGCAGGCCGTCACCACTCCCACCAGTCTATGCTGAACCAACTGTCCCCTTGACCTCTGGAGAGACGCGGGATTTCCAGAGCACATACGGGCTCTGCCCTCCACCCCAATTAGTTTCCACCATCTGTGCTTCACGTCCTGGGAGCAGAAAACAGACCTGAGCTTAGGTCGGGAGATGGAAAAAAATATATGCTCATGCAACACACAACTGTTAAGATACACCCCCGAAATTATCTTGGTCATTCTTTGAGAGCTTCCTCTGAGCAGAAATGTGGTCAAGTCCTTGATCAAGCACAATCACCCCTGCTTGGATTTGTTGCTGGTTCAATTCCCTTTTTGTCTTCAAGAGCTGGTCAAATACGATTGATCCAATAACATCTTTGAAAGACAGATTTTTTTAAACGCTTTCATCTTTAAAGTGGTTCATATCAAGGCTTTCAAAAAATGTTGCCCTGAAATTGGAAGGCACTTTCTCTTAGTTGAGGAAAAGCCATTTTAATTCACTGAGAGTGAGTGTGCAAAGCAATACCCAACAGGCAACTGAACCCAGCTGCTTTTCTGACAAAAGGAAAAATCTTGTAAGTGTAGCAACAAACCGTCTTTTTTTTTTTTTTTTTAATTACTAACTCCCTAACATTCAGTGGGTACTAAAAGTGGCATGGTATTGATTTTCTTTTGACCAGAAACGTCATCAGCTTTACTCAAGGGCACTGAAGGGTAACTCAGAGAATGAAAGCTGCTTCTAGTTTGAATTCTTTCAATTAATCTAATACTATTTGGTATGTTAAAAAAATATATTTTTCTTCATCTTGCCTATTCATTGTAAACCAAGAATGGTTTTGCTTATTCTTCTGGCACGTAATACTACGCAGTATCTGTCTGATTTTAATTATCATTAGTCAGTCTCATTTTTTTGGAGCACATGTAAAATTTGAAGCGGCAGCGTACCACTTAATGTCAAACACCTCGGTTCTGATACAACTCTCTTTATGTTCTTTCCTCAGATTTAGTTAGATTGTTTCCAGACAAAAAAAAAAAAAAAGTGTCACTGATATGAGCAAGGCATTAGAAAATGAATTTACAAGTAAGCTGAAAATGATTAGCTGTTATTGAAATGTTCAGGGAAAAGTCTGACAGTACGCATGTATAAAACTGCCTAAATGACACATTGATGTGTGATTTTGCAACTGTTGAGTGATTGTTCTTATTACAAAGTAATACATTCCAGTGTGCCACAGTTATTTATGTCTTGTAATTTGTTCAAATTACACACATTTTAATTAGCTATAATAAATAAAAATATATATTTTTTATTCTTGTGACTAGGCAGCAGAGAACAGAGGATATTTTTCTCTCAAAGAATGAATAAACCTCAAGAGAACTGTCTTTGTAATCATTCATCTATCATGACTGTCTATAAAAGTTTCCAGTGAAGCTCTTTGGAACCCATCAATGAACCAGTCTTATGTGATTTTATAAACATAATGAATCTGATATTGCACACAACATAGCTAAAAAGTTTATGAGAGATGAAAGTATTACAGGCCAGGCATACCCTGTTTTTATTGCATTATATAGGAGGATTTGTACCACGCCTGCCTATTCTGCAGATGAGGGTAAGCACTGCTGTAATTCCTGTACCTGCAGCTGCACAGAACATCATTCAACTATATTATACATTTAAAAATACAAGTATTTCACTCATTTAGATTTATTTACAGTGAGCTCGTTGGAGGTTTTAAAAGTATTTCTCTCAGAAACGCTTTAAATAAATGAAAGACAACACAGGCAAGATTTAAAAACTCTATTCCAATGCAGATCAAAATGCCTTCCTTCCCAGGCCGGCTCACTGAGCAGTGCCCCTACATGCTGGCTTTTTACCCCCAGCAACCCAGAGCGTGGGCAGGCAATGCAAGAGGTCAGTTGCATACATGATGCCTTCACAGCAGATGAACTATGTAACCACATTCACTTATTTCTTGATGTTTGCAAGAGATACACACTGTACCAAAAAAGTTCCTGAGGGGAAAAATAAATAGAGAAGGTTACTCCAAATGAAAGTGCCTTTCCTACATACAGGCTTTGTGTTTTTCCCCCCACGAGTGCAGGCACACAGGGCAGCCCACCTCACCTAACAGAGTTCCCAAATTGGTCTGCTTTGCACATGCATGCACCAAAAGATCTACCAATGGATCTGTCTAGCTATGTAAGTGTAGCCCACTTCTCTCCTAAACAGGGGCAGCTATAATGGAGTGAACATCTCAGTAACTGTATAGCTGCTTAAACTGGATTGTTTGTTCCACCTTGATTAATTGTTCTGTTGTTCCAGAACATGCCCATCCTGTGGTCCTCTCCTGGCTAGTGATGAGAAGGTGCAATGCCTTATTAGAAGAATTGCCCTCAGAGGCTCTTACTGGAGACACGACTGTACTGACCTAACTGCTTTTGACGGGTATGCCTTGTCTGGGCTGCAGAGAGGTGAATTTACAGCACTGCTGCAAAACACTGCTTGCTAAAATCACTGCTTACTGTGTCTGTAACACAGAGCCCAGTGCTGGTTCACTGCACATCTGCTGGTATCTCACAGAAGCATTCGGAGACTAGACAGGACCACACACAGGAGCCAGATTAACAGTATATGAAAACTGAAAAAGAAAAAAAAATCCAAAGATTTAAAAACAAAATAAAAATTAAGCTTGATACAGCTCCCTAGTGGCACAGTCCCTGTGTAGAGGGACTTGTGTAGGCAGTTGTCATTCTTGCACTTCCTAGTATCCTTTGGAGCTCTGTGTGTGTGTGTGTGTGTGTATATATATATATATATATATATATATATGCAGTGTTCTAAAGAAAACTTGGGAGGAAACAGAAGGAAAGGAAGGAATTTCGCGCTATGGCATAATGATCACACCTAGATGGCACCTAGAGTCCAGGCCAGTTGATTTGATCCTCAGAGAGATGCACGGATATCTGCCTGGCATCAGTGGTGGGACAGTGTCCCACACGTGGACACTGTGGAAGCAGGTTTGTCAAACAGCTGCTGGGACCAAGCCCTGGGCTGCGGAGGAGAGCTGTCTCCAGCAGGTTTGGTCTCTCCTCCCAGAAGAGGATCCTGCCTGCATTCCCCTCCCTATCCTATCCCCAAAATCAGGTGACCCAACGCTGATCTTATCACGGAGCAGCACATGTGCGGGAGGGAGGGGAGAGGTTCAGTCCCAGGCACACATATCAGTTTCATCTGCCTCTGTTCTTCCCTGCAAACAGTAAGTTTGCTGTCCCTAATTTTCTTACCCAGCCACCCTAGCTCCTTTATGCCTGAATCCGACAAGATCTCACCCTGCCCCCTCATGCTCTGCCAGTCACACACCTCTTGCCATTCCCTCCTGTCTGAGGCTGGTTCCCTTATGGGGCTGGGAGGCTCCCACCAGCTTCCCAGTCCTTGGTTCAGTTTCCATTATCATTGTCAGAGGGGTAGATGGGAATTAATTTCTACAAGTTATATGTCTAGTTGGAGGCTAGACAGCAGAGAAAGATTATAATCATGTCCCCACTGGGGAAATAATTCTTATCTCTGTTAAATATCGGTAAATTCACACACACACACAAAAAAAAAAATCAGTGAAGAATTCCCATTCTGCTAGAAAAGGTTCAATCAGATGGTGTGCAACAGAGACTCTAGTCCTCAAAATAAGGACTTGGTTCTCATGAATTATGTGGCATCTAATCACTTGCAAACTGATTGAGAGCTGTCCTGTAGCTGAAACATTAAATTGCCTCTCTTCGTCTTCACTACCAACCCCAGTTTCCCCCCTGACTACTTGTTCTTTTATGTATTTCATAGTTTAATTCTGTTAGAAAAGTCTTTCAATCAGCAAACACAAATGTACTGCCATCGAGTTTTCCCCCATCCTAAAGGTTCCCACCTGACCGTCCTGTTCTCCCCATCAGCTCTTTACTCAATCTTCTGCCATCTCTCCCTTTTAACCTCCCAGTCTGAATGCTATAAAGCCTCAAATCCTCAGTTGCCTCTCTTCTATTTCAGTTCTCTACACCCCAGCTTCTTGTATAAATCTCTCTTGGATGTTACAGTCTTGTCCCATCTGCGTTCAAACTGGGCTTCTCCCTTTTCTGCAGAACAGGTTTTGTCCTCATGCTTGAAACCACAACAGCCAGCACTTACAGAGAGATGTGGTCACTAGAGACTTGAGGTCACCAGCTGCATCAGCTCACCAGCAATGTCTGGCAAGGCGTTTAGGTCCTGAGAGTGCTGAAATCACATCTCATCTCCCTAGTCATGTCCCAGTTCCAAATCAAGGTAAAACCCAGACACCCACTGCGTCCCATCCACCCTCCCCCACCCCATAGCCTGCTTTTCATGGGACAGAAACTTGGCACAGAGGTCAGAGAGGAGCCAGGCTCCCAGTCTGGACAAGAGGGAGACCTGGAGTCTGAATCGAGCCACAGTGGCCATCCTCACCACAGCTCAGAGGTAGCCATGGAGAAGAGAGGGGACTGGTGCGCAGCATCAGTGCTGGTGCCTTTGTCCGCACACAGTGTTTTCTGCAGTGACTCTGGGTTGTGATGCTAGTGGAAAGACCTGCTCAGTCCCGAGTCAGGACATGCTTGGTACAGGCAAAATCTTCAGCTATTATAACATAAAAGATGGTTTTCAAACTGGAATGTTTAACAGGCTTCTGTCTCGACACAGCATGGGAATATTCTACTGGTGGTGAGAGGTTCAACCATCTCTGACAAAGGCAGCACCTTGCCGGCATTCAAGTCCTCAATCCAAACTATGATAACATGAGAAGAACTTTTTTAAAGAAACTTGCCATCATTTTTGACATCATAAAAAAAAAAAAAAAAAAAGATTTTTTTTTAACATTCTTGGAAACGGGTAAACTCTTTTATCTGGCATTACAAATATTAAATAAAAATAAATTAGCCTAAGGCAGATAGTTGGCATGAAAAGTTTTAGCCCAAACATTACAAGTTTGGCTAACTATAAGGAAATGCAAATTGAATAATGTCTACTGCTAGTGCTCCTAGACTCACCTGTAGTGCCTACAAGGGACAAGTGGACTGCATTAGCTGTGCCAACAGAGATAAAGCAATGCATATTTCCATTGAAGACAAGCTCCTAGCTTATCAGTAGGTTAAAGGGGAAAAAAATACGAAAAATGCAGACAATCCACATTCAAGGACAATGAGAGGAACAACCCAATCTTGGTAGGTTCAGCACAAAACTGAAGAGGTTATAATACCTCCTTAAGAACAGATTCACTTTCTGAGTCAATGTCATGCTGCTACATAGTGAATATACGAGTTCCCTGGAAAATGCGTCAGTTAAGAAAAGAAAATATGATCCATAACTGAGGTTTTGTTTATACACTAAAATAAATCAGAGCATTCATAATTGGGCCCAGCTGGAAAAACAACCTTTGTTTCCTAAAAATTTGCTCAGAAAGTGTTTTGTTATTTGTGTTGGCACAATAGTGAGTTATCTCCCTCAAAACCAGAAAATAGGAAAGTCACATCAGAGCTTTTCCATTCAATAGGAAGTTCTCTTAGAAGTAAAATATCTTGTTTTGCAGTCTGTATAAAAAAAAAAAAAACAAAAATAGCCTAAAACATATGAGAAGATTAGGTAAGAATAAACCATGGCTCATTCCTGCCTCTCAGAAAAGCCAGTGGCAAATGTCCCATACACTTACGTAGAACCGGTTGGGTTTCCTAATCCATCAATAGCTGAATTTTGTATCTGTCTTCCACCGATAAAAAATTCACATTCAGGACATAAAAGCAAGTGGGTCAAGAACCTGCAGCATATGGAGCCTGAGATATTTCCCTTTTCACAAAATGTTTGATATCCCAGGCACAGAGAAAGCTTTGGAAATAATTAGAAAGACAAAGATAATATCAAACAAAAGTCAGGATTTTCATGAATGAAATCCTTACAGTTTGACAGTTGGAAGTAACCTAAAGTTGCTCTTCTAACTTATTAGTTAATCAAATAAAAAATAAACCTTTTATAAGAAATCTGGTATCTTTATATAGGATACATATCATTCTGGCAGACAACAGTGCTATTCAAGTATAAAAGCTTTAGCTGATGACTGCTGCTAAAATGTGGGCACTAAGTAAATGTCAGCATTGCACAACCATCAGTGGCTCTGAACAAGCTGGGCTGGATACTGTAGGCAGGATCACGGTGCTCTGACACATGTGCCCAGACAAGTTGCTTCCAGTACCCAAGGCACCTAATTCCTGCAGAGCGGAGTGTGTGAACAGCCAACCTCCCCGTAATTTCCAGTCACCTCTCTAATAAAGATCCCTCTGCTGAAAAATCTGACTAAATGTCATGCACTGAGCTTCTTCAAAAAACCTGCCTCTCAGAGTATCTTCTAATTTTAGAACAAATTAATATTGCATGTTACTGTCCTTATGACTCTTCTAGTTTTGCCCATCATCCATGGAATATCCACTTTAAACCAATCTCCCCTCTACTTCAAATGACCTTCTCCAGCTCTAAACATCTCCCAGCGGCGCAGATCTCCCACGATGTCTATCTATCGGCCATTACATACAGGTGAAGGGCCAGCTGCCCTTCTGCTCATCCTCCTCTCTTTCTCCCCATTCTCCCTCCTTGTCCTCCCCTCTCTCTCCTTTTTCACCTCAGCTTGTCTTAAATATTTTTCTAATTTGTCTTCAGGGAAGTGTAAAGATGAAAAATGATGCTGTAATCAAGACACTAGAATGAGATTCATGAGGGATCAGTTCCTGAGTTCACCATAGCCTCCTGTATAACTGGAGGAAAAGCATTATTTTTGGTGAAATCCAAGTTCCGTTGGAATCAACAGCAATCCTCCTCACTAACTTTAACTCAGGGTCTTCTCCGGTGATTTCCCACTTCTCTGGGGTTGTTTTTAGCTCTCTCCATTTTACAGTCTGTTTAGTCTGCAACTGCTACAGAAAGGGGAGCTGGTGCTTACCTAATCCAGACAGGATCTTTTCTGGATCCCACTGCTATAATGTAAGTAACTATGGTTAAACCTAACCAATCAATAATACATGTGAATAGGTAGGTACCTATAACATTGTTTGCATTTGTTATATCCACTTGTTCCCACCCCTCGAATCTCACATTTCTTCTGAAGATTTGATCCTGCAAATACTCAAACACAAAAATAATTTAATATGTGATCAAATATGACAGAATCCACAGGACTACTCAAATGGCTCCATGCAAAGGCTTATGGCTGGACTGCACATGGCCGAACTGACTGTAGGAAACACAAAGGAATATATTGGTATTTCAATGCTTACCTACAGATACAGCTTTTACTGTGCTGTAGGAACTGAAGAGAGAAGCTTATAGAGACTTATTCATTCTATCAAGAGACAGAGATTTCTCATATGATCCACAAATTATGGAGTTTGATCCTCTGAATTAGCCAGCAGTTCAGAATTATTGATTTTAAATTGGCTCAGATAGGTTTCAACCTGAAATATATTAAAAGTAATCTGCCTACAATAGGCTAATAATATACTGAAATCTCTAAACTCTTTTTCTGCATTTGTGTGCATGCCAAGGCATATACCAAATGTAGCTGTCTCTCAGTCCTTTCCTATCCTGTAGCCAAAACCACAAACCCTTTAGTAAACTGCAACAGAAAAGGTAGTTGCTATTTCATTTTTAATGAATTAAACAATGTATGTTTGGTATCCAGAGCTATTCTATTATCGCTAAAGATGTTGTGATTTTGGTGTTAGCTCTCTTGGTTTTAAGGTTATTAAGTACTGCAAAGAACACATAAGTTAAAGCATTATCTAAAAGATACTGAGAAACATTTCAAGCACACAGAGAAAACAACTGACTTCAAGTTAGAAAAAATCTTTCTAGCACGAATCAGTGACTACTGCTTATGGAATTTTGCAAAGTGCCTTATATCTGTTCCTTTTGCAGCCTCATGAAGATAGAAGACTTTTTAATACATCCTAACAGCAATACTATTTTAATGACTGTATTAAATGATTACATTACTGTAGATGCTGTAATATGCTAAACGCTTTTCAACTGTACAAATACACTGTTATTTCAAAGAAAAAAACGGCACCCAATTGCTAATTAGTGGACTAGAAGACACATTCTTTTGACCTTTTGTCAGATTAAGTTTTCTAAACTGGTTGTACTGTATCCACCCTTCTGTGGCTCATAGTTTAACTATTTAGCTAACCTTTTTTTTACTTTTTTTCACAGAAAATGCATTACATTTCGTTATCATAAGAATTTTTCCCTTTTTACCACTAGCACATTATGTTTTTAAAAGAATGTTTATGCAACACCCTATTTGCATCTTTAATATGTTTTGTTTATTTTAAAAAACAGGAGCTGAGCATGCACATTACTGATGCAGAAAGCATAGTAATGGAAAAACAGGTCTTTATTTGTCAGCTGAAATCATGCGTGCATTCAACCAAATTTTTCCTTTTAAATTAGAAATTAGAAAGTTAAATGTATATGCTAAAATCATCTATAACAAAAAGAGAGGAGGTGACTATAGTGGACTAATCTCCAATTCGAAAGCCCTGAATGTTCATGTTAGACTTCTTGAAGTGCCTGAAGTGGTTGGATACCTAAACCTTACTGAAATTTTTGTGGGATCTGGGTGTCTAGTTCTAGCAGAATACTTTGCAACTCAGGAGTTTGGTATTATATTAATTTCCAGCTAGATCCTTGAGCCAGACAAGTGATGGAGAGCAGATACATTTTTAAAAAAATAACCAGTGACCTGGGAAACTGATGAATTCTATAATGATTTTAGGTGAAACATGTAGTATTGATTATTTAGGTAACATTGCAACTCATGCCAAATCACCTATTTTTATAATATTTCATTCTTAATTTCATCGTTTGTATTATTGTATAAAGTCAGAACTTTCCTCAATTCATCTTGAAATGATTGGCTTCTTGTTTGGCTCACAAAAGCCCACATCAGATATCATATACCTTCACATACATACTGTATACATACTTATGGAGATATGATGTGGACAGACCACTAATATATAGACATAATTACATCAATCAATTTGAAATATTTTAATTTAAAGCAATTACATAACACTAATACAGTGTGAAAAGAAATGCACCGTAACAGTTCATGGTGTTTTTACGTTAAATGTAATAAAAGAATACAGTCCTTGATAATGAACTCTTGGTCCTGTGAAGACAGAGAGGAAGATTATTATTAGGTTCCCAATGGTGTGATTCAGAAGTCATGGGGCACACACAAAGTCCATTTTCAAAAACTAACAGAGACTTTCTATCAGCTCCAACAGACTTTAGGTCAGACTCTTAAAAGCATATGACTTCCTACAAATGCGTTGTGCAGATGCCTGGCCTGCAGGCTCTTCCCCATATGCTAGAAAACAAAAATTCTTCTTCATATCAAGAACACTAGAGCTTCAAGATCTGTAAGAAATAATAAAGTACTAGGCGATATTAAGAAACCCACTATTCTAGATGCATACATTGAGACATAAGAAAATCCATCATGTCATTATGGGATGTCCTCCAAGCCATCTAATGGTCATGCAAAATACCTTGCTATTGACAACAAAGTTTTCTGACAGAAAGCATACTCACTACTGATAACATGCCCAACAACTTGTCCACATAAAACACTTAATTATTGCAAGCCTTGTCCTCTCCCAGGGACCCAAGCTTGTTTGTAGGGGATCACACAATGGAGGAAGTGGAGCTGGCGACTGTGATGAGGTTTTAGAGTGAGTAATGCCTCCAGCCCTGCAGTCCTCAATGGACTGAATCTCATTCCTTAGCACATTGCATAATAGTGAAGAAACTGATAAAAAAAAAGAGAAGGTGAAGGGAAAAGTAAAAGCCTACCAGTTAGCCCAAACATCAGCATTTGTCTTGTATGTGCTCAGTACTGATGGAAAGCCAAGAGAAGATGCAAAGGTTTCTGTGTCAGGCCATTGCTCCTCCATTGGATATTCTCATTTTCCTCTCATATACCAAGAGAGTATTTGGGCTTTCACTTTAGTAACAAAACTGAATGTTACACATTATTTACAAGACCAAACAAAAAGGACCATACAATGCGGGAAGAGAGCTTTTAGAAGTGGATGCTGGTGATGTGCCAGCTAATGGTCAGAGACTAACCGAATTATAAGGGAGTCTTTACAGCAGCTTTGGATGTGATCACTTTTGTGATTCTGTTAAAGTTTCAGTAAAAAGCAGGGTTGGACCATCCATTTCAGTCTTGTTTCTAACAAGATTTTTTTTAACAACCGAATTTTCTTTCCAACTTTAAGTGTTTGGTAACCAATCGTTAAGTGAAATCAAATGCCATTCTTGCAGGTCATGAAAATATAGACTCATGTAGGCAGATATTAGTCTCAAGGTTCTTTCTCGAAGGAAGCTTCGGGTCTTTGGTCTTATATTAAGCAAATTATGAGATCTATTTTCATCTAACTTGGTTTCTTGATTAAGAATATGCATTTAACTGCAATTTTACCTGTCCTGCTTCAGCAGCAGCTAGAGCAGAACCAAGTTCTTTACTGAAAAGGACTTCCCAGACGTGCTGTCATTTTAACCCCACTGTTTCTCCCCCGAGCTGTCTCCAAACCCCCACCACACAGCCCTGGAAAGTATGGGATGGCAGGGGCTGCCTGATGGGTGCAAAGATCTCAAAACCTTGTGTTCCACAAAATGCATGTTCAAAATGCAGTTTTGTTCCCATCTGTGTAACAGTTTGCACTGTGCATCTTTAAAAGAAGCCATATACAACTAGAGACATTTTGTAGCCACAATTAAATATCCACTACCTTTAAGTATTTCACAATTAAAATAATAATGGTAGGCTTTTTTGACTAAGGAAATAAAAATGAACACTTACTTGAACATTTCATGAATGTTTCATATCAATCAGGAATAAAATATTCTTGAATTTTTATTGCAGTATTTGCATTACTGAGAGCTCTTTAAGGCATCAACAAATGTAACAAAATATTTTATTTGCAGCACGTTTGCCCTCACCTGGACTGAAGAGTTCACAGGAAAAAAAGAAAGCATTCTTTGGGATGCCTTAATAGATATACATGCAAATAATTGGGAAAACAAGAACAGCAGCATATAACAGCAGAAGGTTTCTAAAAGAAGCCTAAATTGTTGCTGGCAGACTTTTCCCCTAGTTAAATACACAGGTGAAAATTCCCCTTTAGGAAAGTGCACACAGAACATATAGGAAAATTATTGTATGGGCTAGTTTCCAAAAATACCATAGTTATAAAGCATAATTAGATGGCAAGTATATGAATAACTAAGTTTAAATCCCTAAGAGTAATGAGATTCATTTGATAATTGTATGAATGCAAGATAAATGTCGTCCTTTTAATTTGTTCTTTGACCACTGAGGATGCAGCTTGATGGACAACTTTCCAGCAGCACCTTGATCTAAGCAGTGACTGCTCTGAGGTCGCTGGATAAATTGCTAGATTATATTTCAAATGGATTGACCCCCCCAGTCCAGCTCACCACACAGCTGCAATAAATGCATGTGTTCATACAGAGGAAATATAAAGGGAAAGAAAGCAAACAAAGGTGAAAGGACAGATTTTGTACAGCCATGAAGTACAGCTTTACTTGGCTTTGCTTTGCTTTTTTTAAGGGATGCTTAGATTCTTCTGCTGTTGCATGAATTTTAGTGCCGCAAAGCTAAGAAACACAGCAAGGAGCAAGGCTTGCGATAACACCCCAAGGAGGGGTGGCACCCAAGTGTTCAATCTGCTCAGCTGATGCTCTCTCATAAACTGCAATTTAACTAGAAAGACATCCCTGTTAATGCAGCCATACTGTAACCTGCTCTATGGTTCAGATAGTCGCTCTGAAACATGAAGTGATAGGTGAGAGCCCTGTTCGTCACATCTTTCCCTGCGAATATGTAAAGAGAAAATGGAACTCACCATTATTCACCAGGACATGGAGTGGACAATTCTTTGCTCTAAACTGCTGCACAAATTGCCGAATAGACTTCATGGAAGCCAAATCACAGTATAAAAACTCCACTGGGAGAGAAGAAGAGATGAACAAAAACAGAGTTAAGACAGTTATCAAGATATAAAAATACACTTACATACATCAGCAAGGACTCGGGTGATAATGTCACCAGGAAAGTAAAGGTTTTGAAACTAAACTAGGCTTTTGCAAATTTTTGGTAAAGCTGGCTGGTCTCAGAAGATTTCTTCTTTCTTCTCTTCCTCCCTCCATTTCTATTTTAAGCTATCGATTCTTTACACAGCAAATATGAGGAATGCTGCTCCCAGGGGGTGAAGAGGCGTTTCAAATGGAGCAAATATGTCTAAATCCCACTGCTTTTTTTATTGCTACCATTTAGGAAGAGGGCCTACAGCTTTCCAACACTGAGATGAACAAGACATGGAAGTTGGAAATCAAATGGGGAGAAGAGAAGCCACATTGGACGCCACTATGTTTCCCTGTGGATAACAAATATGCTGCTCTATGTTTTCTTCCATTCCACCCACTGAATGTCTCAAAATACATTTAACATTATTGGAAATAATGCATTTATTTCCAGGCAAATGTATCTGACAAAAACATCCTTTGTTCAAAGCATTAGTCAGCCATTGACCCTCACTCCAATGCTACAAAATTAATTTAAAAAGTAAAAATGAAAGCTCACCTAAATCCCCCAATAATTTTAAACCCACCAGATCTAAACATTCTTATCCTGCCTCAGTTGCCCAGCTTTCTCCCCCTGGCTCTCACAGCACCGCTTCATCTGTTGCCTTGCCTTGCGTGACAGCCACGACTGGGGTTATAAAGTGCAAACAAGGTGGGCTCTCCCACAACAGCAGTCAGTATCCCTACGTAAACAAGATAAATTCTTTAGAAGCTCTGCAATTATCACAAAGAGTACAAAAAGGGGGAAAAGGAAAAAAAAAAAAAAAGTGACTTCATCCACCTGTTTGAGCTTTGTAAAGCATACTTATTTCATGACAGACTTTTGGGTTGTTCCAGCATTAGCTATGTTTTAAGCAAGCAAATGAGAGTGTATAGTGTACGTGCCTATTCTGGTTTGCTGCATGTCATGGTGGGACTCCAAGTTGGCTACGTGTTGTTAACTCCATCCCAGCCAGACCCAGTACATGAGGGCTTTGAGGTGCATTTGCCTGAACCTCTTCCTTATAGTGAATTTTCCAAGAAAGGCCAAAAGGTTTATAAACCTCATAAAGTCAGACAGTAATGACCAACCTCAAAGTGACTCAGTACAGTAGAAAGAAATATGAAGGCTGTACAAAACATAGGCCCCTTGCTCACTGTATCCTTGCAAGGCGAGTCCTTACTCTGACTTGATTTCACCAAAGTCGCTGACTTTCTGAGCTGTGGAAGCCTCTGCCTGGCTCCCAGCAGGGTGCTGGCCACCATGGCTGAGGACTGGGGCTCCCACCCTGCTTGAGCTCTGGGTCCTTGCTGCATTTTTCCCCATCTCTTCTGCCCTCCCACCTTACTGCTGCTCCCCTTCCTTGCACATGGCTTCCCCCACCTCCTCTTATAGAAGGAACAGCCTTTAAATGAAGGGAAAATTAAAGATATACAGTTCTTCACACACACTCTGAAAAGAACCTTTCTTACAAGAACATTAAACTATTCAGTAAACAGGCTACAGTACAGGCTGCAAAAAGCAACGTTTTCTGTTACTCTTTTCCCTGCTTCATCAATGTTGTTCACCAAATTGTTTTATCCTGTCACAACCAAGGCTGCAAGCTGTACCTATAATGCTTCTTTATAGTATGTCTGTACAATATGGATTCAGGCAGGCCTGCAGGCACAATAGCAAGCTAAATAACAAGACAATCACAGCTTTTATTAAAATCCTTTACAGAAGAACATTTCCTTCAGTTCCCTTCAGTTTTATACAGTACAGAGCTTTAATAATCCTTATATGTTTTGAATCTAGACAATATTAGTCCACGGAAATGGTCTTAGTGAATTTATATAAATTATTCAGCGGTCCTTTCCAGGAGAGAGAGGGAGAGAGTAGATTCCAGCTTAAAAACACTTTAAATGCATTTTTTTCTACCTGGTTGTTAAGTCACACCATTTCAACAACACTGACACATGAATAAGACTGGGTAATTTCTTAAGTTCCCTATAGACCTTTAAGAGATCTGCAATTTTGCTTAATTTTACCGGTGGCTTGCAACTGGAGGTGGCAAGGAAATGCAAAAGTTATTAATTCCTGTTAAAGAACAGAGCTGTTCAGGTCGTTCCTCTTGTGGCCTGGCAGCTATATAAAACCATCACTGTAAATGCTCAGATACGCAAAACCTGGCTGTACTAGCTTATTAGTAACTAATGCAATGAGGAATAGAATAAAGACCTCAGGTAGTCTTTATGCTGACTCTGCATTTGCTCTGCTTCTCCAGGCAGCTCATCAAGGAAAGAGATTAGGAAGCCTGATCAGCCTCTTAGGAGGCAGCCACTCACACCAGCAGTGAGTCCCTTTTAATACAAAATATTCATCTTGGTAGAGAAGACATTGGGCTTTAATCAGCTGCAGTATTTGGTGGCACAGCGCAGGGTCCAACCACTTCTTCAACACCTGTACGGACTGTGGCAGCATTAGTTACTCTCCTGGTTTTTGCTAATGCCACTATATGTGCAAGGAAAGCAGGTCCCTGAGAACATTCACTAAACTAAATTTTAATTTCTCCCCTCATCTAACCTCAAAATTGTCCTTTTCTGTATTGCCAACAACAACCTACACAGTAGTGAGATAACCAGTATGGCAAGACAAGTGCTTTTCAGGCTGACCAGTGCAACCTCATCCTCCCTGGAAATTAACTTTTTGCTACACCTGTCCCATCTCCCCTTCCTTAACTTTGCAGTTTTGCAGGGCAAATGCTGTCTTTTGTTATGACTGTACAGTGACTAGACTAATGGCATATTAGGGCAAGACTATCATTACTAAGCTTATTTACTTGCTTATTTGGGAAGTGTGTCATCATATTCAGTATTTGTGAAGCACTTTCCATCAAAAGATCAGAACCTGCTTTGGAAAGGAAAACAAACAAATCTTGCTCACAGGGCAGAAACCTTAATGACCAAAGTCCTTATTCATGCTCGTTCATGCACGGCGGGTCTTTGCCAGTTTCACCCGAGGCAGCGCCACGCTGCCCGAGATGCCATCCCACTCTGGAAAGTGGGACAGAAAATCTGCTCCAAGTCAATCACTGCAGGGATGTGAATAGAAACCGAGATTCTTCCTGTTCCCTGGTCTGAGTACTTTGTTCTAGTACTGTACTGACGAATTTAGAAGATAAGGATAATGGGTAGTTTTTAGAATATTTCAAAGTATGCAAAAATATACTTTGAGCCATTTTTAAAAAAAAGTCTTTATTAAAGACCATCATATAATAATGTGAACAAATGACCAAACCTGAATTTGAACTAGCAATGTGACTTGAACAACTTTTCAGAAACAATGAGAGCAAAAGGTTTTCTGTGTAAGGTAGGTATGAGCAAAGAGAATAAAAATGTGCAATAACAGCAGGCAAACTGAAACATAAGCCAAAATTAATATTGAGATATATCACTTCTTATCATTTCAGTTTGTCTGCCACTAGACTTCAAATTATTCAAGTACCTATTAATTAATAATAATGGTCATTCTGCTTTTGAGTTTAATAGTATAGTAAGTTTTAAAAATTAACTGGTTCCTTTGATTTGCTGTATGCCATTAAGAATAAAAATGGGGAATAGAATCTACATATAGAATATCTATATACATATATTCTACATATATTCTATACATATATTCTATTCTAACCCATTTGCCACCCATCTTCAGTGTCTAAAGATATCAGCAGGAAGAGTTACTTCTCCAGCACTGCACAAGGAATGGTTCCTAGACCAGATCATCGCAAATGCTCAGGAGTCACATATCCATGCTCCAGAACATGCTGCAAAAGCTCCACATGGGTGCATTGTTCTCTAGGTGCTGTATCCCCAGAAGAGGCATTGAGGAGTTTGGCTGATCATCTGCTATTCTGCCTCACACAGTTATATTTTGGCATTTGCACAGAAGCAAGGAGAAATTTTGTCCTGCTCATGAAAGAACTGACTGTACTTCTGAGCACCTGGATGGTTGTCGTTTATCAGAAACTGCTCTTAATGAGGCAAATATCATCTGAAAGATGCGTTGCAAAGCTAGAGGAGCTCTGTCAGCAAGGTGGCAGGTGGAAATAGAAGAGGAGCAAATGCTAACAGAGCAAAAGCAAGAACTGGGAGGAGGAGAAGACATAAAGCAGTACTGGCTGGAGCCATCTTCCCTTTTGACACTGCACTGTCTTTGCTGACACTAATAAACAGTGGCTTTTGCTGGCCCAGTCTTTAGAGACAAGCCTGGCATCTCCCTTCTCCTTTTCTAAAGTACAGTGGTCCTCTCTCCCCAAAGGAAGCTGTCCCAGAATCAACTCATCTTTCTGAGCAAGCTCTGCTCATCTGTTTGCGCATGTCTTCCAGCCAAAAGAAAAGCCATCCTCAATCAAAACAGGGCTGCCAAGAGGGGGGGTGATCTTCTGGCCAGCTGGAAATTCTGACCAGCTGAGCTCAAAAACTGCAGCCAGAAACTAGGCATTATATGACAACGCTGTGAGAGGAAAATGCAAAAGTGGTTCTACGCCGTGAACACAACCCTGGGGTTTATCAGAACATCCTGAGCACGTGTGGAAGCTCACAAGCCCCTGTCAGCAGAACGTGACTCCTGTTAACAGAATCTGGGACTAACTCAAGGGATGTGGTGCAAGTCTGCTCAGACGTACATGATGACAGAACATTTCCAAAGGGCTACAGAATGCTTACTTTAAAAGGACTGCTAAGAAAAAATCAAAACAAACAAACAAACAAAAAACCAAACAGGCAAATAAAGTGTGTACCATCCAATTGTGTATTGGGTACAATGAGAGACAGTCATCACAAATGCAGCCAGCACAGCGTCTCCTGTTTATGCCGTGCTCCTGCCCTTCTGCACTCGATGACCTCTCTGGCTTCTACACCACAAGCACTCCAGAATCTCCCCAGTTCTGCATAAGAAGACAAGATTCAAAGGAATTAAATATTAAAGCAATTAATGCATAGAAAAACCTGGTACCTATGCACTGGTTCAGCCCTAATTTCAGCTGCGGCAATGGTGACAATTTGCAGAACTTTGGCTCCTGATTCCTCAAACTATTTCAAGTATGTGACTGTGGACCAAATGTTGGCTGTCGCATGCTGGGAACCTTACAAGTTCCCCCTGACCCTGCCCTGAGTCTTATTCTCTGTCCTCTATTGGTCTGCATAATGTTGTGGCACTCTTCCAGATCACTGATCTTTCCTAGACTTTCACAGACTATAAAAAAAAATAATCAACCTCGCCTAACTCTGGCACAGATTTACTGCCTAAGCTGATGCTTGTGGTATGCCATTGAAGAAAGGGACAGATGGAACACATCCATCTGGCAAAGCGTGTAAGTGCAGTGCCACGGACCAAAATAGTGAGCATACTTAAAGGCATACGGCTTGGGTACAATCATTAAAAGATACACTCACAACTTTAGTTAGACTAGTTTGTCTGCAGCCTTCCAGAAGGCAAGTGAGAACACCTAAATTCAGCTGTGGCTTCTCTGAGTCACCCATTCTAGTGCCACCAACTTTAAAGGCAGTCTAAAGAAATTAGCTTCCTGAGCCTAATGTTAGCCTTTTGTGAGCAGCCCATGTGCCATTCTGCAGCCTATGCGGTGAAAAAGAGCTCTGCATTGGTGTTCACGACATAAAGAAAAATTCACATTGGGCAAATATTAGAAGTTCATGCTTCCCCCACCCCCAGAATGGTTTGAACATTGTCTGCTCAAAGAGCTATTGAAAAAAAGGCACTTCGTGGTGCTATTTGTTAGCCATGTAACTCTAACCTATTGTACTAAGAGAAATGAAAAAAAAAAAAATCTTTAGCTTTCCAAGAGATACTTTCTCTCTCAGAGGTGGAAAAGTAAAATAAAAGAAGAAATTCGTCCTCAGAAACTGAGCAATCTGGCTTTGCTACTTTCACCTTCTGTAAGAGAAGTGTGTGGCCTAGTCCAGTGATCAGTTGACCTGTTAAACTCAACAAACACACCCGTAGCTCTCGTGCACTGGTTAATCAAAGTAAGCCAACTTCCAGGGTAAGAACAGCGTTTCAGTTCTATCACTGCCAGCTGCTCCCACTACTGCCAAAATATCAGATCATTTCAGGAGAATCCCCTGAACAGCTTCACTGTTCCCGTTCCCAGAGCACTGGGATGTAACAGCGATACAGAAAGGAGGCAGGCCATGTAAAGCACCAGAACTGCTCATGTGTGACTCTGCTAATTGTAACACGAGCTGGGATGTTCTTTAAATATGCGATCATTTTAGCAGAATTCCTACACTGCAGGCATAGTATGCTCTGGGTTTTCCAAATATGTAAGTAGTGCTTTGCTATATAATATTTAATATTTTCTGTTCAGCAGGGACAGGCCTTGAAAAAGAAATTAGCTGCCATCAACTCGTAAGAAAAGTTTCCATAGCCAGCTCTCAGGGTGAGAAAGATTATCTCAGCTTCCTGTGGGTAAAATTTCCTCCTGCTTATTTACTGGGGAGGCTTTGATTTTCTATGAATAGGAAATACAATCATAGATACACAGAAAATTTCCTCATATACTTGCTAGAAATTGCATGCTGTCTCCCTTCTCCTCCTCCTGAGTTTAGATGCTCATCACCCAGATTTATGACTGCAGAGAAATAAAGTCCTCTGGTACCCTCCCTTGTTGGTATGGGAAGACTTTCTTTGGTTCTACCCCACCGAACAACTGCTTTGGGAACCTGTCTGTCATCATTTCTAGCACCTACTGCTGTGCCTTCACATAGGTTGAAAGCAACTATGAGTTTGGCAGCTTCATAGCCCCATTCAAAGCCCTCTGGAGAAATGGTGGAAAAATGACATCCACATCAGTTTTGATCTGGGGCTGTTACTTGGCAAAAAAAAAAAAAAAAAAATGTTGCAGTGGAGAAGCTTCTAAAATCTCTTTTCAAGGTTGAGAAAGGCAGCATTGATCCTGCTCACTGTTAAGTATGTTTTCTTCCCTCCATGGTGACCTAAAACAAGTGGACAGTCTCAGGTAAATGCCCTCTGCCTCACGGGGACAGATGAGCTCACAGTGAGCATCTGGAGATTTGTCATTTATGGACAGAAGAATAGATAGCTTAGAATACCTCCATTCCTATTATACATATTTTCAGATGTATTTACTTCTTACTCCTGGTGAGCAGATTTTATATTAAATTTCATTGTTTTATTTTGTGAATTGCAGATATGTTACTTTTTCTTCTTGGATGACATTTATTCTTTTCAGCCCTACACTGTGACTTGTATCTCATTGAAAAGCCCCAAATATACGGTGCATATTCGACACACACATTATAGTGTCCTCATATTGACACTCTCCGTCAAGAATGAAATTCAAGTGAAGAGCCGTTTAGAAGTAATGCAGAGTCAAGATATTAAGGAAGATAAAAGTTAGCAAGGCCTTTACAAGCTGACAAAATGGAACGGTACTACAGGGAAAGCTAGGAGCATGAGTTTTCCCAGAAAAGATGCTGAGTCCTCAACTGATTTAAACTGGTATAGTTCTGGTAAGTAAATGGAGGTATAATTTCTTTCCTAGTTCTCAGCTCTGGACTTGCACATCCCCAGTGTATTTTCGGTTGTGTAGCTTAAAAGTTAAGATATTGAATCACTTGCATAATTTGACAATAAAGATTTTCAGAAGGACACCTACATGCATATGAAAAAGTAACAGTGAGGACAAAAAAAGCCTAGCAATCCTTTGTTGGCAGCTTTTTCCTTCAGAATATTTTATTAGACATGCACCCTGACTAAAACGTGCACCAGCACTCCTCTGGAGTTATTCCCCTCTTGACTTGCAGCATTTCTTTTCAATATGAAGTGTACTGTTCACAAGCAAATGTAACTTCTTTATTCAAAGTAATTTCTCCAAGGTAGCCAAACCCTACCAATTCAATTTAGTTTCAAATTAGCTACCTTGTTCTTAACTTTATACCCCTAAATCTTACTTCCCTCAGACTCCCTAATTATTTTTTTAAATGTGAAAGTCTACTTTCTTCACCTCATATAATTCATAAAAGAAGCTCTCACACATTCCAAACACAAAGAATAATAGAGAGAGAAAAAACACAAGAGCTTCAGTGAAAAAGAGAATGTTCAGAAAATCAGGTGGTTGCTAAAACAGGGCTACCTTAATTACAGGCACTCCTAGAGCCATAATAGCCATAGAACAGATATTTTGTTTTAGGTGCTACTGTAAGGAAACTACAATTCCAATTAGTCTGTTTTTAGATTGAAATAGCTCTGAGCTGATGATACCCCAGTTCTTATAGTGGCCTAGAACTGATCCAGGCCACTTGCTCATCATTGGTGCGGATCTGGCTTCTCCTGTCCTATCTGGAATGTCACTGTCTGGAGATGTGAACTGGATGAGTTGTAACATTCAGTCACTTAATTTTTACCTGCTGGTACAGATTTTTTAAAATAGATTAAGACCTTCTGTGCTACTTTATGGTAAATATCAAAGGTTTCAGTCAATTCTCAGAATGCAACTCGCATGTCTTAGTCTGCTGTGCAGGCCATAAGCCAATATCAAATATATACTGGAAGATCAGAAAAAAAATCACTCTCGGTAGGACTGTTAGTCAGCACTACGTCTAGATATTTCATAATGAATTAACTTTTCAATTCACGGCTAAAGTTTAATACCACACAAACCAATATGTGATGGCAAAACAACTCTCCTTTTGGCTACATTTCCTGAAAAGAGCTTGCATTTTCCGTGTATGACTTCTTACCATTTCAAAACCACCATAATAAAAACCTCCAGTATAAAGAATAATGTTTGCAGCGTGCTTTAGTATTACCATGAAAACAGCTCAGCAAATACTCTGTTCTACACCCTCTGAGGCAACAGGCAGAGGCTGATAGCGTCTCTATATTGTAGCACTTGAGGACAAAAAGCTCACAGAGTCAAAGGAAACAAAACAAAGAAGAAGGGAATAATATTTCCAAGCTTCAGGCAAGAATATTGTTGAGCTGCTCAGAATACAACATCTTTTGTTCTGGACTACCCAAGAACTACCCGAAATACGTATTTCTGCAAACACCACCTTCCCTTTCACCAAAAGTTTTCAGTTGTTTCCCTTGCGTCAGTTCAAGCAACCAAGTAGTGAGCCAGAGCAGCTCACAGATGCAGCTTCAGTGAACTTTCCATTTTTTCTTTTTTCTCTTTTTTTTGGAGATAGCCTTCATGTAGGTCCACGAGTCACTGCTCTCCTGCGGCAGCAGGGCTGGTGGAGGGGAGCAGCAGGAGCGGGCAGCCAGGGTGGAGAAGCGAGAGGAGGACAGCCCCTTCCACCAGTGGTGCAGCTTTAGGGGCAGGTTAGTCACAGGCAACTTGGTTTCTGATCACCTGGCGGGGGAGCTGCTCTCCCCCATCATCCTGTCCCTCTTCGCTCCTTCCACACTGGTCTGCCTGTGCAACCACTTGGCCTGTCTCATGCCAGGGATGTTATCTGGGTTATGGCAAGGGAACATACATCGCCTTGGGCAGCACTGCCATCGTCCCTTCCTACTCCTCTGAGAATCAGGAGGCCTAGGCTTGCTTTCTCCTTTTCTCCAGATCTGACAGTAGGCTGTTTCTCTTTCATGCTTAAGACTTAGGACTGTAGAGTTCTTCTAAGATATGATTCATCTGACCTGTTTCACAAATCTAGTTTAAGATGAGATGAATCATGTCCTACAACTGTTTATTGCTCTCCACAGACTGCAAAGGGAGCTTGGGGACACTGACTCAGATTTAAACCTCTGAGTTATAAACCTCAAAAATTAGGTGATTTGAATCCCAGCCTTCAGATTCAATTAATAACGAACAAACACAGAAAGAGAGAAAAATCAGAGAACTGGGCATGCGTGCAGATGACTCAGTGTTATTCACCATACTCAAGATTAGAAAAAAAAAAGAGAATGAGAACTTCCAGGAGGATCTTGCCAAAGGCTCTCAGAGAGCTGGGTAACACAAAGAAAATTCATGCTGGAAAAAGATAAGGAGTCTTGCAGGGAGTGTTTAAATTCTTTTCATATTGTGAATGCCTATGGAATAACTGTGACTTCTCAACATAAAAACTGAGATATCATTGCACACCCTAATTGATGAGCACATCCCAAGAGTCGAAGAAGGTAAAGATAATCGAGGTGTTTGGGTTTAGTGTCATTATGTGCACACATGCACATAACTGAGACTGAGCTTAAGCAAACTGTGCAAGACATTATCATTTCTAAAATAACGACAGTATAGCTTTACATCCCAGGTGAGAACTGGCAGTTTTGCTGCTGCTCTATAAATCATACAGTTCTCATAGCTACTAATCTGCAGCAGAGATCTTAGTGAGAGGAAAAAGAGGTGCAAAAGAATAAAATGACAAGAATAGAACCAGAGAGCAGTTGATTGCTGCTTCAGAAGCTGCCCTCTACACTGGACTCCACCTCCTTTCTCTGTTACTTCCATATAAAGAGATCTTTCTTATTATTTTCATGATTGTATGATAAAAACTGTGGCTTTTTTTCTTTTTTTTTTCTTTTCTTTTCTTTTCTTTTTTTTTTTTTTTTGCAATCAATTCATCTTTGGGAAACTTTAAAAACTTTCCCCCCCCAGTCCTGTTTTGTTACTTACTTTGCTATTCTTCTCATCTCACCTTCCCTGCTGGTCCTCCATAACTTTTAACATGATCACTCTAATGTAGTGTCCCTATTTAGTGATGGGGCTTTAAAGAAATTCTCTTTCATAGCAGTTCCCTGCTAATGCTGACCTGGAATTTCAGGCAAGGTAAGCCAGAGCAGTTGTACAAGGAGCCACAGTGCTCTTCTTCTGCATCTCAATATTCAGCGTTTTAGTTATTTTCTTTCTCCTTGAAGGGAGACTAGCTTTTGGACGTCTGAATAATTCTTACTTTTAGGAATGCTCATTCTGTGTATTGTTCAGTATCAACTCATGCCAATAACTGTTTTCACGAGACATTTTGTGGAAATTCTTCCCTTCATTAGAAAAAATATCCCTGGGAAGGAAATGTCAGGCTGAAAAGAGTACACTCTCATCTGGGGACAATTTAGGAAAGAAATGGATACTTTTAACCACATAAAAACCTACTTTTTTTTTAGGAAAAAAAGAAACAGAACATTTTTCTCTGAAAGTTCAGGAAAGGTACCAGGTGAACAAAAAATGGAAACTTAAGTCTTTCTTGTGTTCAAAAATCAGTCTTTGTGTATGACAGTCTTTGCCACTGTGCTTTACATCAGCTCTAGAGAAAGGACTGCCTGTACAGATAAGTCTTTGCATTCCCATTCAGACTTTGAACTTTCTGGAAATTCAGCTAAACTGATTAAAAATACGTTGGTGAGACCTGTGGTATAGGGAGAAAATTTTAAATGCAATAAGAAAAATGACCTGCTGAATGCCTCATCCACAGCCCCTCGTCTTCAGACTGAATTTGCAAACCAAGGATGGAGAATGGCAGCGGGTGTGCACATGTGTGTGATTGAGTGTTAGGTACCCAGAAATGACGTTTATGGCAACCACTGTGCCTAACATGTTTGAGGCCAGACCTCAGTAACCAACAGCAGATGTCAAAGAGATGGCTGTGCCTAGAATCTCACCTTTGTCTCTTTCAGGTGTTCTTCTTTATCTCTGATTTAAATCTCTGAACACCAGGATGCGCTTCTTTACTGTGTAGGTAACCAAGCACTGGCACAGGCAGCCCAGAGAGGTTGTGGAGTCTCCTTTTTTGGAGAACTTCAAAAGCCGCCTGGACATGGGCCTGGGCAGCCTGCTCTGGGTGGCCCTGCTTGAACAGGGGGTTGGGCCAGATGAGCTCCAGAGGTCCCTTCCAGCCTCAGCCTTTCTGTCATTCCGTGATTCTGTTCCAATGCAAGGAAGACATAAAAGACCCTAAACCTTCTCCCATCTCCAGTATGTATGAGAACAGCTGAGAAGTCCAGCTTTGTCTTTTTAAACACTGCCAGAAGACACATTTTAGAAGTTTGTGGTCCCATCACCACTGCCTCGATTTGGAGTGCTGACAGCACATGGGAAATCTGGCTTGTGGGTCCTCTGAACCCCAAAAGCACCCAAACCCCCAGATCCCACTGCAGTAGCTACCAGGCAAGAGGAGAGACTGAGACAGAGCCCCCCTCTGTCCCTGCAGCTGAAGCTGTGCCACTTTGTGGAAAGGAGCTTGACTGCTGTGGAGCAGAAGGAAGCAGAAGAGCAGCCACCCAGGTGGGGGTCAGGCAATGCAGGGGTTCTTCTGGATGCGAGAGACATGACTTCCCAGCCTCAGTCCTAAAGCTGCTTATGAATTTTACATTAAACAATCACTAGTTACACCACTTCCCATCCCACCTGACTAGATGCCTGATGCTGGGCTCTGAATTGCCCTTTATACAACTAATTTCAAGTTACACCTGGGAAGGAGTAATGCTGGACACAGGCACAGACTTGGGGACGAGTGGCTGGGAGCAGCTCAGCAGGAAGGGACCTGGGGGTGCTGGTCGGCAGCAGGCTCAGCACGAGCCAGCAGCGTGCCCTGGCAGCCAGGAGGGCAAACCCCATTTTGGGGTGCATTAACCACAGCACAGCCAGCCGGTCAAAAAAGGTGATTCTCCTGCTGTATTTAGCACTGGTGCAGCCTTGTATTGAATACTGTGTGCAGTTCTGG